>LPNX010734007.1:182543-217274 GCA_001517045.1 Pseudotsuga menziesii
TTCTATTGCATCTCTCTGAAGGAGGAAAAACAGTATGACATAGCGCAAGAGTCTTTTGTTTTTGAGTGTCAGGTGAGTTTTCAGTCATCTTCCTAGCTTCCAGTTTGGAAGTAGGGAATGAATCTAGATCTGAGTCACCCTGAATCTTAATGTCATAAACTAATATAATCTGTAACTAGAATCTTTAGATGTTTAAAATGAAATCTCTTGTTAAAGATGGTGCATGTTTGTAAGATTATAATAAGAAAGATAACATATGAATTAATATATCAAGTGAATAAAATTAGTGATAATAATAAGTAAAGAGAATGGAATAACCTCACTTTTGTAGGATAGTATACATACTCTTTTAGATTTATAAAAAGAAAATTACAAGCAAAGAATCAAAGAAAACCTCATCAATCTGTAACCAACAACACATATAAGAAGGCTACATAGAACTAATCTAATAATATGCAGCATGTATTCACATATTTCTTATTATCCTATACTATCTAAAAGAAAAAAAAAATTATTCAAGTGTAATAATTCTTCCAATGTTACCATGTGCGAAGCATGATTTAAAACATACCTATATCCACGTATGAAAAAATTACAGCACTAATTGCCTGGATATCGAGAATCAACCAACTTGTTTCTGCACCAGAAGGTGTCAAAGAAAGGAATGGTATTGTGGCCTCATTACATGTTGGAACTAACTTTCGATGTAATCATGATACTCACCTTCCTTCCTCATGCCATGTAATTCCTCTTCTTCTGAATGTTCAATTTCTTGAGTACATGAAGGATATGTCGACATATATGTGGAGCACTCTTCAATTTCAGGTCTCTCTCCATCGAATGTAGTCTCCAAGTTTCTGGTTTCCTTGGTAGATTGGCAAGGAGAGTCAGTTTGTATCTCATGGGACTGTGGTTCATCTATTATTTCTAGATAGGTAGATAAATTCTTGAATTTTTTCAAGATGTGTTCTTCTTAAGAAGAAGAAATTGAGATCTCAGTCACTGCTAGGATTTGAGAGAGATTTTTTAAACTTATGGTCACCTATGAATCCATTTTGTTGGTTACTAGACCCTACTTCACACATGGATTAGTGTCTAGGGTTCTTACATCACCTAAATAGATAGATATATATTTTAATGATTTGAATAAAAAACTACCTACAAAATATATTCCTAAAGCGAATTTGTGCACACCAAAAGAAAACTAAATTTGAAGAACTAGTTGCAAAATTAAAAAATAGATCACACCTATCGATAAGATAAAAACACTTGTGAAAAAGATATCAAACCCACACCTACATAGAAGTAAATACATTGGCTACAGATAACTAGAATGTGAGAAAGTAACCAAACTCAAATTTGCAAAAGAAAAACACACTTGCATAAAAGAAAGCAAAATTTGTGAAATAAATTGAGGAAAATTAAACACTCTAACTAAAAAACTGACAAAAATAACTAAAAAATCAATGGGAAAGAAACAACACTTTTGTGAAAAAGGAACAACAAGCCTTTGGGGTGACCCACTAAAGTGGATGTGTTAGGCTATTACACTACATAAATTTTGTAGTGAAGTCATCTTTGCATCTTATTGTTTACCCTACCCCTTGTTGTGTAATGTAAAGGAAGCCTATCTACCTGCACTTCAACCCCTTTAGCACCTCCCCAAAAATGGCGCCAAAAATTTCAGGAAAAATATATGTTAAGAATTCGATAGTTAAATTGTCAATCTCAGGAGTCGTAAACTTAGAGTTGTTGCCATAATACGTCCAGGGTTGAAGGCTAATATATCGTAACTTAATCTATCCTAATGCTGGAAAACACACTTAAACATGCAGATAGACTAACACCTCAAGAGGAATCCCAACATGGAACAACTTATCTCATGAGTTAGGTATTTAATCATGTTATTGGTACCTAGATCTATATGAAAATGAAAGTATAAGAAAGTGAAAATAAAACAAAAAACAATCAAAGTGCAGGGGAGTATAAATTGAGTAAGGAAAATACATTTATAGTTGTTGATGTAATTGTAACTTCAGAATGTATTCAATTGTATTTCTTATGTATTGTAGCCCAATGTTTATTACAGGATGTGTCTGTAATGTAATTGAGTCATGTCATGCCTCGATGTTCCGATTGGGAGTTTCTATAATGTAATCAAGTCATGCCAATTCAATGTGGGTGACCCTCCTATTGTTCAAGGGTTAAAGTCCCCGCAGTTTCGGGGCACTAGGGTTGTTTGACTCACCTAGTGAAGTTGGCCCTAGTAGGGTTTAGTCAAGTCGGGAATTAGTATAAATAGAGAGCTATCCTCTATATTTAACACACACACACTCACACTTAGCTGTAGCGCATAGCTGAGGAAGAGGAAGACACTGGGGCTAGGAAGAAAGAAGGTTACTGCTGTCGGGAGATCATCTTACTATTTTAGGTTTTACTTTTGGTGTTGATTCTATCTCTGAGGAAGTTGCAGGGTTTTCTCCATTTATGGTTTCCCCAAGGAAAAATTCTATGTTCATTGTCTCTTGTGTTTGATTGTTGTGCTTGTTATTCTCTCAGTTAAAGATCCTAATATAATGCTAGCTTAATGTTAAAATTATAGCATGGTATCAAAGCTAACCTGAGAAGAAGACACTGTGCAGCTGCGGGAACTAGGGCTTCCTACTTTATGGATCTCTCTCCACAGATTTTTAGCAAAAGAAGGTTGGAATAACCCTCCTCCATAGGGCACATATTTTTGTCGAAGTGGAATCCAATTCTGAGGTTTTTCAGTTTTGGACCCGACACTGCTGCCGAAAATTAGGGCTTTTCACAGAAGTGGAATTTTTTAGTGAGCCCAGGCCTGGATTGATCTCCTCCTCAAAATCAAAGTTTACAGATCAAGATCAAAGCATTTGATTAGATAGAACTCTAGAAAAGTAAAACCCTAATCTACTCCTGAACCAGCACTATAGAATTTCAGCTCCAAATCCAGATCCGACATCTTGACCTGGTAAGATCTAAATCTTTTGTATTTACATTTGGGGTTCTCAGTTAAGATGTCTCATAAAACCAATCTTGATGAAAATCTTGAGGGAGTTGATAACTTCTGAGCCTGGAAATTTAGGATCTCCGTGGTGTTGTAGCTGCAACATTTTCCCAAAATTCCAAAAAAATTTAGGACCCTCCTTTTGCTTGAATTAGTTTGATTTTGTTCTTGGATCTGGTCTGAGAACTTTTCGGAAATAATTTCCTTATGCTTGGATTGATCTACAGCTGGTTTTCAATTTTTCTAAATGATTAAAAATTTCAATGATTGATCAAACCTTCATCATTTGCCTTTAATTGCGTTTTCATCGTGGCTGAATCGGAAGTGTATTTGTTTTTCCCCCCGTCGTTGCGGATGTATATTCGGTTTTGACTTCGAATTTTCTCCCGATTCGATCGGTTTTAACTGGCTACTTTTTTATTTTGCATCAGAACTATTATGACTTCTTCTTCCGCCGTTATGGATGGCAAACCACATTCTCTCCCGATTATGGCTTGTTGTTTTAGTCGAGCCCGTTAATCTTGAGCTGCCGCCGTTGCAGCTGTGGGAAGTTTTCTCTTTCTGACCATTTGAGTCATTTTACCTTCGACGTTGCCAAAGGTCACACCTTTTGTAACTCCACCGCTGCGGCTGCCGAATGCTTTTCCTTGCCGATCTCTTAGTGTTGTCACTTCTGAATTAAGTCCCGACGTTGCGGATGGTAGTACACTTTACGGTTCCACCGTTCCAGATGAAGAAACACTAGCCCTTCTGATGCGTAGTCGTTTTTCTTCTGACTCAGACTTTTCCCATATCGGATCGATTTACCCATCGCGGCTCCGCCGTTGCAGCTCCCATTTGACTATTGGCCCGATTATTTTCTGAGGTTTCGCCATATATATCTCTGTGGATGGCCTAGCGCTTCAGTCGTTTGTCGTTGCGGAAGGAAGTTTACTTTCTTCTTCCGATCCAAATGTCTCCGACGTCCAATTTTAACCTTTTTCCCGCCATGAGAGTTTGACCATATGTATATATATGAGGTCGGGGGGCGAGTTGGATTATTCTATTGTTATTTGTCAACTTCCATGCTCCGTAGCTATCGTGCTGTCAATCACTCGAGCCTGTTCAGACCATATTAATGGTACCAACGTCCAGGTGGCAACTGTGGAAGCCTGACCGCCTGCGTTCCTCCATACATGCTGGTTACACATCAGTGCCAGGTAGGCTTCTATTTCCTTTTCCCGTTTCGTTGAGCGTTTGGTGGTTTTTCTTGCTACGGTTAGGTTTGGTCGGGGTTGTTTATCTTCACCCCGTTAAGTTGCACGCCTATATAGGTGGATATTTTTTAGCTTATTTGGCCGTGGGAGGGTGGTTTAACCTTCAGAGTAGTTTTTCCCCCACCATCATTTGTTTTGCAACCCTGGACATAGAGAATGAGGGGGTTTGGCGTAGACTGCCGTTATGTTGTCTCTGCCAAACCGCCCTGCATAATGATGGTGGGTAGGAGTAGGTTTCCGCCACTTTCGCTATGGGTTTTGAGCTATTTGTCCCATTGGGTGCTACCCATATATTTAAACCACAGCCGTTTGCCTACGCGGTCCCACGCCACTAAATTTGTGTTCAGTTTCGAACCCGGGCCGGGGAGGAGGGTGTGCCGTGACACAAAGTTATTTACCGTAGTTTTGCACAGCCGATTTTTCTTTCATCAAGCACACCATAGAAACTCGCATAGTGTTTCTGTTTTCCCGCACAGTGATTTGATAATGGCACCCACAGAGAGCGGAAGTTTTAGTCATGTTAATGTAGATGTTTTCCACTCGATTATATTGTTTTTCATCATGCTAGATATAGACAAAGTCATTGAATAATGCACATTGTGTTTCAATAGCTCTGTTAGTTAGGCCATTTCAGCCTAGGTACACACATATTTGCTTCACTGATTGATTGCTATCATGTTAAACACAGAAGAAATGACACACTACACATTGATGTATACAAGTTTGTCACTCAGCCAAAAGGGCTTAATTTTACAATTTTATGGCAGGAAGAATCCACAATGTCAAAGAGGAAAAAGAAGAAGCCCCTGTGGTCGAGGAAGATCCCAAAGTAGAAGTTGTCACTAAAACTGAATACATATACGAAGACAGTAAGTGCATTTCTGGTATCGAACCTGAGTACCAGTGGGGGGAACTATATAGATTGAGCATCCATAGAGAGGTTCCTGACATGGGCTTAGAAGAAGAGTCCATATATGCCAACATAGAAAGATCTTCACTGATGAAGATCGCCACTAGACCAGAGTTGTTCCCGTGCTCTGAAGTACTCGATTGGATTCTGCCCCGCGCAGATGTCACAACAATGATTCTGGAAAATGTTGAAAGACAGGGCTATGCTGCATGTAGCCCTGGATATGTATCTCTATCCTACCACCTGCCAAAATCCCAAATATTTTTATCTGATGATTGGCTAAACAATATTAGAATGGACCTAGTAGAGACTCTTAAAAGGATGGTGTTGCAGGGAAAACATTACAGATACAGACCGACGGGTGATTACAATATGGCAAGCTTAAGGGCCCCCTATGGGTTCATAGCTTTAATGTTGAACAGGATTTTTGGGAGAGCCCATGGTAGGCTCTTCAAGTTAGAGTGGATACCCATCATTTTTCATGTTTCTACCCAGGGGACAATTTTCAACTAGGCTAGCCTTGTATGAAATAGTCTTTCGGCTTGCTTGGCCTTAGCTTTGGGAGGAGTGGCCCAAAAGAGGTCTGAGTTCTATATGAGTTCCATACTCATCGATTGCATATTGTGTAATCAGCCTTTCCCCGGACTCAGGCGCATCTAGGATAGGGAAAGAATACCTGTCTATGCTGCCTATAAACCGCCGTGGGCACACAAATATCACAGCCATTATCGAGAAGTATGTGAACACTTTATCATGCCCTTATACACACTCATTTTACTGAAGGAGTGTGATTGTATGTCAGAGGAGGCATTGCAAGTAATAGAGGAGTATGCAGACTACTATTTGACTGAAAATGGCCTGTACTTCAGGATGTTTGGAGGTTCGAGAGCACCTTCCCTGCTGCCCAAATACACAACTCATTACATTATTCACAAGGAGGCAGTCAGACAAGTATTCCTGGATGGAATAGGGAGCTTTCTATTTGAACACAAGAAGACCACTTATCCTCCTTTTCCCTTCATGTTAGGAAGCTACAATTTTACCAGAGTAAAAAAGGCTGATCAATTTGTAGAAGAACTGGAAAAGTTCCATTTTGGAGAGATGCGTTTCCGTAGAAATGATACTCATGGTAAAGTAGCTGAACATTGCAAAGCAAACAATGTGCATTTTGAGTATGCCCACCATTGGGATCGAGAAGAATCCATCTTCCGAAATGCAGTAAACATGATAGCCTTGAGAAGAAGGTTCAAGAAGAAGATCACCACCAAAGGTGGGAAGGGAGACGAACAAGAAAAGGCTGAGGAAGAAGAAAAAAGAAGAAATGAGGAATCCCGGAGGTTGGCACAAGAAGCTGCAGGGTGGCTACACACAGAAGAAGAAGAAAAAAGGAAAGCTGCTCAGGAAGCAGCTGAGAAAGTAGAAGAAGCAGCTAAGAAAGAAGAAGAAGAAAAGAAAAGGAAGCTGGATGAGGAGTCCAAAAGCAAGAAGTTGAAAGGCTAAAGCTGACACAGACAGAGCAGTCAGCTTTTGAAATAGCTGCAGGGTAGACCCAGGACATGGAGAACCTCAAGGTTCAAGACCCACAAGTACCTGTTGCCAGCACACCCATGGTCCCCACTCTCAAGCTGGTCCCTTTTGTACAGAAGGTGGGTGAACAAATCCCTGATTTCAACACTGTTTATTATGATAGGGCAACAAAGAGAATAACGAAGAGAACAGAAAGGAAAATTGAAATAGAAGGTCTGCCTGGTAAAATGATAATGGAGAGGCCTGTTATGTTGGGAACAGACCAGGATACAAGATTCACCATTAGAGCCGAAGCATCACTGATTCAAGCTTCGGAGGATAATGTGCATAGGATCATGACAGAATTAGAGCTATCTAAGAAATCCTCTGCTCAATTGAAAGACACCTTCAGGAAAGAGAGAGAGGAGGGCAATAGGCTGAAGCAGAAGTATGAAGACATGCAGATGAAAATGAAGTCTTCTAAGGCTGAGTTGCAGCTCCTCCAGGCAGAGAAACAAGCTAGTGAAACTACTCAAGAATGTCTGTAGAAAGTGCAGAAAGAATGTCAAGAGCTAAGAAGTGAAAAGGAACAGCTGCTGGGAAAGGTAGAAGAGCTAGAAGAGTAGCAAAAGATTCTCTTGGAGGCCAATGAGTTGCACACCCAAGAACAGGAAAAGAAACATCAAGAGAAGATTTCCTCTCTAACAACTGCTCTGGGGGAAGCAAGGGAGCAGCAATTTAACCTTCAACCATTCAAAGAGCATGTCTTGGCCCAGAAAGCTAAAATGCTACAGCTACAAACTGCTATAGAAGGAGAGAGGTGCAGAGTACTGAAAATAGATAGCCGATTGGAGGAAATTTTGGACACCTCCTCTTACTTTGTAAATCGATCTTAGGACGTCCTCGAAGTCCTGACCACAAGAATGGCAACGCTGGAAAACAATGAAGAAACACTAGCAAAACTGCCATCAAAGGATACACAGGCCCTCAAGCGGGACTATGACTTAGTGGAATTCGCTATCAACACCGCAGAGGATTTCAAGAAGACCGTTAAAAAGACAAAAGGAGCATGCACCGAGTTTTTCAGAAGGCTTCTCATTACCTACAACCGGTGCTAGATAGAGGCTGAGCAGAGGCTTGAGGCTTTCCCAGATCACAACGCCTTTGTAGAGCTATTGCAGAAGCGGTACCAGGAAGAGGAAGCTAAAGTACAGCATATTAAAGCCCTGAATGATCAGATCCTGAGGAGCGAAGTAGATCATTCAGCTATAAGCGTGCAGCTTCTGGAAGATCAGCTTCGATTGAGTGCAGCCAGAATTGAGGCTATAAAGAACCAGGATGCTAAGTTTTAGATTAATATTCAGTTTCTAGAGCCTTGTGCGTTTGAGGGCATTGCCTCTGAAGCTGTGAAGTGGAAGAAATTTCTAGATGCCCAAGTGGGACCCTCCTCGTAAAGGAGTGATCACTTTTTGTAATTTGTAATAATTTTGTAAATCTTTGAGAAAAGTCAAGCATTGGGAAACGAAGAGTTGGGAAGCCCAAAGGTTACTTTGGGTAGCCCAACCGTCTCACCTTTTTGTTTAAATGTAATAGACTAAGAGGGATAAGGGGATTTTTCCCAGTTAGACAAGAAAAGGCAATATTGTAAGAAGAACTATTTCTCTTTGCAATAAAGAAGTATTGTTTTCCTGTTGGAGGAAGATGGGTGGCATTTTCAAATGTTATGCTGTGGATGGATGAAAGATGAACTATTTTGTTTTTCCAGCTTTTGTCCATTAGCCGTGAGATCGTTCTAACTCTCAGAACCTATGTTCTTGTTTAAATGATTTCTGGTTTATTTTGTTGAATTACCACCATGAGTAATGTATGCTATTCATAAAACAATTATCTATCTGATTGTTGAAATATCTTTAATCATTCATGTGTTGTAGGAAGAAATATCAGCTATCTGTAATTTCTCTTCATGATACATGCACAATTTACATTACTCACAAATAAGTTAAAGTTTGATCCCCGGGGATAGATAGATAGATAGGTAGGTAGATAGTTAATTTTATTTCTGCATATGTGATTTAGATGCTCGTGAGTCCTAAGATGAGAGGTAAGAACCTGCACATCACATTGTGAATGCTCCTTGTATCTTTATCATCTTGCATGGTTAATTAGGCATATGCATATCATACTTAAGTCAAAAAATACAAAATATACATGGTGGATTGGGCTGCAACTGGTAAAACCTTTGTTTTTGTTACTTTGACCTATAGTAGCCAGACTGCAAACCGGACGAATTCCCCATACCAAATAGTCACGGGCTAGTTGGGAACGTTGACTGGGGAGAATCCCTTTCTGTTGTCACCTGCGAATTTCTAGGCCTCAATAGTTCTGGCGCTAGAAGTAGGGCCGCCAGTGCATGGCTAGCCGTGGAAACTTATTTTCCCAAGATTACCTTAACAGCAGATGTTTTGAAGCTTGTAAACTGACCCAAGTACTTACAGGTTTTGGTTATGCCTTTGAAGTAAGAAAGCCTGTTCTCACCCTACGTTGCTCTTTACTCAGACTTTGTTCTTTTACCTGTGCTCATGGCTGGTGTAATTGTGAATCAGCCCAACCCATTGCCTGCCTGGAAAGCTAGAACCCCTTTGAACCTCACCCCTCCATTGCATAACCTACCTCAAGCTTTTGATAAGATGCTGCCTAAGTTTGACCCTGAGGAAAATACTACTATAGATGACCACTTACAAAGTTTCTATTTGGCGGTAGAAGGGTTAAGGGATGGGGAGTACGAAGATGATGTCTGTAGATTATTCCCTCATACCTTGAAAGGGGCAGCTGCTTCATGATATTTTGCTCTGCAAGCAAACTCAATTCCAGATTGGAATACTTTTGAAAGAATATTCATAAATAAATATGTAGCTCAGAGAACTCATGCCTCATTGATGAAAGGTCTTGGTTTGTTAAGGAAAGAGAAGAATGAGAAGGTACAAAGTTTCACTCAAAGATTTTCAATATACCTAAAGAACTTTTATGAAGCTGACAGACCCTCAGACAAAGTCTTAATTGAATATTATACCTTAGCCCTAGGACCTGAGCTGGCCATGTTTGCCAAGATGAAAGCCAAACCTACATTGGTAGAGACTTATGAAGAGGCAGAAAGGATAGAGGCTGAAATGGAAAGTGTAGAAGATTATCTTGATTTACCTGGAGAGAAAACTACAAATAGAAGAGCTTTATTGCTATATAAACCTAAATAGGAGCAAGCACATGATTATCAGGGTATGCTGAAGATGATGCAGAAACTATCCAACCGAATAATAGATCTGGAAAAAGAAAGGGAAATGTGGAAAACTTACAAACCATACTATCCAAAAAAAGAGGATAGCAACCAATGGAAAACACCTCCACCCAATTTAGCCTCAATAAATATAATAGAAGTGGGAGGAGACAACTTCTATACTTTTCACCAACAACCTCATTCTGAAAAGAAGTGTCCTCAATGATTGAATTCAATGACATTGGTTATGAATCAGTTGCTAGATTCTAAATTGACCAAGGACAGTGACAAAGAGCAAAAGAAAAACTAGAGTATGGAGAAACAAGATAATGACACCATGTTTTCATGGGATGGTGTCTCGTTGTTTGACACTGAAGAGAGCGCTCTCAAAACTGAATGCACACCTACAGCAACAAAGGACATGGATTTAACAATTTTGAAGATCAAAAGATTGCAAAAGAATGTCAAGAGACAGGCAGATGTCAGTAATGAAGATAAACCACCTGAAGTCACTACTTTCAACCAGGAAACATAACCAAGCAATGAGATTGTCACACCTATGGAAGATGTTGAGGAAAAGAGAGTTGGAAAAGCTAAGGAAGTTAAAGAGGAGATACCCACCGAAAACCAACCTGTGGAGGAAATCGTCAAATCAACTGGGGAAAGGAAAACTAGCACCCCAACTTTCCTTTTGACTCTGGATATTTTGAACCATAAGGTGCATAATTGTCTAGTGGACTCTGGATCATCGGTGAATGTTATGCCCCTAGAAATCTGCAAAAAACTTAATGGGAAGCTAATACCTACTGATTGGGCCATCACTCAACTAGACAAGACCAGTGTCAAAGTGGTGGGGGAGATGAAGAATGTTCTGATTCGATTGTCTGCAAATAAAAAGATATGTCAGTACCTTGATATTGTAGTAGCAGACATACCTGATGGCTATGGATTGATCTTGAATCAAGACTGGTCAGCATGACTAGATGGTTACTTTGCTTCAGAATGGTCACACCTATGGTTGCCTCAGAAGGGTGGCCCAAACCTGATTAAGATTTTAAGAGAACCCTACGTGAAGCACAATGATACTAGGCTAGGAGAGGGAAATGAATCTGCTGATTCTGTCCTAGGAAACTATCTAACTAAGTTTAAGCTAAGACATCATACCTCAAGAAAGGCCAGTTCGATGATTGATGCTCAGCCTGAGCTCCTTCAACTTCCTCAGGCTGAAAGGGATGAATGTAGGATAGTAGACATGTGTTCAATTGCAAAAATAGCAGAGCTAGACCATGGTTAGATATCTCATGTCTATAATCCATCCCACCCTCTAACTCCCTAAGATTAAAGATATTGAGGAGTGGGAAAAAAAAAAAAATTATTTTCCTTTGTACATAAATAAATTGATTTGTTTGCTTTAATGCTTTGATTATTGATTTGAGGTGGTTCTATTTTAATTTATAGCTTTGATGATTTCTTTTATTTTCACCGCTTTGTTAGTAGCTTCTATTGATTTTGAATAAAGAGGCAAACTTTTGGTTGCAATGGAAACATCAAGGTTCTTTATTAACTGAAATCTCGAGCAAAATACTATGCTTTGAAACATAGAATGTCTTCTAGTAGCAGTGTTCCTAACAGGCCATGCATTCATTGAAGTCTTACTTAACCCCTGTAAATAAATCAGAAGTAAAGAGGTCTAGAATACTATTTCGAGGCTCCATCCATTTCACATCTTAAATATCCAAGGGGGTGATAGCGAAAAATCCACTGAAAGGAAGCAAGGTAAACAGTATATCATATATAAATTATCCCATGCCATAATTTCAAAAAATCTAAAAGCTATCAAGAGTCAAAACTCCTTAAAAGAAACAAGACATATCAAAGCAAAGTATCAAAAGCATGAATTTCAAATTGCCGAAAGTTCCTCTCCGTCCGTGAGATGAAACGCCAATTCTTCTCTCACACAAAAGGGCACTATGGGATAGAGGAGCCTGAATAAAATTCAGAAAGAAAGGCAAATGGAGGACTCAAAAGAACTAAAGTTCTAATGGCACAAAAGTGCAATTGGCATGGGAATGAGGAACAAAAGGATAATGTTGTTTACTATCTGTTACAATCCTATGGTGTCCAAGCATGAAACTACCTAAGGATGGGTAAAATGAACCTCATTTATTAGGACTCAAAAGAGTTATTCAGAATTGCAATATTTCTGTTGTTTCCATTTCCCAAAGAATGGACTGCTTCTCAATGATTTAAATGCTTAAGTTGGCCAGCCTAGGGATACAAACATCTAGAAGATTTCAAATTTTATTCAGACGGTCTTGCACTGGGAAGGAATTAATTCAGAAATCTGGGGTTCACCAGGTAGTCGCCAATTGTTTCAGCTGCAACAATTTCCCAAAATTCCAATAAAATTTAGGACCCTCATTTTGCTTGAATTAGTTTGATTTTCTTCTTGGATCTGGTCTGATAACTTTTCGGAAAGACTTTGCTTATACTTGGATTGATCTACAGCTGGTTTTCAATTTTTCTAAATGATAAAAAAATTCAATGATTGATCAAACCTTCATCATTTGCCTTTAATTGTGTTTTCATCGTGGCTGAATCGGAAGTGTATTTGTTTTTCCCCCCGCCGTTGCGGATGTATATTCTGTTTTGACTTCAACTTTTCTCCCAATTCGATCGGTTTTAATCGGCTGCTTTTTGATTTTGCATCGGAACTATTATGACTTCTTCTTCCACCATTATGGATGGCAAACCGCATTCTCTCCTGATTATGGCTTGTTGTTTTAGTCGAGCCCGTTAATCTTGGGCTACCGCCATTGCGGCTGCGGGAAGTTTTCTCCTTCCGACCATTTGAGTCATTTTACCTTCGACGTTGCGGAAGGTCGTACCTTTTGTAACTACACCGCTGCAGCTGTTGAATGCTTTTCCTTGCCGATCTCTTAGTGTTGTTGCTTCCGACTTAAGTCTCGACATTGCGGATGGTAGTACGATTTACGGTTCCGCCGTTGCGGATGAAGAAACACTAGCCCTTCCGATGCGTAGTCGTTTTGCTTCCGACTCAGACTTTGCCCATATTGGATCGATTTACCCTTCACGGCTCCACCGTTGCGGCTCCTGTTTCACTATTGGCCTGATAATTTTCCGAGGTTTCGCCATATAAATCTCTATGGATGACCTAGCACTTTGGCCGTCCACTGTTGCGGAAGGAAGTTTACTTTCGTCTTCCGATCCAAATGTCTCCAACGTCTGATTTTAACTTTTTTCCCGCAGCGAGAGTTTGACCATATGTATATATATGAGGTTGAGGGGCGAGTTGGATTATTCTATTGTTATTTGTCAACTGCCATGCTCCGTCGCTATCGTGCTGTCGATCACTCGAGCCTATTCGGACCCTATCAACGGTACCCGCGTCCAGGTGGCAACTGTGGAAGCCTGACTGCCTGTGTTCTACCATACATGTCGGTTACACATCAGTGCCAGGTAGGCTTCTATTGCCTTTTCCCGTTCCGTTGAGCATTTGCTGGTTTTGCCTGCTATGGTTAGGTTTGGTCGGGGATGTTTATCTTCACCCCGTTAAGTTGCACGCCTATATAGGTGGACATTTTTTAGCTTATTTGGCCGTGGGAGGGTGGTTTAACCTTCAGAGTAGTTTTTCCTCCACCACCATTTTTTTTGCAACCCTGTGCATAGAGAATGAGGGGGTTTGGCATAGACTGTCATTACGCTGTCTGTGCCAAACTGCCCTGCATAATGATGGTGGGTAGGAGTAGGTTTCCGCCACTTTCGCTATGGGGTTTGAGTTGTTTGTCCTGATGGGTGCTACCCATATCTTTAAACCACTGCCATTTGCCTACGCGGTCCCACGCCAATAAATTTGTGTTTAGTTTTGAACCCGAGCCGAGGAGGAGGGTGTGCCGTGACACATAGTTATTTACCGTAGTTTTGCACATGCGATTTTTCTTTGATCAAGCACACCATAAAAACTCTCATAGTGTTTCTGTTTTCCTGCACAGTGATTTGATAATGGCACCCACAGAGAGCGGAAGTTTTAGTCATGTTAATGTAGATGTTTTCCACTCGATTATTTTGTTTTTCATCATGCTAGATATAGACAAAGTCATTGAATAATGCGCATTGTGTTTCAATAGCTCTGTTAGTTAGGCCATCTCAGCCTAGGTACACACATATTTGTTTCACTGACTGATTGCTATCATGTTAAACACAGAAGAAATGACACACTGCACATTGATGTATACAAGTTTGTCACTCAGCCAAAAGGGCTTAATTTTACAATTTTATGGCAGGAAGAATCCACAATGTCAAAGAGGAAAAAGAAGAAGGCCCCCGTGGTCGAGGAAGAGCCTGAAGTAGAAGTTGTCACTAAAACTGAATACATATACGAAGACACTAAGTGCATTTTTGGTATCGAACCTGAGTACCAGTGGGGGGAAGTATATAGATTGATCACCCACAAAGAGGTTCCTGACATGGGCTTAGAAGAAGATTCCATATATGCCAACATAGAAATATCTTCATTGATGAAGATCACCACTAGACCAGAGTTGTTGCCATGCTCTGAAGTACTCAGTTGGATTCTTCCCCGCGCAGATGTCGCAACAATGATTCTGGAAAATGTTGAAAGACATGGCTATGCTGCATATAGCCCTGGATATGTATCTCTGGCCTACCACCTGCCAGAAGCCCAAATATTTTTATCTAATGATTGGCTGAACAATATTAGAATGGACCTAGTAGAGACTCTTAAAAGGATGCTATTGCAGGGAAAACATTACAGATACAGACCGATGGGTGATTACGATACAGCAAGCTTAAGGGCCCCCTATAGGTTCATAGCTTTAATGCTGAACAAGATTTTTGGGAGAGCCCATGGCAGGCTCTTCAAGTTAGAGTGGATACCCATCATTTTTCATGTTGCTACCCAAGGGACAATTTTCAACTGGGCTAGCCTTGTATCAAATAGTCTTTCGGCTTGCTTGGCCTTAGCTTTGGGAGGAGTGGCCCAAAAGAGGTCTGAGTTCTATATGAGTTCCATATTCATCGATTGCATATTGTGTAATCATCCTTTCCCTGGACTCAGGTGCATCTAGGATAGGGAAATAATTCCTGTCTATGCTGCCTATAAACTGCTGTGGGCACACAAATATCACAGTTATTATCGAGATGTATGTGAACACTTTATCATGCCCTTATACACACTCATTTTCATGAAGGAGTGTGATTGTATGTCAGAGGAGGCGCTGCAAGTAATAGAGGAGTATGCAGACTACTATTTGACTGAAAATGGCCTATACTTCAGGATGTTTGGAGGTTCGAGAGCACCTTCCCTGTTGCCCAAATACGCAACTGATTACATTATGCACAAGGAGGCAATCAGACCAGTATTCCTGGATGGAATAGGGAGCTTTCGGTTTGAACACAAGAAGACTGCCTATCCTCCTTTTCCCTTCATGTTAGGAAGCTACAAGTTTACCAGAGTGAAAAAGGCTGATGAATTTGTAGAAGAACTGGAAAAGTTCCATTTTGGAGAGATGCCTTTCCTTAGAAATGATACTCACGGTAAAGTAGATAAACATTACAAAGCAAACAATGTGCATTTTGAGTATGCCCACCATTGGGATCGGGAAGAATCCATCTTCCGAAATGCAGTAAACATGACAGCCTTGAGAAGAAGGTTCAAGAAGAAGATCACCACTAAAGGTGGGAAGGGAGACGAACAAGCAAAGGCTAAGGAAGAAGCAAAAAGAAGAAATGAGGAAGCCCAGAGGTTGGCACAAGAAGCTGCAGGGTGGCTACACATAGAAGAAGAAGAAAAAAGGAAAGCTGCTCAGGAAGTAGCTGAGAAAGTAGAAGAAGCAGCTAAGAAAGAAGAAGAAGAAAAGAAAAGGAAGCTGGATGAGGAACTCCAAAAGCAAGAAGCTGAAAGGCTAAAGCTGACACAGACAGAGCAGTCAGCTTCTGAAACAGCTACAGGGCAGACCCAGGACGTGGAGAACCCCGAGGTTCAGGACCCACAAGTACATGTTGCCAGCACACCCATGGTCCCCGCTCTCAAGCTGGTCCCTTTTGTATAGAAGGTGGGTGAAGAAATCCCTGATTTCAACACTGTTTATTATGATAGGGAAACAAAGAGCATAATGAAGAGAACAGAAAGGAAAATTGAAACAGAAGGTCTTCCTGGTAAAATGATAATAGAGACGCCTGTTATGTTGGGAACAGACCAGGATCCAAGATTCACCATTAGAGCTGGAGCATCACTGATTCAAGCTTCGGAGGATAATGTGGGTAGAATCATGACAGAATTAGAGCTATCTAAGAAATCCTATGCTTAATTGAAAGACACCTTGAGGAAAGAGAGAGAGGAGGGCAATAGGCTAAAGCGAAAGTATGAGGACATGCAGATGAAAATGAAGTCTTCTAAGGCTGAGTTACAGCTCCTCCAGGTAGAGAAACAAGCTAGTGAAACTACTGAGGAATGTCTAGAGAAAGTGCAGAAAGAATGTCAAGAGCTAAGAAGTGAAAAGGAACAATTGCTGGGAAAGGTAGAAGAGCTAGAAGAGCAGAAAAAGATTCTCTTGGAGGCCAATGAGTTGCACACCCAAGAATAGGAAAAGAAACATCAAGAGTAGATTTCCTCTCTAAAAACTGCTCTGGGGGAAGCAAGGGAGCAACAATTTAACCTTCAACCATTCAAAGAGCATGTCTTGGCCCAGAAGGCTAAAATGCTACAGCTACAAACTGCTATAGAAGGAGAGAGGTGCAGAGTACCGCAGATAGATAGGATTGGAGGAAATTTTGGAGACCTCCTCTTGCTTTGTAGATCGATCTCAGGATGTCCTCGAAGTCCTGACCGCAAGAATGGAAAGGCTGGAAAACAATGAAGAAACCCCAGTAGAAATTCCATCAAAGGATAAACAGGCCCTCAAGCAGGACTATGACTTAGTGGAATTCGCTATCAACACCGCAGAGAATTTCAAGAAGACCGTTAAAAATACAAAAAGAGCATGCATCGAGTTTTCCAGAAGGCTTCTCATTACCTACAACAGGTGCCAGATAGAGGCTGAGCAGAGGCTTGAGGATTTCGCAGATCACAATGCCTTTGTAGAGCTATTGTAGAAAAGGTACCAGGAATAGGAAGCTAAAGTACAGCAGATTAAAGCCCTGAATGGTCAGATCCTAAGGAGCGAAGTAGATCATTCAGCTATCAACATGCATCTTCTGGAAGATCTACTTCGATTGAGTGCAGCCAGGATTGAGGCTATAAAGAACCAAGCTGCTAAGTTTGAGATTAATATTCAGTTTCTAGAGCCTTGTGCATTTGAGGGCATTGCCTCTGAAGCTGTGAGATGGAAGAAATTTCTAGATGCCCAAGTGGGACCCTCCTCGTAAAGGAGTGGTCACTTTTTGTAATTTGTAATAATTTTGTAAATCTTTGAGAAAAGTCAAGCATTGGGAAATGAAGAGTTGGGAAGCCCAAAGGTTACTTTGGGCAGCCCAATCGTCTCACCTTTTTGTATAAAAGTAGTAGACTAAGAGGGAGAAGGGGCTTTTTCCCAGTTAGACAAGAAAAGGCTATATTGTAAGAAGAACTATTTCTCTTTGCAATAAAGAAGTATTGTTTGCCTATTGGAGAAAGATGGGAGGAATTTTCAAATGTTATGCTGTGGATGGCTGAAAGATTAACTATTTTGTTTTTCCAGCTTTTGTCCATTAACCGTGAGATCGTTCTAACTCTCAGAACATATGTTCTTGCTTAAATGATTTCTGGTTTATTTTGTGGAATTACCACCATGAGTAATGTATGCTGTTCATAAAACAATTAGCTATCTGATTGTTGAAATATCTTTAATCATTCATGTGTTGTAGGAAGAAATATCAGTTATCTGTAATTTCTCTTCATGATACATGGACAATTCACATTACTCACAAATAAGTTAAAGTTTGCTCCCCGAGGATAGATAGATAGATAGATAGATAGGTAGATAGTTAATTTTATTTCTGGATATGTGATTTAGATGCTCGCGAGTCCTAAGACGAGAGGTAAGAACCTGCGCATCACATTGTGAATGCTCCGTGTATCTTTATCATCCTGCATGGTTAATTAGGCATATGCATATCATACTTAAGTCAAAAAATACAAAAATATACATGTTGGATCGGGCCGCAACCGATAAAACCTTTGTTTTTGTTACTTTGAACTACGGTATCCGGACCACAAACTGGACGGATTCCCCATACCAAACACTCACGCGCTAGTTGGGAACGTTGAATGGAGAGAATCCCTTTCTATTGTCGCCTGCGAATTTCCAGGCCTCAACACCTGGTTCTAGAAGAAAATGAGTTGGACTCCTATATCCATGAGGAGGTTCCAGTTCCAGAGGGAAATGAGGCTAAGGCCTTACATAAGAAGAAGTTGGTTAAGGAAAAGAGGATTATTTCTAATTCAATCAAGGATCACCTCATAGCACAGGTGTCCTCCCTCAAGACACCTAAAGCTATGTTTGATGCCCTAACCAAACTGTTTGAAGGGAAGAACATTAACCAGAAGATGACTCTAAGGAACCAATTGAAGAATGTAAAGATCCAAAATGAGAAGACCATCCAGTCATACTTCACAAGGGTCTCTCAGATCAAAGAACTGCTAGAAGCAGTAGATGAAGAAGTGGATAATGCAGAAATTGTTATGACAACCTTGAATGGTCTCCCTAGCTCATGGGATTCTTTCATCCAAGGAATCTGTGCTAGTAAAAAATTAGTCAAGTTCAGTAAATTGTGGGAAGAAAGTTCTCAAGAAGAAGCTCGAATAGCAGCTCGAGAAGAAAAGATGGGAAGTGAAGATCAATCTCTCATTGTTTAATCCAAGAAAGGAAGAAGGGAAAATCATCATCACTAAGGTAAGCATTCTCATCAGAAAAATCCATCCAAACTCAGATGTTATACATGCGATGAAATAGGACACTTTGCTAGAAATTGTCCCATGAGTAATAATGGATTCAAGAAGAAGAAGAACTCCAAAAGAAGACATCATGCTTGCACTACTGAGAATGATGATCCTCCTAGGAATAAATTAAAACAAGAAAGTGAAGACTCTTCAAGTGATGAAGAATATGTTCTGATCTCCGCTCTCACGGGAACTGTCACTCATGGAAGAAAAGATTGTCTTATTGATAGTGGGGCTTCCAAACACATAATAGGATTCAAGGAATATTTTGAGAAACTATCCAAACATAATTCACCCCATAAGGTGAAACTTGGAGATGATTACCAATAGCCCATAAAGGTAGTGGTGAATCCTCCTACAAGATAGACTCTGGAAAGTCTATAAAAATGAAGGATGTCTTTTTTGTACCAGGACTAAAGAAGAATCTTCTCTCCATATCAGCACTGGATGCAAAAGGCATGAGGGTTGCATTTGTAGATGGCTAAGTCCTCATGTGGTCAAGAAAAAATACTATTGACAATGCAATAGCAATTGGAGAACAGGAAGGAGGATTATACAAATTGAAGGGAAATCCAGAACAAGCTTTGGTCCATGACACAGTAGAGCCAAATGAAATTTGGCATAGAAGGCTTGCACATGTGCACTACAGAGCACTACCACTTGCAAGAAAATTTGTTGAAGGTCTTCCATAAATTCAAGCAAAACATGATGGAGTCTGCAAAGGATGTGCGAAAGGAAAGAATACAAAGAAGACATTTCCAAGTAGCAAGAGCAAGGCAAAAGGAATCCTGGAAATCATCCACTCTAATATATGCAGACCAATGTCATCAAGTTCATTAAGTGGGTATGTATACTATGTTTCTTTTATTGATGAATTTTCTAGGAAGACATGAATTTACTTCATGAAGAACAAAGATGAAGTTTTTGGCAAGTTTAAGGAATTCAAATCCTTGATCGAGAACCACACAGAAAAGAAGATCAAGAACTTTCGATCAGATAATGGCGGAGAATTCACATCAAATGAATTCAAAGACTTACGCAAAGAATCAGGGATTAAGAGGGAGTTATCCACTTCATATAATCCTCAACATAATGGGGTTGCAGAAAGGAAGTATAGAACTATCATGGAAGCTGCAAGAGCAATGCTTCATGATCAAGATATTCCCATGCATATATGGGAAGAGGCTATCAGAACAATGGTGTATGTACAGAGACATACTCCACATAGAGTACTCAAGCACAAGACACCTGAATAAGTCTTTTCCAGCAAGAAACCAGAAGTCATCCATCTCAGAATATTTGGTTGTCTAGTGTACATACACATTCCGAAAGAAAAGAGGACAAAGTTAGATCCTTTAGGAAATAAGGGTATATTTGTGGGATACTCTGAAAGCTCAAAGGCTTACAGAATATACTTCCCAAGATTCAAGAAGATCGACATCAGTAGGGATGTAGCATTTGATGAAGACTCAGCTTACAACAAATCCAGAAAGAGACCTGCTGAAGATCTTGAAGAAGTAGAAGCACCCAGAATTCACGATACAACCATGAATGAATAAAATCAAGAAGAAGACCGAGAATTTGAAGAACCTCAAGAACCTGTAGATCCACCTCATGAGAAGAATCCTCACAAGAGGAAACCTGCTTGGGTACGGGAATCTCTCCACGGTGCGGAAAGATATGGTGCTCTAGAAGAGAATCACAGAAAAATAAAGAGAACCAGATCTTCCTTCGGGTATGTAGCTTTACTATGTGACTTTACCAATAAAGAACCTTCCAATTATGAAGAAGCGACAGAAAAGAAAGAATAGAAGGATGTTGTGATCGAACATTATCAATCAATCATGAAGAATGATGTTTGGGATGTTGTCCCAAGGCCAGAAGGGAAGTTAGTTGTAACTTCCAAATGGTTCTACAAGATCAAGCATGCTGCAGATGGTAGCATAGAGAAATATAAAGCAAGATTTTTGGCTCATGGTTTCTCACAGAAAGAAGGAATAGATTATGAAGAAACCTTTGCACCTGTAGCCATATACACTTCCATCAGATTAGTACTTTCTCTAGCTATAGTAATGAAATGGAAGATACACCAAATGGATGTCAAGACTACTTTCTTGAATGGTGTAGTGGAAGAGGAAGTGTATGCAGAGAAGCCAGTCAGTTTTGAGACACATGACAGGGATTCTCATGTGTGTAGATTGAAGAAAGCCCTATATGGTTTGAAACAAGCACCGAGGACATGGTATAATAGAATTGACAGCTTTCTATCTAGTTTGGGCTTTACCAAAAGTAAAGCAGATTCCAACCTTTACTACAAGGTTGAAGATGATAACCCAGTGATGCTCCAACTATATGTAGATGATCTGTTTATAATAGGTATGGATGGGTTGATTACTGATACAAAGAGAAAGCTTGCTATCGAGTTTGAAATGAAGGACTTGGGTATGATGCACTATTTTCTAGGCATGGAGGTGTGGCAGAATGTGAATGGAATCTCCGTCGGACAAGGGAAGTAAGCAGTAGAGATCCTAAAGAGGTTCAGGATGATGGACTGCAAGGCCATGACCACACCTATGGCAATGAACCTGAAGCTATTGAGTGATGCTTCATTAGAATTGGTTGATGCTATGATGTATTGTTAGATCATTGGGTCCTTGATGTACCTAACAAACATGAGACCAGACATTTGCTTTGATGTGAACACCTTGAGCCATTTCTAAAAGATCCGAGACATGTTCACTTGATTTCTACAAAGCATATTCTGAGGTACCTGAGGGGTACAATTGACTATGGGCTCAAGTATGAGACGAATCAGAAGATTAACCTGGAGGGTTATGTTGATTCAAATTTGGCAGGAAGTGGCATCGATAGGAAGAGCACTTCAGGATGTTGCTTCAGTATGGGATCAGGTGTGATATCTTGGTTTAGCAGGAAGCAATCCTGTGTGGCACTGAGTACAGCTGAAGCAGAGTATGTCACAGCTTCTTCAGCTAGTTGTGAGGTAGTATGGCTAAGGAAGCTAATGTCTGATTTATTTGATCTCTAGATGGATGCTACTTGTATACATTGTGACAACCAGAGTTGCGTGAAGTTGTCAGAGAAACCAGTGTTCCATGACAAGTCAAAGCAAATCGAGATCAAGTATCACTATATCATGGATATGGTGCAGAGGGGAGCAGTGACACTCTAGTATGTTACGATGGATGAACAGATAGCTGATGTGTTGACAAATCCATTGGCTAGGGTGAAGTTTGAGTACTTCAGGGAGAAGCTTGGTGTTCTCCAAATCAAGGTTCCCTCCAAAGGGAGGTCATGAGTCCATGAGCCATTCTAACATGTTGAGAGGATTGGTTCCTTCCATGGTCAGATGCAAGGGCTAAGCCATTCTGTCATGATGAGAGGATCGGTTCCTTCCATGTCAGATGTGAGTGTTGAGTCATTTTGATGTGACTGTAGGATTAGTTCCTACATGATCATATATAAGCACTGAATTCCATTCTCTGAATAGAGGCACCTAGTCAGTTACCAAGAATCCTCAGCATGGGGCTGAGAGCCCTTCCGATATGTATGCTGGATTGGTTCCTCGCATGGGCAGATGTAAGTGCAGAGCCCTTTCGACATGTAGGTTGGATCGGTTCCTTACATGGTTGAATGTAAGTGTAGAGCCCTTTCGACATGTAGGTTGGATTGGTTCCTCACATGGTCGAATGTAAGTGCAAAGCCTTTTTGACATGTATGTTGGATTGGTTCCTCACATGGTCAAACGTGAGTACTAGGCCTTTCTGATAGGGTTGTGGGATGTGTTCCCACATGGTCAGATGTGAGTCTTGGGCATGCCTTTCTGATATGATTATAGGATTGGTTCCTACATGATCAGATATAAGTGCTAGGCAGGCCATTCTAACTTAGGGTCAGATATAAGTGCTGGAAGAAGACCTACATGGAGGCTAGGCCTACAACTAGCATGAAAAAGGGTTGGCTTTGTAGAAATTCTTGTGACGAGAAGAATCATGAGATAGAACCCATGATGATCTAGTGATGATGATCCAGATCTAGTGATGATGATCTAGATCGAGTGATGATCCAAATCCAAATGAAGATGACTTGAAGATAGAGATGACTTGAAGGTGAAGATGATGAGGACTCGATGATGATCCAGATGATACAGAGAAGAAGACTTGTGCTGATAAATTGTGTTGAGAGAATACCTTCCTACTTAAGAGGGAGTGTTGATGTAATTGTAACTTCGGAATGTATTCACTTGTATTTCTTATGTATTGTTACCCAATGTTTATTCTGGGATGTGTCTATAATGTAATTGAGTCATGTCATGCCCTGATGTTCCGATCGAGAGTTTCTATAATGTAATCAAGTCATGTCAAGTCAATGTGGGTAACCCTCCTATTTGTTATCAACCCAAATGGCAATTCTCCGTTCGAGTGCCGAATTTCCATATGTTGGTACACAAAAGGACACTATAGGATTGAAGTTTTCCTAAACACTATAGATGGGCATGACATGAGATGCATTTACCCTTTGACCAGCATGCCATTTTAAATTTCTATGTGTTGATTGCTGTATGTGACTATCTCCACTGAAACTTGTGTATATATGTGACTATACACATTGACAACCCACGTACTGCGCGCGACTATTCTCATTGCAACCCATGTACAGATCTGTACGTGGGTTTCCCTTAAAGAAACTCGCGTGTCATACATGGGTTGCCTATATCAATAGTCATGTACACATCCATTCAACATTAAAAAATATTAAACACAATTAATGCAGATTATTTGAGCCCTAATTATTAACTATCTCAACCTTCGAAACTTCTCTATTTCCAAAAGTATAAATAGAGGCCTTAGGGAGGGCATTAACCAATGAATCTTTGAGAGCAAAGTTATGCTGGTGGTATATCTTCAGAATTCTTTGGAGCAGTAGAACTCAGAGTCCTTTGGTTGCAGAGGAGTCCTTGTCTCAAGCATTGGGTTGTACACTTATCTCATTCACTGATTGTTAATAAAGAGAATTCTTCTTCCAGCTTTGTGTTGAGTCTCTTTCATGTATCATGGTTGATAAATATATTTGATTAAGCACTATATATGTTATTTATCTAACCTATCATATATACATGTATAAGTTTGTACTTGGAGAATTTGCTCTTTGCAGGTGAAGGAGGTGCATCCCTGAAAGCTTTGGAGAGAAGCAGAGTGGGAGAAGAAAAAGCTTGGATCAACCGTCAATAATTGGGTGAGTCCAACATATCTTCCTATTTCCTTTCTTTACTTTAAAGCTGATTTTCTGCAAGTTTTAGAAGTACGTTGGTAACCCCAGACCCTAGGTTACAAGGGTGTTTATTCCCGAACAACAGAACTGGTGACTCCACTGGGGGGCTCAGACTACTATGGGTTAATTCTGTAGATCAGTAGCTAGTCTTTGCCTTGATTCTGTGTGTGGTGTCTTGTCTTGGTTCAAAGTTGTAGTGGTGCTTTGAAGTCCTTTAAAATTTTCCTTTTTATTTTGAAAATTTTATACCTGTATGTAGGTTTCTCTTGCACACAGTCGCGTACAAAGGTTTGCATACGCAGGTTGCTCTATAGCATAGTCATGTATAGTACACGGGTTTCCCTTGTACATAATCACGTACAATCCTGAGTAACAAATTTTTTGGTTAGGGTTCTGCTTGTCCCTATCCTTTTATAGATTTTGTTTCGCTGAGTGGTCTTCACTATGAGCATTGCACTGTGATTTTGATGACCTTGTTAGCCATACCTTGTGCTTTCTTGTAAATCCCTTGAGTTCTTATTGTTTGGATTGTCTATCTGTTAGCAACTTGAAGTGGATTTTCCTATTGGGTTATAGGTTCAAGTGTTGGTTGTCTGAATCAGTAATCAGGGTTCTAGACACTGTATATCCCATTCTATTTTTGAATAGTATTGGTTTGCCACTTTCCTTTGTCTAACCTCAACGATTTCTATTAATTGTGTCTGCCCAAGCTAAGTTTCCAAGTCTTCCTTAGATGGTTGATATTTGGTTTTATTAATCTGCTTTAATTCATTTTGCTTATTTTATACAGTTAGTTTATTCAAGAATACTCAAGTATTGTGCATTTAGGTTCATAGTAGTCTTTTAGCAATTTGAAAAGTGAAAAAAAAACATTAGAAACTTTTGCATTTGGTTTGCATATAGTAGTTTTGTTTTTAGTTTTTAAATATAATCTCAAAAATTACAAAAATATAGTCTTGGTTTTCTCTTTATTCGTTGCATTTTCATTAGTTTACATTTACAAAAAAAAAGAAAAAAGAGAATCTTGTTTTCTTTAAGTAGTGATAATTTGCTTTGAAAGTATACACCAATTGTTTGTACATTTCTTACCGAGTCAAAAACATCAGTCTTTCACTCCACTTGTCTTCTGAGTAAAAAATAGCCATTAAAATGAACGCAATAATTAAAATTTATTAATAATTTTTTTTTAAGGGCCATAGACCTGCTAGCTAGGCTAGACTTGTGGGATAGGAAGTGTAAACTCCCCATAAGTATTTAATTTCAGACATAGTGGGCCAATCGATAGGTAAATCCTTCTCTTTATCGATAGTATCCAGGAAGCTCCTCTCAAACGGGACTCAAGCATGAGGCCGCATGGAGGCATTGGACTGAGGAGATAACCCTTTGATTCCTTGTCAAAGTGTAAACCAGGATTTTTACGCATCTGGGGATTCTGTCCTAGACAGAGTTTTGGGCTTAGCTACCCTGCCTATGTGTATGAATCAGGCATGAGACTATCCCCCCCAACTGTTGGTATAGTTAAGGTAGCCTCTAGTCTCTTGACATCTAGGGTTCATACATAGGTAAACCAGAAGGCTATTTTTGGTTCACCTTGGGTGGGGTTGGAAGGTAACCCTTGTTGAAAGTGTAGGAGGGCGGTGGTTGATTCCTTCGCTTGTGCCTAAGAACCTCTTCAAGGATGCCAAGCAACTGTCTTTAAGCTTTCTTCTGGAAAGCATATCTTTTACCCTTGCTGATTGTTGAGACTTTAGGATTTTTTGTAGTGATTTTTCTGTAGTTTGTATGTGTTTAGCTAAACTTAGGGTTTGAATTGTCAAATTTATAATCATGGAAAACCAACCTATCATAAGGTTAGGAAGGTTGCAAAACCTTCCTCCTTTTATCACATTGGAACCTCCACCTCCCCCTCAAAGGCGGAGATTGGACACGGACGGTTCATTTGAACCGAGAGGAGTTAGCGGAGTTCTGGGTGAACAAAAACTTAGGGCAAACCGTCTTAATTTGAATACAGTTGAGATAGAAGACTTGCAGGCTAACGAGTTTGCAAGGAATTTTAATGCACCTCTGACTGATTTAAATGATCCTGTGATCATTCAAGTTCGTCCTATTGATCCACCCATTATTGGTGTCCCTGTGGGCAAAATAATGTCTATTATAGGAGAGAGTTCTTTCATTTTCACCTCAGCCACCCCGGCTGAAGGGGTGCTACCTCCCCTGGTAAGTACCCCTAGATCAAGCATACCTACTACTCCCTTAACTCTAGCAAGCCATGTGGTCCAATTGCCGGTTCCCACAAGCGTAGCAGGTGCTTCTGGTGGTATGGTCACTGGGATTCCTAGTTTACCTACAGTTCCAACCTCCTTTGCACACACTCCCCAGAGTGGTCCGACAGGATCCTCTGTTTTTGTCCAAGGATTTCCTTGGAATGAGGGGCACATTCCCCCATCCACTCCATATGTAGGCCCACCACCCTCTTATGTAGGGGTGCAGTTTGGAAGCACTAACCCTTATGGTCAAGGTTTCCAAACCCCGGTCTCTTCCCTGTTCATGAGCTCTCCCTTTTCTCTTTTTATCAGAGGGATAGCTGCTCCTGTTTTTCAAACCCTAGTTTCGACTGGGGCAGCTAGAACCTCTTATACTACACCTTATACCAACAATCATATGGCTTATGGATGGAATCTATTTCAAAGTAACCCATCAACTTCACAATCGGTGGTAGGGGGAAACCCCACCTTTACATATGGAAATTTGGGGGCAGTCCCTCTAATCCCCAAACTGGTACTTTTAGTGCTCCGATTCGACCTAAGATTCCTTTCTTGGCAACGTTAAACTTGCCAGATTTGTCTAAACTGATGAATGAATTGGTGAGGCATGATCCCTCCTGGCTGCCTGTACCCACCAAGTTGACCTCGGACATCCCAAAATTCGAAGGAAAAGTTGTTGAAGATCCCGGGGCTCATGCCACCACCTTTCATTTATGGTGCTCTTCCAACTCACTAAATGAAGATTCAGTTAGGTTGAGGATGTTCCAAAAAAAATTGATGAGTGATGCAGCAAAATGGTACATTGAGTTTCCTTCTGCTGCGTTTAGTAGTTTTTGGGACTTGGCTAACGCATTCCTTGGCCACTTTTAGCTTCCTGTCCAATATGATTTCGAAATGGACTTGTTATCTACATTCCGATAGAACAAGGCTACCCATATCTTGGATCACATCCAAGAATGGAGGAGGTGAAAGAGCCTTATTAAATCCACTATTCCTCCTGAGTTCCTACTAGAATGGTTCCTTAAATAACAATTTCCTTATATATCTAAGGACGTATCTACTTCAGGAGTGACGAGTGAGGAAGAAGCTATCCTTAGGTCCCAACAACTTGAATTGATTTACTCTCAGTCTAGGATCTTGTATGATATTATCCCTGAGGCACCAAGGCCAACACATGATGTAGAGAAACCTAAGCCTGGACCCCATGCCGATGGTGTGGTCATTTTTGTTAATTCTCCCACTGTAGAATCTTTGGCCAAACAGCTCCATCAGCTGTCCGTCAAACATTCTACGGCAGAGGTAGCAAAGGCTACCCCCTCACCCCAAAATGCAAATGTTTTTGCACAGGCCTCTCAGAAGGTAAATCAACAGCCCGTTGGGCAGAAGAAGAGAGGAAATAAAGGGGAGGGAAATCAAAACAAGCAAAGACCTGCAAATAATGCTGACGGGGTTAAGAAAGAAAAGAAAAAAGGTGAAATTCCCATGCAAGTTGTACCACGAGGATCACCTCACCCATCTTTGTCCCCTTATGGAACAAGCCCAGAAGCTATTAAAAGCTCAACAACCGGCTATCCTGAAGGATCTGTTTCCCCAAGGGCAGAATTTTGCTTCAGCTTTGAATGTAGCTAGGGGCACCCTAAATGCTCCTGACCCAAATTATATCAACATGGTTCGATCTTCAACCTTGCTATAAACCAGGAATAAGAATTATGAAAAAGAGACCTTTGAGAAGGGTAAGTCTATAGGTGAAACTTCTAACCCTCTCACAATCGAGAAACCTGCTGAAACTATGCCCAAGATACCAAAAGGTGTCTTTAAGAAGACCTTGCATAATCCTAATGCTAGGGCCACATCCAACTACTCCATGTTTGAAGACTTAGCCCAGACACCTTGTGCAATGTCGGCTTTAGAGGTGTTACAGAGTTGTCCCACCTAGCGGGATGCACTCTTAGCAGCCTTAGGCAGTATGGACTCATCGAGTCTCATGGAAAAATTTCACTTGCTTGATGCCAAAATTCGCCTACCTTACCATGTAGCCTTATCAATAGATGCCATCCATGGTGGAAATACCATTGGAAGGGAAGTTGTTGACGAGGGTGCTTCTACATGTGTTATGTCCTTGTCATGTTGGAAATATCTTGGATCCCCAGAGCTAGTCCCATCAAACACCCTGCTTACTACTTTCGACGAAAGGTCATTCTATCCGCATGGTATCCTAGTGGCTTTTGAAATTAAGCCGGCAGGGAAAGCGGTGTCTGTTGAGGTGGAGGTGATTGATGCACCTTTGGAATATAATTTGCTTTTGGGAAGAAGCTGGACTTATGCCATGCCTACTATTGCATCGGCCATATTTCGGGTGGTAGTGTTTCCACACGAAGGGAAGTTGGTTACTGTTGACCAACTCAATTTTACTTGAAAAGGCCACATGGATTCTAATGAGTCCACTATGCCATTGGTTGATCAGGTCAAACCTGCTACACAGAGCTTAGGGGTTGGAATGTATGCATCACTGATGGGCACATTCGATCTTCCAACTCCTATTAATTATATAGGTTCTACTCATGTGGGAAATTCCATTACTACAGTTGTTGATAGGACTGATCCTTGGGTTCTCCCTACCCAGCTGTTGGCAGCTAGCAACAACCTCTTCATTTCTTGACAAAATGAAGAGAGACCAGCTCTTTATCTGATTTATCAAATAAAAATTATGAAAGAGCACCTTCAGAATCTTTGATTCTGAAGGTACTCTTAATCAAAGAAAGGTGATTTAATGATCTTAGAGTTGAAAGAAATTTGATTATAAAACTTGGCTTTTAACTGTCAGATAAGTTTCGTACATTTTCATTATGTTATTGAAATCATCGTAGTGAATTTATGTAACTTAAGGATTTGTGCCCAAAAAAATTTTCATAAAACACATTTAGGGTATTGTTGGTCCTAAGACTAAGATAATTTCGAAAGTTAACATTATATATAATACTATATTATGAACATTGTAAATATCATAGTTAATGGTTAGATGATGTTTGTATAGGAAAATTTTTACTTAGGATAAATATCCTATATGATGGTATATATGTGTGTCGATACGATGTGTAAATAGGTTTTAAACTTAGTCTTGTACATATATAGTATATTAATATAGCTATTTTATCAATACATCGTTAACATTAGAGAGTGCGATTTATTACTCTTCATACCACTACGTAACATGATAAAATAGGGATGATTGTGTGGATTAGCTGGCCATGCAATAAACCAAGTGTCAAATTGATAAGTGATCAACCATTTGGATCGATGAGCTGTTATAAAACTTGGCCTTCACCCCTTGATAAAGTCGACATTTGTATGCATGTGGTAATATCGTGTTGACAGTGTTAAATGCTAACAGTCATTTCAAATTACGCCGTTGTACATTTAATTATGAACCTCTGTCAATCATCAATGGTTGTAATGATGATTCTATCAGGCTTTGTATCGCTGAGTCGCCAAGTTAAGTGGTGATCACTAACAAACATGGTTAAACGTAGGTAAATTGGCATAGGTCATGGTATAGTGTAATATTTATCACTGCTTGAATTCCGCTAAGATGGCGGGTTTAGAGATTAGATTTCCGGTCAGATTTGAAGCATGTGAAGATTATCTATCATGTCGTGCGTATGGATACCTATTCCCTCTGTTTTCACTTCCCCATTCATTTCGCGACGAAGCCCAGAAAGTGCTGGAGAAACCATGTCTCCTCTGAATCATTTTGAGATTTCAGGGTGTGAACTGATTGAAGCTAACCAGGAAGCTGCCAAGAGATTTGAGAAAATGGGATGGGCACATTTCTTTCGAAGCTTTGATGGTCACCATGTGGAAATTACTAAAATGTTCACTATGAGTTTTGAAGATGACAGGGTGCGAATTGGGGGTTTCGAATTCGTTATCAATGAAGATAAAATTGCTGAAGCCACAAAACTTCCACAGGTTGGGGAATGTTGGTTTAAAGGCACTATGGTTAACAAGAAGAAGTGTCTGGCTTTATTATTGCCATTACCAGACAAAACGAAGCTGAGGATAGGCATGCCTGTAAAATTCCTAAAGCCCGAATGGAGAGTTTACTATGAAATTTTAGTAAGGTACGTGACATGCTGTGGACGCTATTTCCATTTGCACTTGTATCATTTACGGTTGCTGTTAGCAGTTAAGGGTTGTAAACTTAATTTGCCCTTCTATCTTTGGCAAAGTCTTAAGAAAATGTCACAATCTGTTAGGAATTTTAATAACCCTGACAGTAGTCTGTGTCATCATGGGTTGATTAAAATTCTACTGCAATTCCAATTATCTGCTAAAGGCGTGTCATGGGATAAATTTCTAGTTGACTGTAAATTGGGGCCAAAACAGTACTGGCCTAATCCATCTCCACGAATTCGTAGAAGACGAAAGGCCATAAATCCTGAGGTTAATAGCTCAGAGGTTAAGGATCCAGAGGTCGTAAATATGCCCATATATAATGAAATTAATGAAAATGCTGATAGGGTTTCAGTTCCTTGCGATTCTAGGGAAATGTTGGATAAACCTGAACTTGGTAAAAATGATGACAACCCTGTAAAACTAAAAGAAGGATTAGCCGAAGATGAAATTGATAAACCTACTGAATGTGATAAAGAGTCTATGCATAAGCTGAATCATTTGGCTCAGGTTTGTTGTGACAAGGAAGGGTTGAACTATGAAAACTTATCGTTTTCACGTAGAGTTACTAGAAGCATGCATAATATTCATTCAACTCCAGGATATAGGTCCGATCAACAGACTTCCAAATCTACAGCTACTGAACCGACAGTCATGAATATTGAGGATGATATTCCGATTCCTGTCCCTAACACAATGGATGTAGGGAATTCTGCTACTGCGCAGGGAAGTGATGTGCAATCAGGTGAGGTTGAGGGCAATCAACTAGAATTAAACGTTAACACTGTTGATCTTGAACCATTGCACAATCAGCATTATGATAGTCCTCGTTCTCCTCGTGTAACTAAAGAGGACGAAACTCTGCAACAGGTGTTAGGTAATGTATATCAAGATAAAATCACAGAATTTAAAGGGAAGCTTAAACAGTGTCTGTCCAGCACAGCCTTATTGGAGGAAGAAAACAAAACTTTCAGGAAAGAATTGCTAGAATGGATTGATAGATGGAAGAAGGCGAACATGAAGAAAAATCAACACAAGAAATACAAGAAATCAATACTAAACACAAATCAGCTGCTACTGGAGTGAATTGAAAAACAAAATGTTAAAATTATCAGGCTGAAGGCTAAACTGGCTGAAGCTAGAAGAGTAGTTGCTCTTCATAATGAGGCTTAATAGTTTTTCTTTTCTCTTATGTCACAGCATAACAGGTAATGGTTACTTTGATTTTGCATGCCTGTAAAATCGGAGATTTAATAGGCATGCATTTATAATTTTTTAAAATTTATGTTAGCTGTGTTAAACTCATTTTAATATGATGCGTTGATTGAATTTAATGCAGGAAGTCTCATCATCACCTTTTTCCAGAAATGCAGAACGTGGTTATATGATGGCATGGGGATATGGCTGATTTGTTACCAGATGGAATTTTATCAATGGTCAAGAACTTTCTATGATACCTCGACTCAGGCCAGTCGATTTCTATTTCTAGTAATAGGTGTAATTACATGCCCTTTTGGTTAGTAGTTCCTATAATGTAGCAAGCAGCTTTTATTGCAAAAAAAACCAACTCTTAGTAGTATATAATTTATGAGTTTTGATGAACTCAGGAGGATGGAGTGGTGAAGAAAACTCACGTGAAATATATTTTGTTACTAGTACTACATCATACTCGAAGCTGAAGCTTTATATGAATAATACTGGACATCTGCAAATGATACTGTGACTGGTATTTCATTTTGGATTTATATATATATACATATATTTCAGTTTGTTGTCTTCTATTTATAAATGAACTCTGTGTGCTTTGACACATTGATGTTTAAATATTTTTCTCACTTTATCATCTCAAGTTAGTTGTTGAATAAATATTTCATTATCGTTTTGTTTATTAGTGTGTTCACTATAAACATCAGTTTTAATGATATACTTTTCTGTTTATTTCAAATTTCATTTGTATGTTAACGGTGAATTTTAAATAAGCACTATTTCAAATTCAAATGACTGTCTTGACAGTTAATTATTAATCAGTTTTGGAAGTTGAAATTGACTATGTGTTTATAGGGTAAAATTCATTTCTATTATTACATAGCAGAGTAACTTTATTTATGATTTAAATATGTTTGTTTAGATCATATTTCAGTTTTTCTGTTATTGATTAATAATTAATTTAGTTTCAAATTTGCTCTCAGCTGAGATAGGGTTAAATAGGATAGATAGATCAATTAGTTTTGAATTTTACTTTATTATTTTTAATTAGCACTGTTAAATAATTTTGCATACTATACATAAGTTTTCATATTTAGAAAACTTCCCAAAAATGTAAGTCTTTCCTTAAGAAAGCAACCTTAGGATATTTTAGGTAATTAGGTAGGATAAATATTAGAATAGGTTAGATTTTGCTGGTTTTAAGTTCTCCTTAAGAGACAAACTAGCTGGTAGCAAGACCATAACCTACGAGGTTTTGTTAATCCAAACACACCGGACGCTGCTCTAAGATGATTGTGTGGACTAAACCTCCTTATTGGCTCTGATTCATAAAATCAGGCCAACAAATGGCGCTAGAAGGAGGGCCTGAATTAAGTAATGGCAGGTGAAACTAATGAAACATTTCCAACCAGCCAAAAATATCCAGAAGTCAGTAGATCACCTTTTATAGAAGCTGTTAGGAATATCCTTGAACGTGACCCTGTTACTTCTCCCTTTACTCCCGCACAAAGTGCTCAAACTCTAGAAGAATCCAGACATATCCTTACTAGGTCTTACGCTAACCAGTTAGGTATTTCTCCAATAGATTATGGTCTTCCTAGACAACAGCGACATAATCCACAATTGACCATAGTTACAGAAGATTTGGAAATAACTGCTAGTACTCCTCATCATCAGATTGAAAGACATCAAAGACAGATTACACAAACCAATACTGCTAGGAGACTAATTGTAGGAAGTGGCTCTAATCAACCACCCTCACCTCCTGAGTCTCCACCTGATAGTCCAAGACCTTCCAATTTAGGAAGTTCTTCTAGCTCTCAAGAAAGTCCAATGTCAGGGAATATAGGAGGAGGAGGTAACCCTCCACCTCCTCCACCCAATCCACAGCTCCCTTGGTTAAGGGAAGCTGCTGTAGCAGTTCCTGGGGTACAGCACCCATTGCCAAAACATTCAGATAAAATTCTTCCTAAGTTTAACCCAGATGACAAAGAACCTGCAGAGGTGCATATTGATAAATTCATGTTGGTTGTTCAAACTTTGAATGTTCAGCATGAAGATGTTGTTTGTCGATTGTTTCCTCTCACCTTTGAAGGAAGAGCTTCTACCTGGTACTTTTCATTAGTACAAGGATCTATCACAAATTGGGAGGAATTTAATAAAGCTTTTCTAGATAAATTCGGGGAAGATAAAATGCCTGCTCTTTTAGCCCTAGAATTATCTAGAATTAAAATGGAGCCTAAAGAAAGAATCAAAGATTTCAATCAAAGGTTTCTAACTTTAAAAAATAAAATTCCAGTTGCTTCTCAACCTCCGGAAGATATAATTATTGAAAATTATACATCGGCCTTACCTAGGAATTCCAAAATGTTTGTGAAAAGAGCTGGAAAAACAACGCTGATAGAAACATTTGAGGAAGCAATTAAAGTAGAAAAGGATTTCATGTCTTATGAACCAGATAAAAGTGGCAAATCTGATTCTTTTCCTCGAAGGAAAATAGAAAAGTTTGGTTCAGATAAAGATAAAGCATTCGATGTAGAACAGTTACAGAACGCTATTCGAACATTAACTAATGAGGTTATAGGGTTAAAAAAGACTAATTCTGAAGCTTCTCCTTCTAGGGGTTACTTCAGAAATCAATTTAGACAAAACCCAAACACAAATAATAAAAATACACCTCCGGATGTAGCTACTAATGAAGAAATATTTAACACAATTCGGGCTGTTCTATCTTTGTCTGACACTCCTAATCAAGAGATGAATGAAAACGAAGAAGAAGAGGAATCAGAAAATGATGAAGAATCAGAAGAACCTCAACAAGTTAACGGTCATTTTTGGGATAGTGTTGTAAAAGAACATGAAAATAGAG
>LPNX010734007.1:224997-258810 GCA_001517045.1 Pseudotsuga menziesii
AACTGCATAATATACAAAAATATACAAAATATGGATCAAAGTCCATCAAATGCCCTAGATCTAAGCTGGACCACCCCAGTCACTTGGACCACCTTGGTCCCCCCAGTCACCCTGTACTTTGGCTTCTTCAGCCTCCTCAGCTTTAGCAGCCTCAACAGCATCTATGTATATGAATATGGCTCTGTCTACCCGCCTCAAAAGGCGTATCCAGATAGGTGGTACACCAACCACAAACTCCTGCATGATGGCTGGGATGTGCTCAATCTGTAAGGTGGGTACCCTCTGGGTAAGCCTAGCCAGATTCCCCTCCAGAACCCTAACCATCCCCTAGTATTATCCCAATACAGGACGCACATACATGCGTGGATGCCATTTAGGGCGAGCCGGTCCAATATTTGCATTTTGACATTTTAAAAGGATTAGAACTCTTTTACATATGTATATACCCCTATATTTTAAAATTCATAAAAAATTTAAAAATTTGAAAATAAAAATTACCTAACTCTCCCCATGCTCCTCCTGGAGGGAGGACGAGGTCTGCATCACCACGGAAATCCATTCCAGCATATGGAAACTGCTCCAATGCTGGCAACTGACACTCCCACCAAAAGTAGAAGTCATCATCATAGACACTCTGCATTAAGCCACCACCTCCCTGGTGGAGGAAGATATCTCCCCATCTACTCATCCTAGGCTGACGAGGAGAACGAACTTGAAAAGGTACTACAGGGCTCAATCCTGGTACTCTCTCAAAGAAGAAGGCTACTAGTATGCTAGAATATCCAAAATTCTTTCTCCCACCTCTCTTGCAGTCACAGAGCTGTTTTCTCATAATCGGGATCACTCCTGAGCACCAATCATATAGAGCCCCTAGCATGCAATCCACTTCTAGTCTCATCTAGTTCCATGTCACAAGGTGAAGTGAATATGAACCTGCAACTCTCACAATAGTACTTGTCAATACTTGTAGCAGAAAATCATGTATGTGCACAATAGGGATGTAGCTACCCCTCTTTTGTGTGCCTGGTGCGCAGTATATATCAATATAGTTTTGGACACTTAGAGGGTCACTGCCTCTGCCGATGCCTTCCAACTTTATCGGAGCTCCTCGTCGTGATAGACTAGCAATGAAATAGATATCTTCTGAAGTAATCTCCAAGGACTCACATTGAAGGTCAAACATGCCCAAGTCATGATCCCAATAATTTATCAAGAACTCTAAGAGACAGACAGTGGCCCACATGAGTGAGGTATAGAAAAACTTTAACAACCCACTTGAACATAGAACATTCATAGTGGGGGCACTTTGGAGTGCTTCTTGGTCCATATCTTCATGTTCGCGCTCCCTTCACTCAAGCACCATCTTTCAACCTATAAACAAGTAATTGCAAAACTTTAGTTTCATATAAATTTTCAAAATTTTGACCCACTATGCTTCTTTTCTACCTCACGCAGCGTACACAACTGTCTATTTAGGCATGTTTCATACTATACACGACTGTCCTTCGGGAAACCCACGTACAAAACGCATGTACGGGACTTTCAATATAGCAAACTCGCGTACACAGCATTGCTTTGTTGAGGACACTTAAAAACATGAAATTAGGGCCTAATTTTGATAATTGCTTGGATCAAATTGAAGAGCATGGAGTGTAGTATTACCTGACACTTGCAGATTTGGAAATGGTCCACCGAATTGTCCACACCGAGAAATTGAAGGTATGGGTGAAAACTTGTCTTTTATGGCTAAAAATCCAAATGGTGAGTTTTTATTTGAGTTTCGAACTATTTATAGAAATTTTTTTTTTTCAAGTGGGTTTTTTCCCTATAGTTCATATTATATAAAACTAATACCATATATTTTTGCCTCGTAACAGGTTTATCATCGTTGTAAGGTGTTTTTTGCTCATATAGGATGGTTTTTTATCGTTTCACATGCATTCTCAATTCCATTTTAAAGCTAGAAATTAACATTCTAACCACAGACTATGGTATTTTTTAACCATTAGCTCCTTGTCTTTACCATTTTTCTTCCGTGGATAGGGCTTTCCTCTCATAAGTATCCCCATTTAAAACCCATTTTGTCTTTCGATACTCATGCTGCAGTTGTCTTAGGTGCGGGGGAATCTTTTTAGCTATTTCTCATGCCAAATTGAGCCTCATTTTGGTCTCTTTTTAGAACCTATCCCTTTATAGGACTCCCATCCCTTATGGAGTTTCTTTAGGCCTAGGTTTGACTCCTTAAAAACAGACATAACTGCCAAGTTAAATTGTTCATTAAAGCTCGTTAAGAATATGTGAATGGGCATCCACATTTGTGGTAGGTTATCTCTTTCTCATACCATGTTGAATAATACAAGAAAGGATCACTCTCTTTTTTACAGAATTGAGAAGAGTATTCTCACATACAGGTTTATCACTTTTCCAGACCTGAGGGACTAAATTTATGGAAAAGGAACACCCGTTTTGAGCTCAGTTTTCTCTTTTTCGTGCTCTGGACCTAAACATGAAAAATATTATGAATGTACTTTATGTCTTTGTCTTTCTCGTTAAACACTAAGAACAAAGCATTGAGTTTATTGTTGTAAGCCCCATTTCTCATACCCAAATGGATCTTTCCGAGTGATCTTTATTATGAAGAGAAATTCCTATGGATTGGGGTACCACAACAGACAGCTTGACTCCAGAAATCAATCATTTCCTATATGCAAGAGAAACCAAATATCTAACACTAAAGGATCTTGATCTGTACCTTATTCCGGATGGTTGATGTAGATCCATGTTGAGCTTTCCAACTCTAGCTTGAATTGATAAATTGCTTCCTCAACATTTAATAAAAAACACAAGCATGCTATATATAATCATGTTAGACCTACCTAGCATATATAATCAATAAAATATAAGCATTTGAAATCATCAATGGATAAAATATTCATTCAAATACACATTATTGGACAGGAAAAGATATTTCTATTAATATAAAACAAATATTACAATAGAGACAACCTCTGTTGGCACGTCTGCGAATCGAAGAAACTGAGTCCCCCACTTTGGCCTCCACCACTTCAATCCTCCATCTCTCGATTGCAAGCTCACAAGAAAAAGGCAAGCTTGGGAAGGACACAAAAGTGCTCCAAGGGACAAAGGGATGCAGACTCAAGTATAAGCTCTAGCAACAATGGAATCTAGTTTTCTTGCTCTTCAATTCCTCATGCCTTGAATGTATCCAAAGGGTTCCTTAAATATCTCTTCAATGGGGAAATGAAGGGTCAAATCCAAGCGATCCCAAGACATATGGAAGGCCAGGAGACAAGTGAGTCAAATCCCCATCAAGGAAAACTCCAAAAGAATTTGGCCTTTTGTACACATCCCGATGTACACGGTTTTAGGGGTCAAACCCGTGTATATACGCGAGAAAGGGTTTAAAAGTCACGTATGGAAATTTTAGCATGTTTTTAGGGATGATCTTGGAAACATCAAAGGTACAAAAATGGTCCATGGGGTCTAAGGAGTCTACATAGGGATAGGGAAGGCCATAAAAATGTGATTCACCATGTGTGGTAAAATCAGCTGTGTGAGGTCATTAGGGTCATACGATGGCCGAAATACATTATAAGTCCATCCCAGAAGTGAAGTGATGAAGAAACCAGTGGAAGAACCAACCATCCAATCAGTACAATACAATGATAAAGCTCTGCATATAAATGGATGTAGATACAGCAGTCCCAGATACATAAGAGTATAATGGCCATGAATAGGCATGATACAATATGACATGTGTGGTCATCACCATGTACAATATAAATAGATCAAAATCTCCATGATAAATATATACAAAGGATCATGACCTCCATGAAGACTGAAGATATATAATGGATCAAGATCTTTATAATGGCTGGAAATGTCTGACATATAATGGAATCAAGTCATGAGAGCTGAACTCTCATGAACACTGGAATGATCAAGGAGGTAGCATATAGGATATGCCACCAATCTAGAAGGTCTTCTACACAAACTGCTACGAGTACATGTCCTACTATGTGAATAGAGGTGTCGAGGTTGAACATAGTATTCCATCGTCTGATTACTGGTCATTGATGTATACCGTTAACAAATGCGAGATCACCTACCAATAATGAAAATAGGAATAAAGGTACTAGAGTGAAAAATAACAAGTGTGAATAAATGTGTTGAGGTCGAACACTTGAGAGAATCCATCAATCATGGGACATTGATGTATTGCCAAAAACTGTCGATGGCAAGAGAACCTGCCACTGATGACTACAAGTCTCAAGGCACTCAAACATGACTCTAGATTCCTATCCCAAAATAAATGATCTAAATTTTATGGGATAAAATCCGTTGGAAGAAGGGCATTCAGGCATCCCCCATCATCCAACACGAGGTACTTAGCAATGCTGTATAATGTGGAAGGACTCAATCATAAGGTGCACGAACCAGTAACTGTACTGGGAATGGCCAACATGCAAAGTCAAGATAACTGAGGAATGGCCGACTCAAGTTTCAACTTCCTTCGAACAATATCATAAAGGTGAATGGTGATTGAATGTAGGCAGCATAGACTCGATATGCAAAACTGGGACATCTCTGCGACACAGGAGGCATCGACAAAGGCTCCATAGGGATTGGAAGCTTAATTAGTCGATGGAGATAAAATCAGATAAACAAGTGCAGTTCCTAAAGTCAAACTATTAACCCAACGAATGGATGTGATATGCAGTGCTCTGTTTGAAGGTGACATGACTCGACTGCTGCCAAAGATAACATCTCTTCTTGTCTAGCTTTTTGGTATTTTAATTTTTTTTGGACTTTTTCAAATGTTTGAAAATCTTGAAAAAGAATAAAATCGCTTTAAAGTTATAGACTAGGAGGAGACAAGTGTCATATGGGCAAACAAACTAGTTCCAAGCAATGGAACATACCTATGCTCAATGCAAGGACACGTGTAGGATAGCGACACTCGGGGGCAAGTCCCCTCCCAGTAACAATAGTGAATCAAGCTGCAAAGGATATATAAAATGGCTCTATGTGGCTAAACATGAGACAAGCATGGGCTATATGGCTGATACTCTTAGTCAGGGAAGTCGGCATAAGGTTCAATGAGGCAGGAAAAGCTCATGATAATGCAATTACAACTTGAAATAAGGGAGTCCTGAGGGAATAGGCCAGCAAAATATCAAGAGGAGTATGAGTCTCTTGCGAAATGTCATGGCGGTACTATACAAAGGACTCCCACACCCTAAAAGACAAACTGTCGGCATGGGCACCAAATGCAAATAAGGAGCTAACTAGGGTACCCATGTAAGGTCAAGCTCTACCATTCACATCATGTCACTTCTAAAACAGCAAGAAGGTTTTGTGATAGGATAGAATGGGTTCATACCTACGGTTATAATGAAATGGTCATAAGGTCATGAAAAATGCAAATGGAGGTGAAACCTAACCTATATCCTAGTTTAAACATCATACCTGAAATCAGCACGAACAGGTCAAAACAACGGTTGAAACGATGCTCAGAATGGTCTCCTACATCATATATTAGTCAAAAACGGTCCAATAGGATTAGAAACGGTCCAAAACTATAGAAAAGGGGGTAAAAATTTTCAAAAATTTGAAAATTTTCTATAAATAGTAAAAAATTCAAAACATTATATAACATTTGAAATTTTTACCCAATTGAGCTTAGAATTTCAAATGCGAATTCCGGGAGATCCAGCTGATGGAATCCCTCACCGTTTTTTCCAGGTAACTTCCCACTCCCTGCTCTATCATTTACATATAAATTTTTCAATTTTCCATGGTCCAAATCGAATTATAGGACATCCTAAATTATGCACCATGACCCACATGGAAATCAGGGGTTTTTCCGCATATAGGGCTAGCTATACGCGAAAAAGGGGCCCAAATTCGTGTACATATGCAGCTGTTTTGCAAACAGTCATGTATGTGGCTGCTTTCAAGGTTTTTTAAGACATCTAATGACCCAAACTTGAATTAAATGTGCAGGATGGTTCTAGAATGGAGGGAATGAGAGCATGGGGATGTAGAGGAAGCAGTACGGGCTAATCTAATGGCTCAACAAGCTCTTCATGCACGCGGGCTCTAAAAGTTTTGGTGTCTTGGTGGCTTAAGGGCCAAACCAAGACTGTTGTAGATTCTAGTAGACTACTGGGATCTTGACTCAGAGTCTTTCTAGATCGATGGGATGTCCCTCACCATAGAAGTGGAGGACATATACTTTATTCTTGGATTGTCCCAACAAGGGGAAGTGGTGAACCTACATTCTCATGGGCCCAAAGGTGGCATCCCCATAGATGAGTACATAGTAGTGTACTATTATCTAGACATGAAGAAGGTCAGGATTCAGATCCTAACTAACTCCATGCAAGTACTAGGCCTAAAGGCCATACTACTAACACTCGGCATGATAGCAAGGTTAACCTCACTCCACCAGGCCTTGTGGCCCATAATGTTCTATGCACTGGAGTGCATGAGGCCCATAGTTTATGATTGGATTACTTGTTATACCAAAATCCTGTCACCATCATGTGATAAGACATTTGACATACCTACTTTCCCTGAATCCCAGCTTTTGGAGTGGAAACTAAATGGTTTTTTATCAATCTATCATACAAATTCCAAGCACCATGCATGCCCCTTTATCTAGGAGCGGTACCCCTGCTCACACCACCTTTCATCGGTTTTCCACAAGTGTTGTCACCGCCCATTGCCCTTGGTCCATAGGCAATTATTACCAGAACCGCTCTGTCATAGAAGAATAAGCGCAATACCCTGGGTAAAAAGGGAAAAAGAGAAGTTTCTCAAGGCTTCTAGATGATAATCCTCGTGTACTGCCTTATCCCTACTGTTTTGGGTTGGTTGAGCTCGAGATCCCTCATCCTAGGATCTTAGAGGCCACCTCACCCACTAATTTCTCAACCATCTCTATCCATTAAAGCCCTATAAATATAAGCTCATAGCCATGGTTGAAGATAGAACATTGAAGGTATTGTTATGCTGTTGGATTGATTATTGGCCCAAGATCATTTGGAGAGAGCATAGAGAGCTAGAGTCAAATATTTTGGGGATGAAGAGATGGTTTCATGGAGATGCATGTCAACACCAAGGCTTGGTTGTAAACTTCTTCATATTTCTAATGCAAGTTGATTTCTGTCCCACATATGATTTTGTTGTTGTGATTTTGCATATATATGTTTCTAGATTCCTTAGTCACTAGCATAGATTAGTAGATCATATTCTAGTTGCTTTGATTCATTTTGTGTTGATCTTTTTTGCAGGTACATAGGTGAACTATCAAAGCCTTGTATTTCAGATATCTATAGCATCTAGGGAGAGTCTTCAACCTCTGTCCTCTATTTGTTCTGGATCTAAACCATTCAGAACAGTGGAACACCTTGCTGTCTGCAGTAGGTGAAATATTCCAGCTAACAAATTTGTCGACTCCGCTGGGGATATTAGTGTATTAGTTGTTCTGATCTTCCTCAGTGTGCAACTCTTGTCCAAATCTAGGCTCCATTTTATTTAACTCTCTTCAGTCAGATCTGCTTTCTGACTTGCATTATTTGGGTTTGAAATTTCTAGATCTGTTCAGATCTGAGTCATTTCAGTCTTTTATGCTCTGTTTCCATACTCAACTCAACAGTATTTTCCCTGATCTGGTGTTTTTTTGACTTGATCTATCATTCTCTTTGTGTTTTGGATTTTTACAGGGAACTTCACATGTGCCTTTAGCAAGGAGTGGTGTCACCGCCTGAGTCCAGTTACCTAGAAGCGGTGCCACCACCTAAATCCAGTGAGCAAGAAGCGGTTCTTCCTTAAAACTACCTGTCAGTAGCTTCATCTGCGCGGTTCCAGGTAGGCCCTGTTCCAGACTTTGAATTTTTTATTTTTGTGTGTTTTTGGCTTACTTTTTGATGAAAATGAAGTGTACTTTTGAAAAAAAAATGCTCCCTAACGGCCGAGAGGGGCCATGAATTGTATATTCAGCAGTCGCTTTGAGTGTTATATTCTCTTTGCATTCAAAGAGAGTTTTTGTTTCTTGCATTGGATTTTGTGTTCTTTTCTTTGCTTGAAACCTCTTGCTCTTTTCTGTAGATATCAGTCATTGGAATTGGAAATATACATTTCATTTTCATGTGTAGGCTTTGGTTTGTTTTGGACTTGGAATGCATGAGTTATCCATGCTGTTTTGAGTCTTTATTTGCTTTGGATAATTCTTGTTTCCTTTTGCATACTAATTTTTTCAGTGCTTGGTAGGAAAGATTGGTTCTTTGTTTTCTTGTCTGTTTCAAAGAGAAGTTTTGGTTTTCTCTCTCTTTTTCTTTATCCACAAGCTTGTTGAATGATTTTCTTCTTGTTTTGTGCATGATTGTTTGAAATTCTAGATCTTACTTTCATTGAGAAGAAATATCTATTTTCATCTTTGCGTGCATTAGAGTTAGATTTGTTTGGAAACGTTAGTGAAATCATCTTTCCATTGAGTTTTTATGCATCTTTTTCAAGCATGAAAAGATAGGAAACATTTTTGGTTTATTTATGTTAAATGTTCTCTAGATCTCTTTTTTATTTGCTTTGAAGATTGTTTGGGGTGCATTGATATTTCACTTTTCATTTGAAAAGATGGAATTGCATTGGCATTTGGGTGTGCATTTTTGGGAAGAAAAGTAAATCTCTCTCCCTCTCTTAGGTAGAATTTTCATTGAAGAGGAAAACTTGCATTGTCATATAGATCAGTGTGCATCTTCTTTAATTTCAAGTTTTTACTCCATGGTTCCACCTAAATGCACAAGATAAAATTAACGGTAGTACTAGGTTAAAACTTTTAGCAATTTGAGTGATAATTTAGAGACTTGTTCGGGCGTCGTTAAGCGTAGGAGTTGTTGTTACTTGTCTGCATTACATCTTGGGAATCGCGTATTTCTTCCATGTACCATTGGTATATCGAACGGCCTTTCATGTACCCTTGAGGTATATAGAAAGGTACTTCACGTACTCGATTGTATATCGGAAGGCCCCTTGTGTACGGTTATGCGTTAGATAGCACTACTACCAATTTGAGCTCCCACGTACCTTGAGTATATTGGGAGACCCTTTTAGGAATCCTCAAACCATCTGAGTTATCCTTTTGGATTGTCCTCTGAGGTTCCTGACTCTTATCCACTCCTTTCATGTGTTTGCTTGTTGCTTTTAGTTTGAGTAGTACTTGCTTGTGCATGGTAGTTAGGGGGTTATTAGAGAGTTTATAGATGGCATCCTCATCTGGGAGTACCAATCAAGAGATCCCTTTCCAAGGTGTACCTTTTGTATTCCCTCCAAGTGAAGGTATTGGTCCTCCCTTTATTGCCACTCTAAATATTCCTAGATTAACTATAGGATTACCGGTATGGCTATTTAATCCAGTAATTCATGTTACACCTAATGTCTCAAATGTCACCTCTCCTTCGGGAGAGGATCAACCTCAACCTAATTTTGCTCCTTCTTCACCGGTTGTGGCTTCAGCTCTTTCTTCTTCTTTGCTTAACCAAAGCTCTACAATTAGTAGTCATGTGCATAAGAAGAAGAAGAAAGGGAAGAATAAGAAGAAGAAGGAAAAGAAAGAGAAAAAGAAGCAACCATTTGCTCTTGATGGTGCTCATTCTAAGAGAACGCCTGGAAAACCCAAGTTCCCTTGTAATATTTGCAATGGGGACCACCTTCTTAAGGAGTGTCATGGTCTCTCCCTTGTACAAGAAGAGTGTTCTCAAAGATCCAAACCGTCTGTGTCATCAACCTCTAATCATCATGTTGATGATACTCCCTCGACCAGTGACCCATTAGTAAAAGGTCGTAAGGGTAAAGTCTTGTATCCTTGTTTGATATGCAAGGATATGCATCGTACTTTTGTTTGTCAAATCATGGATGAAGCTTCGCGTTGGTTGGAAAATATTACTGATCATCAACAGGTGATTCCAGCAAGTGATAGTAAGTAATCCCTCGATCCCCCACTGGTTGACCAAGTGGTCGATTCAGATTTTTCTGTGGTTGATCCCACTCTTCCTTTGGAGAGTGAAGTTAAAGTGGTCGAGTCAGTGTCATTTCCGCTCGATCCCACTCTTTCATCAGAGAGTGTTAAGACTAAAGTAGTCATTTTGACAAAATCTTCGTCTTGTTCTTCTCTTCTAGTAGAGAATGAACCAAAACCTACTGAAGCTTTTATTATTCGTTATGATTGTTCTCAACAAGAGGAAATTTTGTCTGTTTCGATAGAACCCTCTCCGATTAGTGAGGTAATTTCCTTTGACTGGAGTAACCTAAGAGAGTCTCATATTCATTCGAGTGTTCCTTTCCAGATAGCTGTGAATGTTACTGCTAGGCAGATACTTCGCACTATTGTTGACGAAGGGGCTTCTTTTAGTATTCTATCCTCAACTACTTGGCAAGATTTAGGTTCTCCTCAACTTGTGCCAGCCACTGATCAGATACTGGCTTTTAATCATAGGCCTATTGCACCTTTAGGGACCCTTCCTTATTTGCCTATTACATTAAGAGGGAAAACTGTCTATATTGATGTTATGGTGGTCCAAGATCCTTTAAATTTCAATCTGCTCCTTGGACGTGTTTATGTTTATGCCATGAAGGCTATTTTGTCGACACTCTTTACAGTTATGCACTTTCCCAGTGATGGGAAGATGGTGACCATTGACCAGGTTTCGTTTGTTACACCTGATCATCGCATTGCTCCTAGTAATCAGACTACCCTAAATATGCCACGTTCTAGTGGTTCCTTCCCCTTCTTCTAGTTAGCTTCCTCCAATCATTGGTAAAATGGGGAGCATGGCTCCAGCCTATGGACATCATAATGGAGCTAAGCCGCTAGCTTTTATGTAATGGGGGCAACCTACAAACCTTTGGATATCATGTTGGGTGAGAGCAGGTTTTAGAGAATAGTTTAACCTATGGTTTCAAGCTCGTCAAAAAATAAAACCAATCCTTAAGCATAGTTTACGCTTTTGGTTTCAAGCTTGCACAAAAATGAAACCATGTCTAGAGCATAGTTTACCTTGTGGTTTCAAGCTCGTTAAAAGATAAAACCACTCCTTAAGCATAGTTTACGCTTTTGGTTTCAAGCTTGCATAAAAATGAAACCATGTCAAGAGCATAGTTTACCCTTTGGTTTCAAGCTCGTTAAAAAATAAAAACACTCCTTAAGCATAGTTTACATTTTTGGTTTCAAGCTTCCATAAAAGTGAAACCATGTTCTGAGCAAAGTTCCCATTCTATGTCAAGCTTGTTAAAAAATGAAATGGATCTCCTCAAGCATAGTTTACCTTTTGGTTTCAATCTTGCATAAAAATGAAATCATTCCTGAGCATAGTTCATTTTCTATTTCAAGCTCATTAAAAAATGAAGTAGGTTTCCTTTAGCATAGTTTACCCTTTGGTTTCAAGCTTGCATAAAAATGAAACCATGTTCCAAGCATAGTTACCTTCTGTTTCAAGCTTGCGTAAAAATGAAACAGATCCCCTTCCCTTGAGTTGAGTCTTTAATTTAGTGTTAGAACTTGAACCTTCTTTCCACATGCCTGGTTCTCATTCTTCCTAACCCCATGGTGAACATTTTCACATTAGTAACAAGGTTTTTTTAGGTTGGGTATGGAAGAAGGATCATCAGACAAAATGAAGCTTGGGGGGCATGTCGATCCCCTAGCAACCATGTTAGGGGTAGGCTTCACTAGCAATCATGCTAGGGGAAAGATTCCAACCTATGTATATCATGTTAATGGGATTTTTCAAGCATAGTTTACCCATTGGTTTCAAGCTTGCATAAAAATGAAACCAATCCCTGAGCATTCTTTTAACTGATCTTCAAGCTCGTTAAAAACAATAAGATGGTGTTGAGGTTACTTTACATTTTTCGTGATCTGGTTAAAACATGAAAAGTGGTTTGAGCTTAGTTTATTACTTTTTCGTGCTCTGGATTCAAACATGAAAAATGTTAATGGATTTCTCTTTAAACTCTTTTCAGGCTCCCTAAATACAAAAAGATCGACGAGCGATCTTGTCTTCTTCGCGCTCATTAAATTATTTGAAGATTCGTCCGTCCGATGGTAGGTTATCTCTTTCTCAGTTCGGATAGGAATATTTACGAGAAAAGAACACTCCAACCAATCATGACTAGAAGAGTTCTCTAAGGTATGATTTTACACTTTTTTGGGCCTTAGAGACTAAATCATACGAAAAAGGACCCCCCTTTGGAGTCTCCTTCTGTATTTGTTCAGACTCTCTAAACATGAACTTTACCGAGTTTTCTTTTAGTGGACTCATTAAATTAAACATTGAGAGGCCCATTTTGGGAACGAACCCCTCCTCTCTCAGGTTCGTAAAACATATGAGACTGGACTTGTCTTCTGACAAGCTATATCAAGTGTTTTTTACCCTCTTTGAGCTCGTAAAACCGAAAAGAGGCACTCATCAATCATGATGGGGAAAATGGGAAGGGAATCATTTTGTAAATAATGGCAGTTGTTTGTCATTAACTTTGAACATAGCACTTGTCTGCACAATCATGTCAGTCAATTGGGTATTCAACTGATCTCCATGACGATCCACTTTCATGAGTCATGTCAATCCTTTGAGTCTTTCAAAAGAATGCATTGTCCACTATCACACTATGTATTTGTCCTGTCTAGTCATGCCGCCAAGTCATTTTGTCATGCTGCCTGATGTTCAAAGGGGATATGAAGAATTTTTACCTCTGCAGTCTACACAATCTTTGTGTCAGTATCTTTGAGTCAGTCATATGGTTACTACATTCACATCATTCTCGAACTATGTTCTGATTTTCGTGTCATCTATGTGGGACTCATCATGGCCCTCCTTCGACGAGACTATTCCCCTCAACATCAGCTCATCATCCAATAAATAGTCTTAGAAACAATATTTAGTACCTTGAGATCTGTATGCTTTAATGACAGTTTCTCTCACTCTAGAAATAGGTTTACATCATTGAACTTTGATCGATAGAATCGACTGGGTGTTCGACATCAGGACATCTATTTGCACTCAGTAGATTGTACTAAGGTACCTTGGGAATCATTGGCATTAATGGTGATCTCCCTCACACTTGTTAACGGTTCACATCATTGGCTGGTAATCAAGTGGTTTCTACCATGTTTGACTTCAGATCATTGTAATCACATGTATAGAATCGTACTTTGTGGAGGACGAGACGAAGACCCTGGGCATTTGTTTAAAAGCACTGATTGTGTTTTCCCCAGGTTCTGATGGAGTTTTGTATATCTAGCATGGATCCACATTTGTATGGTTGGGGCTATGCTCAAATTTGCATCTGTATGACATAGATCTACGTTGTATGTTTAGTATCTATGTCCAAGTTTGAGTCCTCTATCACATGTATCTACACTGTATTCTAGTAGCCATGCTTGTTTATTCCACTCATGGATCTGCCTTGTATTGGTCTACAGCTATGAGTTTGGTTACTTGTGTCTATGAGTCAACATACTAATGTACTATAGATTCCTACTTGACCGCATACTCCGATCAAGTCGACATTTTCATCTCCTGGTGATGACTTGTTCTCAAAGGTCTCATTTATCATATCACTCTAAGACTCATGCTTTGGGGGGCATCCTGTTATACCAAAATCCTGTCACCGCCATGTGATAAGACATTTGACATACCTACTTTCCTTGAATCCCAGCTTCTAGGGTGGAAACTAAATGGTTTTTTATCAATCTGTCATACAAATTCCTAGCACTGTGCATGCCCCTTTATCTAGGAGCAGTACCCCTGCTCGCACCGCCTTTCATCGGTTGTCCACAAGTGGTGCCACCGCCCATTTCCATTGGTCCATAGGTGGTTATTACTAGAACCACTCTGTCATAGAAGGAGAAGCATGGTACCCTGGGTTAAAAGGGAAAAAGAGAATTTTCTCGAGGCTTCTAGATGATAAACCTCATGTACTACCTTATTCCTACTGTTGTGGGTTGGTTGAGCTCGAGATCCCTCATCCTAGGATCTTAGAGGCCACCTCACCCACTAATTTATCAACCATATCTATCCATTAAATCCCTATAAATATGATCTCATAGCCATGGTTGAAGAGAGAACATTGAAGGTATTGTTATGCTGTTGGATTGATTCTTGGCCCAAGATCATTTGGAGAGATCATAGAGAGATAAAGTCAGGGATTTTGGGGAAGAAGAGCTGGTTTCATGGAGATGCATGTCAACACTAAGGCTTGGTTGTAAACTTCTTCATATTTCTAATGCAAGTTGATTTCGATCCCACATATGATGTTGTTGTTGTGATTTCGCATATATATATGTTTCTAGATTCCTTAGTCACTAGCATATATTAGTAGATCATATTCTGGTTGCTTTGATTCGTTTCATGTTGAGATTTTTTGCAGGTACACAGGTGAACTATCAAAGCCTTGTATTCCAGATATCTACATCATCTAGGGAGAGTCTTCAACCTCTGTCCTCTATTTGTTCTGGATCTTAACCATTCAGACCAGTGGAACACCTTGCTGTCCACAGGAGGTGAAATATTCTAGCTAACAATACTACGCTCTTGAGCAACATGAAGCAATAGCTCAGCGACTACAAGATGGGAAGGGTACAAAATGTTAGTTTTAGTAGTATATTGAGCATGTTCTTCTTTTAGCGTGTTATAGGATTGATCCCTAGAGTTGACGTTCCTCTTCACGGGGTTCAAGATCCGCCCCAACAACATTGGACAGATGCAATGCACAGACTGGGTGGAGGCAGGGTGTCCAACCCCTATCCAGCTGATTTCTTTCCATGGTGGCAGCGACACATAGTTGCCATCAATGATTACCTCAATGCGGGGATATATTTTTGGGGAGACCTCGACATTCCTCTACCACCAGGATTGGCATACGGTGACATTGTTAATGAATCCCAACCCTCTTTTTAAGTTTTTTGAGTTTTTTAATTTTTTTTGTGTCTTTTGATATATGGAATCAAAAGACATGTTTTTTTGGGTGACAACACATAGTGACATCCTATCATATTCATGTAAATGTAGGACCATGGCGGCTTGAAGGATTCCCTCATCATAGACGAAGGGGAAGAGGAGATGACATTATGGGTGTGGATGCAGAGCAGATGCTCCAAAGCATTCATACCAACTTCGTGCAGCTGACACATAGGGTACCCATGGCACAAGTCGAGGACTTGCCTAAGGCCATGCAGCGTCAGGTGGTGGGTGTACCATGAGCATGGGTGCGGTTATTTTGACAGCTAGCTAGAGCTGTGGTGACATTCCATGATCAGAACCCCATTCCTCCTCCCCAGGATTAGATATCTGGGAGTGATACATTTTGTACTACTGTGTATTTATATTTTGGTGGCTCGAAAGCCCCATTTTTTGTATTATGACACTTATGTATTATCACATTTTGGATGTTTATGAAAAACTTGTATGATGATTTATTTATTTATTTACCTGTGTAAAAATGTATGTTTGTGATGAGCTTATTGTCTATGAAACAAATACCAATCTAACACATAGTTAGCATATGAGTCAGCAACTTGATTATTAATTCTTGAAACATGTATGCATGTTATATTTTCAAATTTTCATTCTAACAATCTCACACGTAAGAATCTTCGTATCAATGTTGAATCCATAACATGGTACAAGCCATTAACCTGTGACACTACTAACTACGAATCAAGACATACCTTAAGAGAGATAACAACATGTGAAATGGCATCCCATAGAAGCTCGATAATGGCACTATACTCAGCAACATTGTTTGAAGAGGGTCATAAACATACACCTCCTGAAGACAATACCTGACCTGTAGGAGTATAAATCACCCAAGCAGCAGAGGCTAAGTGTTGAGTGTGACATCTCTCACCATCCATGAATCCTATATAGATGGAAGACTCCATTAACATCTTCCATAAGAAACATAAGCTAATCAACAAACCCTATCACCATAAGAAAGACCTAACTATGCAAAATATTGTACAATAATATACAATAGTCAGCCCTAGCTGAAAATCATGCATAGTACTTTTTAAGATAGAGACCATTTCTAGGCTTCACTAAGGCTGCCCCCTCATAATATACTAGCTCATAAGAACCCTTCTCTAACACACATTTAACAACGTAAGGGCCATACCACATGGGGTTGAATTTTCCTGTCCCCAAGGGTTCTTTAGCTTGATCCCAGAAAAGGACCAAATCTCCTTCACTAAACTTCCTTGGATGGATAGATTTATCATACTGGACCTTAACGGGATGCTTATTAACTTCTAGAGCCACTAAAGAGTCTCGTCACTGCTCATCAAGCTGCTCTAAATGGACCAAACGTTCCTCCAATGGGGAAGCGTTTGGTAAGAGATCTATGGCTAGCTTCAAAGAAGGGATTTCGCACTCAACCGACAATATAGACTCCACTCCATGTAGAAGATGATATGGAGAGAAACTAGTGGCAGTCTTAACAACGGTCCTATAACCCCACAAAGCAAGATAAAACATGATATGCCAATTGGTCTTGGTTTGTGAGATTGTTCATTGGAGAATGGACTTGAGTGATTTGTTCACTGCTTCAACCTGTCCATTCACTTGAGGGTAATAAGAAGAAGAATGCTCTTTATTATACCCTAACTTTGAGGCCAACTCTTTCATCATCTGATTTTGAAAGTGCCTACCATGGTCAGTGACAAGATCTTTAGGAATATCGAACCGAGTAATGATCTAGTTGAATACGAAATGTGCAGTTGTCTCACTATTGGATTTAACCGTGGGAATAGCCTCAGTCCATTTCATGAAATAGTCAACAACCACGATAATATGATGATGCCCCCCAGCTGAAGCTGGGTTGCAATCCATGAAATCAAGCTACCACTTAATGAAGGGACCGGTGGTGATAATTGGATGTAATGGGGCAAGATGTGAGTGCATATTGCATGCAAACACCTGACAAGGGTGGCACTTATTGACCGCATTAACACAATCTTTAAATATCGACGGCCAAAAATAACTCGCTCTCAATATTTTTTGGGCTGTAGCAAGCTTCAATAAATGACCACCACAAGCCTCTCCATGGCAATCATTCAGCACAAGCTCAGCTTCCTCATGAGTTAAACAACGACGTAAAATGGAATCTACCCCATGGCGGTACAATGTGTTATCCACTATGAGGTATTTCTTGGATACGCGATGTAATCATCGCCGTTCATCCCGTGAAAGGTGAGTAGGGATCTTCAATGTTTGTAAATATATGATAATATCCCCATACCATGGATCCAAAGTTGAGATCAAGAAGATGTGCTCATCGACAAACATATCTTCACAAACTTCCTCCTCCTCATTACTTGGGAAATCAGATATAAGCTTCGCAAAAATCAACGATTTCTTTGATTTTGTTGAAACAAACTCGAGATCGAATTCTTGCAAGTTGACAATCCATTTATTATACTTTCCCCCAATCACCCTTCTAGTGAGTACGAACTGAAATGGATTGACATGGGCTACGACCAAGGTCTAGCAAAGGAGAATATTGTTTCTCAATCTTTGAACCACATGAACAGTAGCTAAGGCAAGCTTCTCGACATGGGAATAATGGATCTCCGCATCTACAAGGTTTCAGCTCAAATGATATATGACATGCTCTTGGAGCTCCTCATCCTCTTGAACCAAAACCATACCAATCGTCTCCATGGAAACGGCCACATAAAGTAGAAAGTCACGGCTATAGTCAAGTGGACTAATCACCGGGGCCGATGCTAAGGCTCACTTAAGTGCATCAAAGGACTCCTAGGCTCACTCATCCCAACAAAAGGTAGTGTCCTTTTTTAAAAGACGCATAAAGCCTCTAGTCAAATTGGCAAAGTTAACGACGAATCTCCGCAAGAAAGTTTCCATGCCTTGAAAACATTGAAGATGTCTAATGTTTCTCGGGGGAGATAATTGAAGTATTTCCTCAACCTTCAAAAGGTCGACTCTTATACCCTCCTTGGAGACAATGAACCCTAATAAGCTACCAGACTTCACGCAAAAGATGCACTTATGAAGATTTAACTTGACCAAGTAATGGTGGAACCTTTCGAACACTAATCTCAAATGGTAGGAATGATGCATTCTCATACGAGAATCAGTAGCAAGGTCATCCAAAAAGACTTCAATAATCGATTTGAGATCATGGAAGATCAAGGTCATAGCCCGCTGAAATGTGGCTCCAGCGTTTTTAAGGCCAAAAGGCATCTTTTGATATGCAAAGGTACCCCAAGGACAAATAAATGTAGTATTATGTTGGTCCTCAGGTTTAATCTGTATCTGATTGTATCCAGAAAATCCATCCATAAAGGAAAATACCTTTCTTCCGGCACACTCATCCAAAATTTGATCAATAAATGGTGTGGGGAAATTGTCCTTAGGACATGCACGATTCAAGTCACGGAAATTAGTGCATATGCAGATCATTCCCTGCTTCTTATCGACTGGAACGAGGTTTGAAACCCACTCCGTCAAGGGAATGGGATAGATAAAACTAGTATTCAACAATTTTTCTATCTCAACCTTAATCATGGGTGCTTTTCTAGGATTCACCGCACGCAAGCGTTGTCGAATAGGCTTAGCATTGGGATAATTTTTAATCTCATGTTCAACAATGCGAGGGTCGATACCTGGCATTTCATCATAACACCAAACAAAGATATCATGAAATTATTTGAACAACTCTGTATACTCTTGAATCTCAGCATGGGAACATTCTGCCCCAATATAGACCTCAATCTTGCCAAGATCGCGAGAGATATTGATAGGAATAGTAGGAGATATATTTTCCATGTTTCCACCAGCCATCGGACCAGGAGAGCTCAATGGAACCATGAGACTACCAATTCTCTCACTAAGAACCTCCCTAAATTCCTCATGCTCCAAACGGTCAAGCTTGGGAAGAAAATAAGATCTATGATGCAACACTTCCTAAGGTGGCTCAACCCCAGACATGGCCTCAATAATAGCTTCATCTGAAGGAAAAACACTATCAAGGCAGTCATGTGCATGAGAATATTGAACTGCCCATGCAGGCATCACATATGGGTCCTCCTCCTCCATCCGTGAAGAGGAAGGACTAGGCTCTGCAACACACTCAAGATTAGCTTGATATGCTATCATAGTTGTAGGCAATGACACGTTCGTTTCAATAGGCTCACATGAAGGACTTGGTGTAGGAAGAATCCAAGGATATTCCATATGAGTGGTGCAAAAATACACCGAACGCAATGACGATGAAACCTCACCAGAACTAGACCTGATCATAAGAATAGGTGCAGGACAACTAAAGGATCCCATAAGGGATGGATACATGCCAACACCCACACTCCCAGTTGCCAGCTGAGAGTGCTCGACAATCGGAATAGAAGCTCCTGAAGATGCGGTAACACATAGATTCGTGAATGATGTTTGATCAATCGTAACTATCTTCCCAATAAACAGAAAGCATACAACTTGAAATAGAGAAGAAGCTACGACTTGCATACTGTACATCCAATTCCTACCCAGTAACAAATTGTAGTCAAGGGGTGCATCAACCACCTCGACCTTGAACACGACGGTCTTCCCTCCCAAACAGACCTTAAGAGCAGGAAGAATGTCGTGCGGCCAAAATGATCTCCCATCAAAAGCAGTCAACATGGTACCAGATTTAGACAACTCGGGGGAAACCAAACCCTTCCAACACGCCAAAGACATCATGGAAGCAGTAGTGCCTTCATCAATCATAGTGCATTTAACGGTCATGTTAAGACATTGTACATGAATCAAGAGAGACATATAGTAATGCAAGCGAGGCTGTAGTCCCGCGGTTTCAAATTTGATCATGGAGGAAGAATTATCATCATTAACACCAAGGGCAGAAAGCAAATCCTTCCTTTGCAAAGGACAACTCTGAATTACTTCTATTGCAGACATCGCACAAGGAGTGTGGCCCAAATACTCGACAACAGAATAATTTTGGTCGGATTAGGCATTAGTATTGTGCCCTAAATGCTTAAGGACTCCCTTAGGAATGTGAGGTGCAACTTCAAGTTTATCCACAAGTTTTTCAATACGCAAAGGACTCCCGGGTGGATCAGGTTCCTCTCCAAGGTCTGGTTGTGACGAACCATAGTCCTTCGCACGAGTCACAACCTTAGTAGCATGAACCATGTAGATGCAACCATGACCACTAGATTCCGGTGGATCTTGATCACCCCCAGACTGATCATGGGTCCTCAAGTTCATGTTTTGATTATGAGGTAGAGGGTTGTTAAGCACAGCTGGGCCTTGCGCTATGAATCTTGAGGATTCTTCAATATGGGGGCACAAGTGAGTGAGGTGATCTTCCTTACACAACTTGCAAGGAAACTTAACCTTACGTTTAGACTGCTTGTCCCCCATAACATTTTGGGCATTCTTGTCATTAGGATTGGCATTTTCATTTTTATTCCCACTCTTATGATTGTTCTTACCCTTCTTCTTATTCCTTCCTGGTTATTGGTTACCCTTCTAGTCCGATGATTGCATTGAAATCACACTCGCCATTTGGGTGGGTTGAGACAAAGTCGTGGCTTGTCCTAAGTCAGATTGGTTGATAGACAATTGACTGACCTGTTGCGCATCCAAATATGCAGGTTTGGAACTTGTACAACCAACAATGCCATCGACATGTGGTCCATGTTTGACCTTAGGGTCGAAACTAGAATGCAGAGCATTAGGAATGATCTCTTATAACAAACCGGATTGAGCATAAATCAAGTCCAATTCCTGCGCCCTAAAATTGGCTTGTTCCTCATTCTGAACTCTGGATGTAGAAACATCCTTCACTATATAAGGTAGTAATGATTTAAGAAACCACTCAAGGAGAAACTCTGGTGGTATGAAGGCTTTAATCAATCTCTTCTATCTACGCCACTCTTGGATATGGTTCGAGATATGCATGGCTTTGTCCTACCGAAATGTTGACAAGAGTTTTGTACCAATGTTGTAATGCACTAGTAGTTGGAAGTGGTTGAGAAAAGTCATAGCTAGGTCATCGAATAAAATGAATGCCCCCCTAGGTAACTCTATGTACCATTTCTCTACAGGCCCTATAAGGGTGCGTTGAAATAGCCTTAAATGGATCGAATCTTCGTGTAAGGAATTAGAAGAGCACCAAAGGTGAAATGTAGTAACATGTTCACTAGGATCTTCTCTTGGTTTTCCCTCTAATTTGGGAATGTCTGAGGGAAGCTTATTAGGGACAGCCAGCCAATCTTGGTCATGAGATACAGGATCATTTGTTAGTCTCGACAAGTCAGGAAGATTTAGTGTTTTGAGGAAAGGGAGCCTAGGTTGAGCAGGTCGATGCCACGCTTCCTGATAATTTAGGTTCACATAAGACTGATTACCGTAACCACCATGGCCTTAGCCATAGTGCCCTCCTCCCATTTGACCCATGTACGGTGGCATGGAAGCACCATAATGTGGTGTACCTTGACTATGTGGGGCTACAAAGCCATAATTCGGAGAGTAGGTGGGTTGTTGATACCTGTACCCATAAGGTGAATAAATTTTTCCATACTGCGATCCATAATAAGGTCCATAAGAAATCCCATGAGATGTCCCATGAGAAACCCCATAATTAGGAATAGACGTTCCAGAAGAAGGAATATGACCTCCAGAAGTAGGAATACAACCTCCCGAGACAACAAGAGGTACTTGACTCTGAGACAAAACTATGCAAGTAGCGGTAGTATGGACATGACTCGTAGTAACATTTCAGCCCAAAGGACCATGTGAATGAGGGGGAGGAATAGCATTTGAATAACTAGGAATAGAGGATGAAGGGACATGTGAAACTATGTAAGTGGTGTTCCCTATAGTCACTCGTCTTGGTTTTGGTATCCTAATAGGACTACTAACACCAGGTATGGGACGAACATGTGATGTAGCTTCCACCACCGGGATGGAAGGTGCAATGTGACTCATGATCCCAAACCTCTCTATATGGAAAGGAATGGGAATGTCCTTAGGCATAGTGCTAGGATCAAATTCTGACTCAGTATGAAATGCTAGATCATGTGTAGGGATACCAGACATGCCATAACTAACATAACTAGTGCTCGCAGATTCATGATAAGTCTCGTTGCCCAACATCCAATAACGGTGACCTGTGTATGAGGGATCGTACCTAGAGTGTGTAGGTATATCATGTGAAGGATCATACCCAGAATGTGTAGGTATATCAGTTGAAGGATCATATATAGGCATAGGACCCTATTCCCCAACCTCATGAGGTGGAGAAGACAACTCAGGAATTTCATCTTCATGATCTCCCATCGTGTGTGAATCAATGTGCGAAGTAGTCCACCTGGACCATTTGTTTCTCTCTCCCAAAGGAGGAGGAGATGTAGAAGGTGAAAGTCCTTCTAAATGATGAGAACAGCGAGGAGCCACACCCGAATCCACAATGATTCAAAAAATGTAAAAGACTCTCTAATTACGCAAACCCTAAGCAAGCTAGTGTGCATAGAGCATACACCGATATAATCTAAAGCCAGTCACAAGCAATCAAGGGTAGGGTAAGTGATCTCCTAAATGAAGCAGGTATGTCTCACCTAGGAGAGGATTGAGACTCCCATACACAACAAGTGGAGGTTCGTAACAAATTATTGTGGCCTTCAGCTTCAACGCATATAGAGACTATGCTTTCTGACCCCAACTTGGCCAGGACACTTGTAGAATAACCCCTGCAAAGTACCCCCTTGATAACCTAGGTAAGGAAACTAGGGTCACCTCAATATAATCAATGCTCAGGCGAATAGTCACAGGTGGGATTGACTGTATGGGCAGTGTATGTGCCAGAAATTGTTTCCAAGGCTATAAAGAAACAAGCCAACACAATCTAAAAAATTCAATCAAGTAAAACTAGGGTTTAGGGTTTTTTGAAAGGTTTTTCTGGTTATAATGTTTGGTGACTGAAGGGAATACATTCATAAGCCAAGAAGGAACTAAATCATAAATAAATAAGAACAGAGATGCATAATATAATCACCATGTACCAATCAGAATATAATCTTAAAGTTCATTCATAACTGACAAGCATTACAAGCAAAGAAACCATAAACCAGCAATGAATATATCAGTCAAGTAGCTAAACAAGCCAAAGATGAAGCTAAAACACAATCTGAAGGGCAATATAGACCATATATTTCATAATTCTACTCAACAAATACATATGAGAGTTATGTACTTAGCTCCTAAACAAGTCACAGACCTCCTTAAGCCAGCCAAAAAGTAGAACCCTTTTCTTTCTTTCTCATCTACCTAAATACTATTTCTCAAAAAATCAGTAAGGGTTGAAAACCTAACTGTCTTCAGCCAAGTCATCGATGGGATGATTGTCATATTACAATTTACAAAATAAAATGATTATTCCAAAAACTTAACAAAAGAATGACTAACTAAAATATTTCTCAAAAGACATAACAAGTAACTGAGTAACTAACAAACTTAAAGGTCTTTAGCAGCTTCGGCTAGTAAGGCTATTCCATCCAAATATTGGGCCTTCTTCCTGGCTCTCTTCTGCTCAGCTTACATATCTTCTAACCTTCTTGTAAGTTCTTCATTCTGCTGCTGCAAGCCTTTGACAGTCTACTTCAATTCAGCACATTGTAAATCTGTGATTCTCTTCCTCTTCAGGGCCTCCTTGGACATAGCAGTAAGCTCTTGATAATGCTCATTTACTTCTTGTAAATCCTCCCTAATTCTTCTATTTGCTAGGATTAGACCATCATTCACTTCCTGCATGTACTCCATTTGATGCTTGTATTGTTTGATGGTTCTCTGCAGGTTCTGCTTGTCTAAATCAAAAACCTTCCTTGCTGTAGTATCCTGCATCTCACTCGGTAGCCATGGAATATCTAGTTTTCTAAAAATGTCTTCATATTCTGGCAATAGGTCTGAAGACACACCATGAACCATAGGGATTTCCTGATTAGCTGCTTCAGTAGGTGTTGTTTCCTTTATCAACTGCTCGTCTTCAGAATGAGAGACTTCAACCTCCTTTTTCTGTTGCTCTTTTAATATTTCACTTCCTAACTCTAAAAAGACTGCTGATTATTTAGTCTCAGTGAGACTAACCTCTTCTGCTAACTTCAATGGCTTTTTCCCCTTTGTATGATTAGAAACTGGAGTTTTTAGAACTGCTTCTTTCTCAATCTTTGGTTTTTCATCTGAAGAATCATCATCAAGTACAATTACCTCTTTTGCATTTAATCTAGGGTTTAACAATTTTTTCATACTGAGCCTTAACTTGTTTCTTGGCCTAGTTTTGGGTCTCCATGTTGAGGCAAGCTCTCCCATCATCTTCAAACTTTTACCTTGATGTTTAATTGTAGCAAACTCCATAGCTGCAACTTTGTTCTTCTTTTTCTTTGACCTCTTTGTTTTGTCTTCTTGACTACAGCATTCTCTGTATGTGTTAACGCTAGAATCAGTTTTGACAGTAAATTCATCTTCTTCTAAAAGATATCCTTCATCCTCCGATAGAATAGTGATGGGGCTTCTTTGCTGGACCTGGATGTTTTCTTCCTTTACAAAAATCTCCTTTGTGATAACAATTTCCTCCTTCATAAAAGTTTCTACTGGTGCTCTATCTCACACAAGCTGATCTTCCTTTTCTGTAAATAGTGAACTTTTGGCTTTATTATCAGTTGAAGACCGCTGATGTTCATAGTCTGCATTTGAGGGCTCTAGTACTTCTTCAAGTTTAACTTCTTTTTTATCTTCAGACTTGATTTTGTAACCTAGTTTCCTCACTAGGGTTTTCCCTTTGTCTACATGTTTTTTGGTTTGCTCCTCTTCCTACTTAATTTGAAAACCAGACCAAAAGAGGAAAAAATACCATGTTTTTCCCTCTCTTTGTAGGGCAGTACTAATAATCAATTTGATCAAACCATGATGGAAAATAGACTGTGTAGTGTGATCCTGATGCCCCTTAACTCTACTTGACATCTTCTGCAAACTTTTAAACAAAAATAAAGGAAGACTCATTCTGGATTCACCAACCAGATGCTGTAAGAACCTAAAATGATATTTGAAGACATAGAAATATCTCCCCTCATAGGTGATATAACTTTGTAGGACTTTAATGGGCTCCACCCACTCATCTCTGAAATTCTGGATTAGTATTCCTTTGCTCCAGTTTGGAGTAATGCTAGGTAAAAGGTACCTTTGGGAATTAAAGGTGAAAGGTAGCTTCTTGAACCACATTTCACCTTCATTTCTGACTCTTGTAGCTTCAGCAACTAGCTCCACAGTCAACTTAAACTTTAGAGTATCAAATACCACCATGTCCTAGTTATAGCATTGGGAAAATTTATAAGAGACCTCAATGTTATAGCTATCAATCTTCTTGAAAATATCCAACCAACCAGCATTCTGAAATAGCTCTGCACAACGAGGAAATTGGTCAATCCATCCCAACTCAGTGGGCTCAGCCTTATTTGTTTTGCCACTTTTTCCCATCTGATTTCAATGACTGAAACCTGTGTAATTTTAAAGCCCTCTGAATGACCTAACAGCTCTTTTTTCTTCTCAAGCTTCTGAAGTTTTAACAATCAGCTTTGCTTAATTCTCCTTGACTGTTTTTTTCTTAATTTTTTAACAGTCAGCTTCTATTTTCGATGAAGGAAAAGTTTTTCACTGATATTAAGTAATTAGGTCAATAGAGTGCCAAAAACTCTCCAATAAAAATGCTGCTGAAACTAACTATCATCCAAGCTTGTTCATTTAGATGCTAGATCATCTCTAGAATGCATGACAACATCTTTGTGTTATGGTTCTGCTCAAATGGTACATTTGGCTCTTTCTAATGCCACATATGAGCTATCTCTTTTGCAAAAATATTTTGCATCAGTGCTCCCAAATGCCTACTTCTTAGATCAACTTGTGATTTGTTTATCTAGTCGATGAAAAGATATGAGAGCAATCCTATGTCTGCTCACTTTCTGCTCTGACTTGCATTTAGCACCAAAACCAGTCAGTTTCAAACACCTAATCAGACTAGGTCTTCATGCAATTCACATGTTCAGCTCCTTCATAGCATTGTTTACAGGTAACAATTAAATATGTGAAACCATGGTCGCCACAAATTGAACAGAGCTTCACCTTACCACATTTTCAGGTCTTGACAGGGTAATTATTCAATGAAACTGCTATTTTCCAACTTATCACTTGCCAAAGCATTCCAAAACCCTTTTAGATTGATATATGATCGTATGGAGTTTGTTAACAGCATAAATTACAACTTTCCTCAATCAATTTTATCATAACAAGCTTTAAAGAAGAAACCCCCAATTTAGCTGCCACTTTCAGGTTAACGCGGAATACCTTATTGTTGTCTTGCTGCAGACGCTTAAAATCAATCCTTGAGCTATTTGATTGTCAAATTTAACTATACAACTGTCTTCAGGTGTCCAATTTGCTTCCAGCTGATGAAACGAGAAAGCCCTAAATCTTCTCTGTAACCGTGAAAGCCCTAACTCCACTTTGTAACTGCAACTTCTGGATTTTGGGCAAATTTCCTTACTCCACTTAGTCTCTAGTTCTGTAATGCATGTATGGAGAACTCCTTTCACTTCAATCTAGGCTCGTTTGTCTACCTGTCACAATTCGCCCAACTCTAACTAATGATTTGCCACAATCTCCTCCATGCTGTAAAACGCACCTATTTGCATGATCATTACTGAAGAAACACATATCAAAAGCCTTTAAGCATGTGATTAGTCATCAAAAACCAAAATCGTGGGAGAAATTTGCTCAAAAACCGGCGATTTTGGCGCACGCAATATTCTTGTAGCGCCGCTATGTAAACTTTTGGCAGTTGCGCTACAAGAATAATTTAAATACAATTTTGGCACTATTTTAATCATTATTTCCACTTTGAATGAACTTTAAGTGATAAACTATGATCATGATGTTGTTTGTGAACTAATTAATCCATATAATGTCCTATAAAACCCCTCAGAACCTAAGGAAACAAACCATAATGAAAATTTAGACCAAAAAACAAAATTTCATTTAAAACCAAAAAAAAATTCCTAAAGTAAGTGAAAGAGAAAACTTAAGCAAATAAGCAAACTTGAAATAAAAATGACAATCAAAATACAAAATTGAAGGAAACAAGTTCATCACTTAACATCTGGCTCCAGCTGCGGGATGAAGTCCTCCCTGTGAGGCTTCAAGAACCTGTAGACCAGTGCCTTCTTTTCTGCTACCTACTAGTCTGCAAAATTTCCATTGGGTTATGGAGTCCTTATTATGCTTCATTCACACCGGTATATACAATGGAAAGTGAAAATCTCCTCAACGACTATAAAAATGCTTGAGGAATTGTCCATTAACAGGACTTGACAATTCCTCACCTTCCAAAGACTGCAGGACAAAAGTGTTATTCGCCAAAATCTTAGATACTAGGAAAGGGCCAAACCAGAGGTTGTCAAACTTACCATGCTTCCCTTTTCTCTCTTTCCTCACATCCCACCTTAAAACCATATCACCAACTGAGAAAGTGTTTTCTTTGATGTTCCTGTCAAATCTGCTTTTGATCTTCAATCTGTACAACTGTGCTCTTTCTTTTACCTTTTCCCTGTTCTGCTGCAACTCTATCCTCTCATAAATCCTTCTCTGCATATCATTTGGCTCTTCCTAAGAATTCTGAAGAAATTTCATCACTGGGATTCCCAATTGAACAAGAAAAACTACATATATACCATAAACTAACTGGAAGGGAGAAGTTCCAATTGCTTGTTTGACTGTTATCCTATCAGCCCACAATGCATATTTCAGCATTGAATCCCAGGACCTCTTGTTATGTTTGAGCAACTTTATGATACTCTGGATGATGTTTTTATTAGAGGATTCAGCCAAACCATTACCCTGGGGATAGTAAGGAGTGGAATGTTTAAGCAAGATACCATTCTTTTCACAAAAGGCTTCCATTGCCTTGGACTTGAAATCCTTTGCATTATCTGTTACCAATTTTTGAGGACAGCCAAACCTTCTTAGGATATTCTCCTCAATAAATTCCATGATGACTTTGTCTGTGGCAGTCCTGGTAGGGATGGCTTCCACCCATTTGGTAAAGAAGTCTGTTGCAGTTAAGATCCACCTATGTTGCCCTGAGGAAGCTGGATTTATTTCCCCAATAAAATCCAGACCCCATTGCTGGAAAGGAGCACTTACTGCAATAGGTTTTAGGGGCAATGACATCAATTTTTGTTTGCCAGCAAACTTCTGACAAGGAATACAGGCTCTTACCTGCTGATAAACATCTGTAAACAAAGAAGGCCAATAATATCCAGCTCTTAAAATCCTGTATGCTATTGTCTTCCAGTACTTATGCCCTCCACAAGCACCCTCATGAGATTCAGAAATTACTCCTTCAATTTCATATTTGTCTAAACATCTGAGTAGAATACCACCTGGGTCCTTCCAGAACAATTGCTCTTCTACTAGACAATACTTAGTAGCTTTAAGTTTTAAGGATCTAGCAGCTTTCCTATCTAGATGCTCAGGACATTGCAAAAACAACAGAAAATACACAATGTCTGCATACCATGTGAATGCTGAATACTTGTCCATGATATTCTCTTTTTCCAATATTGCTTGATCTTCTTCTTGAGCTAATTCTTCAGCCATGACATGCAATCCCAGAGCCTGACAATTTGATTCAGCCAGTAGCTTGGCTAAACCTTGTCCCTTGACAAGTTTGGTAGGATTGATATCTACATCATACTCCATGATTTTAGCAATCCACCTGCCTCTTTTCCCTTCCCTATCAGGCTGTGTCAAAACATCTTTTATAGCAGCATTAGGCACAAATGAAATAACTTTAGAATGCAGAACATAGATTCTGAAAAACTTAAAAGATTTTACCAGATCATAGGCCTGTTTTTCTAAGATACCGTATTTCAGTTCAGAATCTCTGAGAGTTTTGCTGAAGAATGCAATAGGCCGCTCCAATCCTTCCTTATTCTTCTACAACAGAATAGTTGCTATTGTATCTTCTGATGCAAATGAGAATGTAATAAATTCTCTAGTAAACTCTGGGCTTACTAATACAAAAGCTTCAGTAAGAGCCATTTTAATCTTCTCAAATGCATTCTTTGCCTCAGTGGTCCATCTGACTTCCTGATCCTTTTTCAGCATGACAGTGATCTGTTTAATAGTCTCAGCAAAGTTTGTTATAAACCAAAGCAGAAATTTGATTTTACCAATGAATGATTGGACATCCTTTTTAATCCTGTGTAAACTTATTTTCAATATAGCTTTTACCCTTTCAGGATCAATCCTTATACCATTAGTAGACACTAAATGACCAAGCAATTTACCTTCCCGTACAGCAAAGTATGACTTCTTTGGATTCAAGGACAAGACAAACTTTCTACACTTCAGGAAAGTCTATTTCAAATGCTTCAAATCTTCATCATCTGATTGTCAGAAAATAGTAATATCATCCAATTAGATTACCACAAACTTGTCCTTTTCTCTGACAAAAGCAATATCCATAGCCCTCTGGAAGGTGGCTCCAGCATTCATTAGACCAAAGGGCATCTTATCATACATGAAAGTTCCCCAAGGAGTAGTGAAAGCTGTCTTCTCCTTATAATCAGGATGCATAGAAATATGATTGTACCCTGAGAAACCATCAACCATAGAGATCCTATGTGCCCCAACTACTTTCTGCAATATTTGTTCAATTTTAGGCAGGGGATAATTGTCCTTTAGGAAAGATCTGTTCAGATTTCTGAAGTCCACACACAACCTAATTTCTCCATTCTTTTTCCTAATAGGGACTAGATTAGCCACCCATGAAGAATACCTGAGAGGCACTATGATCTTGGCATCCAAGAGCTTCTTCACTTCTTTTTCAATAATAGGAAACAAGGCTGGATTGATCCTCCTTAATTTCTGACGAAAAGGTTTGACATTTGGTTTTAAAGGGACTTTATGCTGTATGATTCCTGTGTCATAAGTTCTCAATTCCTCATAAGACCATGAAAAAATATCTACATGTTCTTTTAATAGTTTAATATACCTGTTTCTTTGTTCCTCTGTGAGTGCTTTAGAAATTTTGACTATGCTTGGATGTTCTACTGATCCAATGTTACAATCCACCACATTCTCTTCTGAGGACTGTACTACAGGCTTCAAGAGAGTATAATATTTTGAAAAATACTTTCCAAAGGTACCAATACCTTAGGAATGAAATTACTTTTTAATTCAATAATTTTGTGTCCAGCAATCTCATTTTCAGCAATCTCATTTTCAGCAATCTCTTCCGGCTCTTCATCCCCCTCATCTTCCTCTTGATCAATCAGGGAATTAGAAAACTCATGTGTGAGCTCTAAAAACATTTTAATCTCAATGTCATCTTCGAACACTCTCCACTACTTTACATTATCAGGTACAAATGGTCTGTACCTCACCTCAATGGGATATCTCAATTGATTGGTCTTGGGGATTCTAAAATGTGTGGCAGCCAAAGCCAAAGAATCTGCAGTCTGATTATGGTCTCTTGGAATATGATTAATGTTAAAATATACAAAATAATTCTCAAGCATGTCCCATACCTCATTTTGATAGACTTTCAACAAACCCTACTTCACTTGATAGTTGCTCTTCACCTGCTGAACAACTAATTCGGAGTTGCCAAATGCAACAATCTGCTGAATGCCCAAATCTTTAGCAACTTTTAATCCTAACAGAAAAGCTTCATATTCAGCAGTATTGTTAGTAGTAATAAAATCCAATTTATACATCAGCTTTACTATCTCACCTCCAGGGGATATAAGAAGAACCCCTGCACCTGCACCTTCTTTACAAGAGGACCCATCAAAGTATAGCTGCCACAGCTCATCTTCCTGTTCTCTGCTGCATTTTACTAGCTACTCTTTTTCAACCTATAACAAACCAATAGTATTGTCCTCTTCACTGAAATGTAACATGCAAGTACCCAGGTCTTCATCAACAGCATACAGTGGGTGATTGGTAGGGTTCTTGTCGTCAGTCACAATGTAGGCAAACTGAAGCTCTCTGTACAGCCTTCTGTTTTCTCCTCCAAACATAGGAATAGTAGAATATGATAAATCCATTTGTAAGGTCCCACTGACCTTCTTTTCCCAAGACCTAGAGAGAAGTAACCCAAACTTACGAGTAATATCATCTACCACTACATCCATGATCACACTTTTCATGGGTGACTGAGCCAAGCTGACAACGATGTCCTTTATTACCCATAAACACTTCACTGCTCGAGAATCAAAAGCATATAGATCATGGTTGGGTTTGGTAATACTCAGCCCTAAAGCTTCCATAACAGCCTTTGGCATTAAATTGTGTGAGGCTCCTGAATCTAACAAGCAATTATGAATCATCTGTTCATGGACTATCAAGGTGATGTAGAATGGAGGTGAAGCACCTGCTTCATTTTCAATCTTTTCAGCTAGGGCTGATCCAATGAAAATCCTAGGGTTTTCTTCTTGCAAATTTACTGTGTCTAAAATATGTTGATTGCTTGTTGAATTAAGCATTTTAAGCACTGATTCTTTATATGAATGGTTTTTCATCAATTCAGTTAAAGGTACAGGAATCTTTAACTTTCCTAATTCATTCTCCAAACTAAAATTCTGGATAGTTTTATTTACCTCTTCAGTCTCTGTGGTCTTCTTTGGTTTCTCTGAAACTTTTTTCTTCTCGGTCACAGGATCAGATGATTGCTTAGCAGGGACAACTGGCTTCTTCTTCGAGACTTGTACCACCTATTTTGGACCTGACCTCAGGTTGACAATATTTTTAAGTTCATTCTGACAGACAGTAGTAGTTTCAACAATTTTTTCCAAACCTGAATCATCCACTGTTTCAAACATGTCAGCATCATAATATTCTGCATTTAGAAATTATTCCTCAGTGACAAAACCCCCAGACAATCCTTCTCCAAAATGATTCATATCTTGATCAGTCTCTTCAAAGATCAGCTCATCATCAACTTCTTCTTCATCAACCACATTATTCTGAAGAGGTGGTGGCACTCTTTGGTCCTCATTTTCTCTCCTTTCTCACTGGATATCATTATTCCTTCGTTCTCTAGGCATGAAATGGGGAGCAAATTGCCTTCTAAACTGATTCTGATTATTAGGATTTCGTTCACCTTCTGGAGCAGGATTGCTGGAATATTTCTCAAGCTCTAATTTGTTCAACTTTGCAATCAGAATATTCACCAACTTAGCCATTTCATCAATTTTCTTTTCAGCAAAAAGGGAAGATGAACCTCCTGGAGCTGCTTCCTTCTTTCCTTTTCTGTCATATAGATGCTGAGCTATTTCCTCCTTCAATCTATTGGAAGTCAGTATGTTAGATTCTACCTCCAATGCTGCATCCTGCATATTCAGTAAAGAAATAGGTCTCCTTTCTCTCAAAAGTAAGGAAAATTCATGGTCAAAAGCTTTTGCATATGTCAGTTTTGCAGATGTTTCTGTAGGCTTTATTTCTACAGGAATTCTACTGTACATCTTGTTAAACCTCTTTGAAAAGTCTACAACTGTTTCATCCTTTTTCCTCCTGAGAGCTCCAAACTCAGTTATGTAGTATGTATGGTCTTTGGTGTCACCCAATTGTCTCATGAAGAGATCACAAAGTTCTTCAATGATAGTGATGGAATTAGCAGGAAACTCCCTAAACCATTTCCTTACATCTCCATCAAGGCTCTGCACAAACACTCTCATCCATACGTCCTTGGCTTCAATATTTTGGCTATCAGCATAACTAAGAAAATCTTCCCAATGTTCTTCAGCTGTGGTTTCCCTGTGTCCATTAAACCTAGGAAGATATTTTTGATAGTCACCCCTAGGTAGTGCACTTAAAGGCTGAGGCAAGACCAATGGTGCATATCTGGCTGCAACCATCCATTCCATCATGTCTATGGGCTGATTTTGGGCTGTCATTTTTGGACTGATTGATTTTGGTGATGAAGAGGTTTGGCTAGAACTTCACTGAAAGGGGTTTTTACCTACTTTCAATTGAAAGAGAGGTATCTTACCAAGAGAGGTAGTTTTAGCTTTTCTGAAGGATTGAGGATTGGTAAAAATTTGGAAACTACTGTCAGAAATTGTTGGTTTTACCCAAGGTGAAATGTCTTCTTCTTTTCTTGACACAGATGAAGCTAATGAACCATCTAACTGGTCAGGGTCAGATAGGGAGGGTAATGACTGAGATCTTCTAATCTTTTTTGCTGTCCTCATTATCTATTCAGGGTCTGTAACACCCAACTGCAATGGTGAAGTAGGTCTATTCCTAGTTCCCACTCCTCTAGTAGCCACTGTGACAAATCTGGTGAAAAATAGCCTTAAAGATATGTTGGTTTAAGTTCACCTCTTAAAACCAGAAAAAGATAAGTATCCCAGGGAAAAATATGCTTTCAACTTCATTCCCCGGCAACGGCACCAAAGATGTTTGTGCCACAAATTGTTTCCAAGGCTATAAAGAAACAAGCCAACACAATCTCAAAAATTCAATCAAGTAAAACTAGGGTTTAGGGTTTTTTGAAAGGTTTTTCTGGTTATAATGTTTGGTGACTGAAGGTAATACATTCATAAGCCAAGAAAAAACTAAATCATAAATAAATAAGAACAGAGATGCATAATATAATCACCATGTACCAATCAGAATATAATCTTAAAGTTCATTCATAACTGACAAGCATTACAAG
>LPNX010734007.1:261036-278845 GCA_001517045.1 Pseudotsuga menziesii
CTGCAGCATTCTCTGTATGTTTTAACCCTAGAATCAGTTTTGACAGTAAATTCATCTTCTTCTAAAAGATATCCTTCATCCTCTGATATAATAATTATGGGGCCTCTTTGCTGGACCTAGATGTTTTCTTCCTTTATAGAAATCTCCTTTGTGATAACAATTTCCTCCTTCATAAAAGTTTCTGCTGGTGCTCTATCTCGCACAGGATGATCTTCCTTTTCTGTAAACAGTGAAATTTTGGCTTTATTATCAGCTGAAGACCGCTGATGTTCATAGTATACATTTGAGGGATCTGGTACTTCTTCAAGTTTAACTTCTTTTTTATATTCAGACTTGATTTTCTGACCTAGTTTCCTCACTAGGGTTTTCCCTTTGTCTACATGTTTTTTCGTTTGCTGCTCTTCCTGCTTAATTTGAAAACCATACCAAAAGAGGAAAAAATCCCATGTTTTTCCCTCTCTTTGTAGGGCAGTACTAATAATCAATTTGATCAAACCATGATAGAAAATAGACTGTGTAGTGTGATCCTGATGCCCCTTAACTCTACTTGACATCTTCTGCAAACTTTTAAACAAAAAGAAAGGAAGACTCATTCTGGATTCACCAACTAGATGCTGTAAGAACCTTAAATGATATTTGAAGACATAGGCATATCTCCCCTCACAGGTGATATAACTTTGTAGGACTTTAATGGGCTTCACCCACTCATCTCTGAAATTTTGGATTAGTATTCCTTTGCTCCAGTTTGGAGTAATGCTAGGTAAAAGGTACCTTTGGGAATTAAAGGTGAAAGGTAGCTTCTTGAACCACATTTCACCTTCATTTCTGACTCCTGTAGCTTCAGCAACTACCTCCATAGTCAAATTAAACTTTAGAGTATCAAATACCACCATGTCCTAGTTATAGCATTGGGCAAATTTATAAGAGACCTTAGTGTTATAGCTATCAATCTTCTTGAAAAAATCCAACCAACCAGCATTCTGAAATAGCTCTGCACAACGAGGAAATTGGTCAATCCATCCCAACTCAGTAGGCTCATCCCTATTTGTTTTGCCACTTTTTCCCATCTGCTTTCAATGACTGAAACCTGTGTAATATAAAAGCCCTCTAAATGACCTAACAGCTCTTTTTTCTTCTCAAGCTTCTAAAGTTTTAACAGTCAGCTTTGTTTAATTCTCCTTGACTATTTTTTTCTTAATTTTTTAACAGTCAGCTTCTGTTTTCGATGAAGGAAAAGTTTTTCACTGATATTAAGTAATTAGGTCAATAGAGTGCCAAAAACTCTCCAATAAAAATGCTGCTGAAACTAACTATCATCCAAGCTTGTTCATTTAGATGCTAGATCATCTCTAGAATGCATGACAACATCTGTGTGTTATGGTTCTACTCAAATAGTACATTTGGCTCTTTCTAATGCCACATATGAGCTATCTCTTTTGCAAAAATATTTTTCATCAGTGCTCCCAAATGCCTGCTTCTTAGATCAACTTGTGATTTGTTTATCTAATCAATGAAAAGATATGAGAGCAATCCTATGTCTACTCACTTTCTACTTTGACTGGTATTTAGCACCAAAACTAGTCAGTTTCAAACACCTAATCAGACTAGGTATTCATGCAATTCACATGCTCAGATCCTTCATAGCATTGTTTACAGGTAACAATTAAATCTGTGAAACCATGGTCTCCACAAATTGAACAGAGCTTCACCTTACCACATTTTCAAGTCTTGACAGGGTAATTATTCAATGAAACTGCTATTTTCCAACTTATCACTTGACAAAGCATTCCAAAACCCTTTTAGATTAATATCTGATCATAGGGAGTTTGTTAACAGCATAAATTACAGCTTTCCTCAATCAATTTTATCATAACAAGCTTTAAAGAAGAAACCCCCAATTTAGTTGCCACTTTCAGGTTAATGTAGAATACCTTATTGCTGTCTTGCTGCAGATGCTTAAAATCAATCCCTGAGCTGTCTGATTGTCAAATTTAACTATACAAGTGTCTTCAGGTGTCCAATTTGCTTCCAGCTGGTGAAACGAGAAAGCCCTAAATCTTCTCTGTAACTATGAAAGCCGTAACTCGCCTTTGTAACTGCAACTTCTGGATTTTGGGCGAATTTCCTTGCTCCACTTAGTCTCTTGTTCTGTAATGCATGTATGGAGAACTCCTTTCACTTCAATCTAGGCTCATTTGTCTACCTGTCACAATTCGCCCAACTCTAACTAATGATTTTCCACCATCTCCTCCATGCTGTAAAATGCACCTGTTTGCATGATCATTACTGAAGAAACACGTATCAAAAGCCTTTAAGCATGTGATTAGTCATCAAAAACCAAAATCATGGGAGAAATTTGCTTAAAAACCGGGGATTTTGGTGCGTGCAATATTCTTGCAGCGCCGCTATGTAAACTTTTGGCAGTTGCGCTACAAGAATAATTTAAATTCAATTTTGGCGTTGTTTTAATCATTATTTCCACTTTGAATGAACTTTAAGTGATAAACTATGATCATGATGTTGTTTGTGAACTCATTAATCCATATAATGCCCTATAAAACCCCTCAAAACCTAAGGAAACAAACCATAATGAAAATTTAAACCAAAAAACAAAATTTCATTTAAAACCAAAAAAAAATTCCTAAAGTAAGTGAAAGAGAAAACTTAAGAAAATAAGCAAACTTGAAATAAAAATGACAATCAAAATACAAAATTGAAGGAAACAAGTTCATGACTTAACATGCAGGGTAGCAAAGCCCGAAACTCTTGAGAGAGCCCCCAGATAGGAATACAATCCTGGAAATATATCTGGTGCTACTCAGTTATGACTAGGGGTCATCCCAATCAATAACCGCTCACATTGCCTTGTGCTTAACTCCCTTGTGAGAGGAGGATCCTGAGAAACACTAATTATACCAAGGAATTTCACACTCTCACCTGGACAGACACATACATGTTGTTGTTTAGTGGTCTTGGAGAATTTACTCACAATGAACTATTACAAGACCCTAAAACCTAATATTATTGGTGTACCCTATCAAAGAAAATAGTGTAATCCATTTTAATTAAGCGTTGATTTTATTTGGCTTTTGTTAGAATAATCCGTCAGGATTATTGTAAATAAATAATAGGAATATGAATAGCTAGGAAGGCGAAAAGGCTGGTAATAAACCGCCTCATGAAATGTATAAATATAGGCATTTGCATTTGAATAATAAATTGGAATCGGGAGTTACTACCAACAGCTTTATTACTCAAAAAAGGTAGATGGTCGTGCAACCAATGGTGTTATGACGCAACATGAAGCAAAATGCACACCTAACCATCAATGCAAATGCATTGTGTCGAATGAAAAATAGGGCATGCTACTACGTGAAATGCAAAATTTTTCTTCAAATGACAAATGCAATCATTCCTATATGAAATCCTGACTAATACTTCTCGAAGAAAACCTAGTGAAAGTACCATGCAAAATGCAAAATGCAATGCATAATGATGCAAAGAAGCAAATATTTTTGGATTTTTTGAATAAAATGAGATAATAAAGCAAAAGAATGACTCTACCACCCCCAGACTCCGCAAGCACAATCAAATAGCACTCACGCAAAGTACTAAGGTAAAAGAGACCTAATGCACTAATTCCAAAACAAAAAATCGAAAATACAATGACAAGAACATTCTTAAAAAAAAATTACCCTAAAAAAGGTGTCTCTGGTAAAAAACAAAGTTGTATACAGACTCTAGCAGTATCAAAGGAGACTCAGCAATCATCAAAATTCACCCAACAACAATCAATCTTCCTCTAAAAGTCAAAACTCAAGGCATATGCGGTTGTTTGTAGTAAGCCCACGTATGTACGCGGATATAGTAGTCAAAACCATGTGTACACGCAACTATGGCTTAAAAACTTGCGTATAGGAAGAAAAATGTATAAAAATGAAGGCAAATAGATAAACTGAGACAAAATTCACACCAATCAGACACTATAAGGCAAGCATGCCCCCAAATCTGACTCAGAAACAGAGAAATGAGAGCGATTCAAGAACATTGAATGCTGATAAAAAAACCCGAAAGGACAATTAATAGGAACTCCCTAGCAGATTCGCCAATTCTGTTACGGAGAGAAATTCCTATGGCTTGGGGTACCACAACAGGCAGCTTAACTCTAGAAATCAATCCTTTCCTATATGCAAGAGAAACCAAATATCTAACACTAAGGATCTCGATCCGTACCTTATTTCGGATGGTTGATGTAGATCCTCGTTGAGCTTTCCAACTCCAGCTTGAATTGATAAATTGCTTCCTCAACATTCAATAAACAAGACAAGAGTGCTATATATAATCATGTTAGACCTACTCTAGCATATATAATCAATAACATATAAGCATTTGAAGTCATCGATGGATCAAATATTCATTCAAATACACATTATTGGATAGGAAAAGATATTTCTATTAATATAAAACAAAGATTACAATAGAAACAACCTCTGTCGGCACGTCTGCAAATCAGAGAAACTGAGTACCCCACTTAGGCCTCGACCACTTAAATCCTCCATCTCTCGATAGCAAGCTTGGGAAGGACACAAAAGTGCTCCAAGGGCCAAAGGGATGCAGACTCAAGTATAAGCTCCAACAATAATGGACTATAGTTCTGGATCTTCATTTCCTCATGCCTTCAATATATCCAAAGTGTTCGTTATATAGCTCTTCAATGGGGTAATGAAGGTTCGAATCCGAGCAATCCCAAGGCATATGGAAGGCTAGGAGACAAGTGAGTTGGATCCACATCAAGGAAAACTCCAAAAGAATTTGGCCTTTTGCACACATCCCGATGTACGCGGTTTTAGGGGTCATACCCGCGTATATACGCGAGAAAGGGTTTAAAAGTCACGTATGGAAATTTTAGCATGTTTTTAGGGATGATATTGGAAACATAAAAGGTATAAAAATGGTCCATGGGATCTAAGGAGTCTGCGGAGGGATAGGGAAGGCGATAAAACTGTGATTCACCATGTGTGGTAAAATCAGCTATAACAATCTTGCTTTCCTTCACACTCTTAAAACTCAAGCTATATGTTGCTCTTGAAGGAGCGTTGGGTAGGTGGTAATTTAACCTTTTTCAGACCTCCCTGACTAAGTACGAAAAAGGTTCACCTTTTCATCTATGGAAGTTAAGAGAGTTCTTCTGTGGTATGTTTTACACTTTTCCGGCCTCAAGAGACTAAATTGGACAAAAAAGGACCCCTTGGAGTGTTCTTTGGAGTTTTTAGACTCTCTAAACATGAAAAAACCAAGTGAGCATGTACTAGTTCGAGCTCATAAAATCCATGAATCAATGACACTATCAACCATTATTCCCTCTTCTCTTCAAGCTTGTCAAAAAATGAAGAGAGATCCGAGTTGACTTTCCTGGACTTGTTAAAATTTAACAGGGAAGGTTAAGGAAGAAGTTTTCTTTTGGTTTTCAGTTAGTGGCAGCATGTCATCTTTGAACAAAGCACTCTCGGTTTTTTTTCGATACTCATTTTTCAGTATTCACTTTCAGTTCAGCTATTAATTCAATTTTCTTACTCCTCCTCTTGTCAATTCTATCTAGGGAATCTGATCATGTCTCCTACATGGCAGATAAGTTTAGTTGTTCTATCTGTAAAGTTAAAAGGTTTCCTTGGGTCATATATGTGTCGTGCTCACTGTTCAAGGACTTAACCCAGTATTTGATCTATATCCTGATCCCATCATTGTCGCATTTGTAATCACTAGTGTCTCCCTTCCTTTACCTAGTTCCTAGTCACTCTTGTGATCCGTGGGAGGATCTATTTCCTTCCTTATCATAGTATGGTTCCGCATCAGCAGTTCCTGATGATAAAGACCTAGATTTTTGATGATTGTACCTCAGGATTCACTTTCATTATTGGTGAATTCCTTTGCTTCAGTTGTTGATTATCACCTGTTGATTGACAATATGTTGAATCCACTCCATGTTTGACTTCAATAACATCTATTCACATGGCTTGGATTGTACTGGTTCTTTGGGATTGTTTATAAAGACCTTAGTTTCCTACCTATGGACTAAGTCACGCAAGACTATGTTGTACCTATTTACACAACTTCTCAATCTTTGAAGACTCATCATTATTGTATATTGTGGCCTCAATCCACCTTTGTAATATACGTGGTCTTGTACCCGTACTATATGATGTACTCAAATATTGTAAAGGAGCTAATGTTCCAGCATATTGAACATAGCATCCTCAGATATGACTTTTTATATGACATTATTATGTATTACTACCTCTGCTCCATTGGACTTCTGAGTTCTCCAAAGATAATGATTATAATGTATTTCGACCATTTATTCCCTCTGACCTCACACATTAGGGGGCATCTGTTATCAACCCAAATGGCACTTCTTCATCTGAGTGCTGACTTTCCATATGTTGGTACACAAAAGGACACTATAGGATTGAAGTTTGCCTAAAAACTATAGATGGGAATGACATGAGATGCATTTACCCTTTGACCAGCATGCCATTTTAAATTTCTATATGTTGATTTTTGTACGCGACTATCTCCACTAAAACTCACATATATACACGACTATATATGTTGACAACCCGTGTACTATACACAACTATTCTCATTACAACCCGCATACAGATCTATACATGGGTTTCCCTTAAAGAAACTCATGTGTCATACGTGGGTTGCCTATATCAATAGTCGCGTACACATCCATTCGACATTAAAAAATATAAAGCATGATTAATGCAGATTATTTGATCCCTAATCATTAACTATCTCAACTATCTCAACCTCCCCAACCTTCCAAACTACTCTATTTCCCAAAGTATAAATAGAGGCCTTGGGGAGGGCATTAATCAATGAATCTTGGAGAGCAAAGTTATGCTGGTGGTATATCTTTAGAAGTCTTTGGAGCAGCAGAACTCAAAGTCTTTTGGTTGCAGAGGAGTCCTTGTCTCAAGCGTTGGGTTGTACACTTATCTCATTCACTAATTATTAATAAAAAGAATTCTTCTTCCAACTTTGTGTTGAGTCTCTTTCATGTATCTTGGTTGATAAATATATTTGATTTAGCACTATGTATGTTATTTATCTAACCTATCATATATACATGTATAAGTTTGTACTTGGAGAATTTTCTCTTTGTAGGTGAAGGAGGTGCATCCTTGAAAGCTTTGGAGAGAATCAGAGTGGGAGAAGACAAAGCTTGGATCAACCGTCGATAATCGGGTGAGTCCAACATATCTTCCTATTTCCTTTATGTACTTTAAAGCTGATTGTCTACAAGTTTTAGAACTATGTTGGTAACCCCAGACCCTAGGTTACAAGCATGTTTATTCCTGAACAACACTATTGTTCAAGGGTTAAAGTCCCCACAGTTCCAGGGAACTAGGGTTGTTAGACTCACCTGATGAATTCCACCTTAGTAGGGTTTAGTCAAGTCGAGAATTAGTATAAATAGAGAGCTAGCCTCTCTATTTAACACACACTCACTCACACTCAGTTGTAGCTCATAGCTAAGGAAGAAGAAGACACTAGGGATAGGAAGAAAGAAGGTGACTGCTGTCAGGAGATCATCTTACTGTTTTGGGTTTTACTTTTGGTGTTGATTCTATCTTTGAGGAAGTTGCGGGATTTTCTCCATTTATGGTTTCCCTGAGGAAAAACACTATGTTCATTGTCTCTTGTGTTTGATTGTTGTGCTTGTTATTCTCTCAGTTNTTATAACAATACTTAATTTCCAAGATAACCAGAACTCAAATCTTTAACAAATAAACTCTCTGTGTTGGATTCATACTCCAAAGTAAAAATAATGTGTTGGTCTAAATGGACAAAACATGGTTACATTGGAACTTTGTTATGCAATTGAAAACTATTGGAATAGAAGCTACAATAATTTAAACCTTTAAATTCACACTTGCAATTTATATATGTAAAGTTGTCAATGTTATTGCATAATGAGTTAAATTAAAGAAAAAGAGTCATTGAAGGGAATCAAATTCTATAGAGACAAGAAAGTTTCTTATGGTTAATCTACTATGAAAAACAACTCTTCAAAATAGAGTATTAACAAATTAAACATCTGGTTTATGAATGGAAATCTTATTCCTAAAATTCTTAAAGGAATTTAGATATAATGAACATAGCACATTTGGACTGAAACCGCAGTACTATGCAATTAAGAGAAAAAATGATAGAAATAAACTTAGGGTCAACACAAACTACTCATCTAGGCTGCCATAGTCAAATCTATTTGTGTATGGATAGAAAAAGTTACAGGCAATGGAAGAAAACCAATATCAAGAAGAAAATCGTTATGGGAAATGGAAGTTACAGAAATCAATGAGCTTGCTTGCAATATGGACAAAATATGAATCAAATAAATGAAGCATCAATATCATTTCTACATTTCATTTCTCTAAATAGTAATCACACAGAATTCACAACCTTCTAAAGTATGTGAATGAAGATCTACAAATTACAAAACAAACGTTTTTGTATTTGATACAAACAATCACACACACAGAAACGAATTCTACAACTGAGCTATGCAATTTAATAAGAAGATTATGTACATGTGTAAAGATGAAAATGAAATTGAAAGAAAGAATAGAGCACGATCGATGCGATGGTTGGTCCCAGGCATTTCACAATGCAAACACACAAATTATATACAGAATCTCATTTCCGGAAATTTGATTCTTCATTCGATCAAAATGGGGTTACAAAATGATCAATCTTATGCCCAAATCTATTCTTAATTTTTGAATGAGTTACATATATATATTGAACAAGGGGAAAAATAAACCACTTAAAGGATCGATCCCCTAGAGATAGAAATTGTGCAACTAAACATTGAAATTTCAGTTCGATTTTCATTTCATATTGATGACTATCCTTAACCTCCAAATCACAACTGTGATATGGGCATTCATTTTGAGACAACTAGTGTTCTTCAAGTGAAATTAGGGCCAAGATTCTAGGGTCAAATGAATGACCTAGGTGGAATCTGATAGATCACCAACCATCTGGGATGACCAACAAACCAAACCCATGTGGAATATTTGCTAATGGAGGCCCACATATATATTAACAACTAATTCCTCTTTTGCATAAGTGCCAGAATAGGTACCGAAACAGGTATCGCATTGCAAAATTTCATAGAGGTGCTAGATTGAGTGTCATATTGCGAAATTTCATATATGTGCAACACAACAAGGTATAAACCAAGTAATGAGCCCGAGTATGATTTTGAATTCATAAATGGGTTAAACATAACTAAAATTAAATCAAAATTACTTTTATTATTCCTCCATAACATAATCTCGTCAAAATGTTAGATTAAGAACCAAAATGAATGATTGATATGCACAAACCTAGTCAAATATCTAGTTCCCCATACATAACTAAGATTAAAATTCAATATAAGATGGGAAAAATAGGGACCCATCAGTGCAACCCTGGAAAAGCATAGATGATATTACACCCCAAAATTTTAAGATATAAATGCTTATCGACATAATTAGAAAAAAACTTTCAAGATTCATTTAATCCTTTTTTCTTCGGGTGGGGTTGGATTGGACTCCTTGGTTCCTTGGGAGGAGATACTTACTACCTATGGCTTGCATCTGGACTCCTCCATAGATTTGGCTAGAAAGTTGGTTTGGTGTTCTAATGGGATCGTAGGTCAACTAGTGCTTAAGAAAATTGGATTTTTATTCTACCCATTCTTTTTCCTAAGAGGGAGGGATTCCATGGGAACATTCTCCTCGAAGGAGGGAAGGCAGGACAAAGAAGGTTTTTTTCTTGTCTTCTCTCATCAAAAGTGGCACTAGTGGTAAAGGTGCATTAGGACGATGTAGGTAGGATTTTTAACATTCCCTTGGAACCCTCAGGGATTTTTCCTACACGTGTGTCTCTTGTAGTTCTAGTGATATTATGGCAGTCTTAGTCCTAAGCACATTATGAATCTTGCGTTAGAATTTTAGGAGCGTTCAAGGTTTTCAAAAAAAGAATCTAGTAAATTATTGAAGGATGGAATTTTTCATAGTGGCAACATCCCTGTTAGGGTTATATGCAAAGAATGCATGCGATTAAAAAATGAACTAGTAATGCTAATTTTGGTATATGATATCAAGGTGAAGAGGTGGTTACTATTGTTGATAGAGTGTTAGTGTGTATAATTAATAGGAAGAGAATGGGTTTTTATTGCTGAAAGGATTAGTTAATCACATGGTGGCACCCCTTTTTGGGTTATTATCCTAAATTTTCCATCCTTGCATGTTAGATTTTTATCATTTAATTAATATGATCTAGTATCTTATCTGAGAGAATAACATGCACAGCGATAATCACAAGAGACAAGAGACACAAAGAGTTTTCCTTGGGGAAACCATAAAGGAGAAAACTCCACAACTTCCTTAGATATAGAATGAGCAACAATAGAAAAAGTAAAACCCAAAAACACAAAGATGATCTCTGACAACTGTTTTCTCTCTCACTTCTGTGAGCTCATCTTCTCTCACTCATGCGCTACAGTTGAGTGATTGTGTGCTTCAAATAAAGAGTCTCAATCTCTAATTATACTAGTTTTCCACTTTAATTTTACTCTTACAGGGCTGACCTCACTAGAAGAGTCTAATAACCCTAATACCCCTCAATTGTGGGGACAATTTCCCTGACTTACAATGGAGGGTTAACCTCAACTCAATTGTGGGGACTATTTCCCCGACTTACAACATAGGGTTAACCTCAATGACTTTACATGAATTTATTATATTAATGACTCTCCCGATCGGAGGAACATCGGGGTATAATGAAATACAATATAAGATATACAAGTGAATACATTCTGAAGTTACGAATACATCGACACTCCCTCTTAAATAGTAAGGTATTCTTTTGACACAGTTTATCAACACAAGTCTTCATCACTGGATCATCATCAAATATGGATCATCATCAAAGTTGGATCATCATAAAATTTTTATCATCATCATCATAACTGCTCTCGCTATCTTGAAAAAATGGTGCTATCTCTCAATTCTAATCGTCATAGGAATTTCTACATAGACAATCCTTTTTCATTATGATTGTAGGCCTATCCTCCATGTAGGACTTCATTTTCAGCGCTTATATCTGACCATGGGATGCCCACCCTTCCACCATGTCTAAAAGGCTCGGCAGATATATCCAACCATGGGAGGCCCTTCCTTCCACCATGTCGAAAAGTCCCAGGACTTACATCTGACCAAGGGAGGCCTAGCCATCCGCCATGTCAGAAAGGCTCAGCACTTACATCCGACCATGGGAGGCCCAGCATGCCACCATGTTGGAAATGCTTAGCACTTATATCTGACCATGGGAAACCCAACCTTCCACCATGTTGGAAAGGCCCAACTTTTATATCCAACCATGGGAGGCCCAGTCTTCCACCATGTTAGAAAGGCCCACCACTTACATCTGACCATGGAGGCCCATCCTACCACCATTTCAGAAAAGCTCAGCACTTACATCCAACCATGGGAGGCCCATCCTGCCACCATGTCGAAAATTCTTAGCACTTATATCCAACCATGGGAGGACCAGCCTACCACCATGTCGGAAAGGCTTAGCAACACTCACATCTGAACATGGGAGGCCCAACCTGCCACCATGTCAAAAAGGCTCAATAGTTGCATCCGACCATGGGAGGCCTATCCTGCCACCATGTCAGAAAGGATAAGCACTTACATCCAACCATGGGAGGAACACATCCCGCAACCATGTCAAAAAGGCTCTCCACTTACATCTGACCATGGGAGGAACACCTCCCGCAACCATGTTAGAAAGGATCCTGTTAACACTCCATTTTTTAATAGTTGATTTAAGAGCCTTATAGGAGTTCAATGAGGGTCCCATTCCCATGAACTTCATGTCAACACCCCTTCAGGTTATCAAAGGTGCAAGGCAAAGAAGAAAATAGCGGGCCTGCCGAAGGTATTGAACAGAACTCAAAATCAAAGGCTGAGATTGATCAGAGGTGGATCAATGGATCCAAACCATTTCTTGTGAGTGGACATGCTCGACCAAAGCTGCATTTCTAGATTGTGAAATGGGTTAAAGGTCGGAAACATTCGACAGCCGAGATGAGATCCGAGTCAGATCTACCACCTCAATCAATTTTGCAAGACATACTTGTGCGGGTAAAGCTACTATTTCAAATCACGAAAGAGGGGTAGCGGTCACGAAGATCAACGATCGCAATAAGAAAGGAAAGAAATCTACTGCCATGGTTTATTTCACAATGTGTACTAGCATGGATGAATACCAAGGTTTCTCATTGCGAAAGATAATGGGGCCCACTCAGATCTACAGCTACATAAAGGGTTAGTCGTGATCAACGGTTGAGAACATGTCACAATCCAAAATTTCCTGCAGTGTTTAGAGGAGAAAAGTTGGCAGCAAAAAGAATGGAACATGGATGGTGGACATAAAAGATTCCTCAAATTGGATGGCTGAGAAGACTCCCAGGGTACGGGTTTCACATCCAGTATGGAGAAGACAATGGAAGAGGTGTTCATGTGTGTAAGCTACCCCCATTGTAGATTGGTTGATTCCTCTAATGCCATTTAGGTTAAGCCTAAGGCAGAAGTATTGTCCAGTGACACTAATTTCCCTAGTTCACAAGTGTGGCATGTAGTTCACTTAGAAGTAAGTAGTAAGAAAGATGGAGGTTTGATTCATTGAGGCAACAGATTGGGCATTTACACGATGGCCGAAGGAGGAAACGAACTAAAACAACTTGATGCCACCATCACTGTAAGTGAAGGGGAAAGAAAGGTCAAATCCACAGCCCTTGAAAAAGAAAGGTCAAATCCACAGCCCTTGAAACCAGCTTGGTAGCCACGCAGGAGTTGTTTGGAATATTTCCCATATCAGATAATATAATTGAATGTCAAAAGGACAGACCTCCATCCTGGCATCACACATTCCGCCATCACAACGACTGAGATTCTAAGGGTATAGCTCTTCCTGGGTCGTTTCAAATCACCCTATACAACGCCATCTTCCAGAGATCTTTGAGGCATAGAAATGTGTAGATGATAAAAAGTATAGAGTTGAATTCTAATAAGTGTCAATTTCCTTCATAGAAAACCATGGCTATGTGGTTCAAGAAGTTATTTCAGCAAGGGGTGATCTTGGTAGGAAAACATAGATATGTGTTTTGGTTATCCATACTAGAAAATTGCCCACCACCAGGGCACAGATGTTAAACACCAAGGGAGGTTCACTTGCTTCTACACAACCTAATCTTTGGATGTGTGGTACATGGGTTTTGACATCCCAGCGACATCCCTCTGACCCTCCCAGTTGCAGTCACGACCTCCGAAATCCTAGCTCACAGTGGTGGCAGAACTGTTGGAGCAAATGCTCATTCTGGGACCAGGTGGGTCTAGAGCCTTCGACACCACCCCCAGAGTCTCCACTTGACTGCTTTATCATGGGTGAGGAGAGGGTCAAATGCACACCCAACTGCATGGCTTATAGGAAAAACCTCCTCGTAGGAGGAAGAAAAAGGTACAAGGATGATAAGCTTCTTAAGTAGTTTATCATCACCAAGTGCATGACCACCTCTTTTTCGACCTCCTCCTATAACAGTGTTACCAGACAAAGGATGGGTCAAGAAAATGATCAGGTAGTGGATTCGGGTCTTTTTTTCAACCTTTGAGTGACACAGTCTGGAAGAAGCGAGCTAGTCAAAGAAACGGAAAGATATACCCAAAGAAGCCTAAGTAGACAATTGGCCATCAGCATGCCACATGAAAATCACTTTCACGAAGTGGAATGGAAGAAAGATTTGTGTTGTCAGTCTGCATTATCATTCACTGCATCTCCATAATGTTTATTGTTTATAATTGTAAAACGTGCCAATAGTTCCATTCCCTATACTGTTAACGCATGATAGTGACTTGTAACAATTTTCAATTCGGTAGTCTCAGCACTAGGATAGTATAAATACACTCCCGATAAAGGGAGGAGGGGTGAGTTAGTTGGATTGGGGAACATTCTAGGGCTGAGGCTCTCCATTGTAAATAATATTTGATGCATGTGTTATGAATAAAATTGCATAGGAAGAGTTGTTTCTCATGGCAGAGATTCATCTGGCGTTGCTTCTCCCAATATGTATTTTCCTTTACATGAAATGTGCTTCCTATTCTCATTCCAGTTTGTTGATTGATTTCATGTCTGTAAATTAGTGTATAGCAGTTAGGAATTCATACTTGTTATGCTCTAGCTATTTTTCCAAACATTTATCAATTTTTCTTCTAAAGTTGCATGGAATTCATCTCGCTGGTACTCCACATGATGGGATGTTCTCTCTCGTCCTCCAACCACCCACTAAATATATCCTAATTGGGAGATCGACGGCTACCTTACCTCTATTTGCAACCCCACACTATTCTTTTCCTTATGCAAGTGTTCCCTACGCAGGTTTTCGACTCCATTTCCAATGGTACCTTGCCCCAATAATCCCACCTTGCATCTCTCCTTGATGCACTTTGTCCCATTCAGGATCCTGACCCCCTTATTATCCTTGATTGAAAATATTACGTAGAGTAGACTCTGAATACAAACGAGAGATCCCTCTCTAACTGGGTAAGGTCGGAGGCACAGTCTAAAATGGTTTTGTTGTTTCCCATGAGTAGACCCCTCTCTGCTCAACCTTGGGGGCTCAAAATCCCGGTGCAAATAGATCCTGCACTTACATCTAACCATGGAAGGAACCAATCCTACCACCATGTCAGAAAGGCTCTTGGACTCATCACTTCTCCTTAGAAGGAACCTCGATTTGGAGAACACCAAGCTTCTCCCTTAAGTATTCAAACTTCACTCCAGCCATTTCTAGCATAGAATTACATCAAGGCTGATAACATCCAAGGATAAACTACGAGCTTCGCTAGGACTTATTACATCTGAGGACAACCTACAGGACTGATTATGTCTAAGCAACCTACGAGCTTCGCCAGGATTTTATGCTCTTACAACTTGTCTCACCAGCTATGCTAGAACTCATCACTCCATCTTTCGAGAGATCTCGATCTAGATCACATACTAGAGCTTCACTGCTCCTCTCTCAATTGTACTCAGTGCCATGCAGCACTCCATCCTGACAAACTGGTAGCCCATACTGGATCTCAAACTGAATAAGCAACCCAGTGTGCTCTTCTTCTCAGGGGCACTACCAATTCAAATCAACATAACCATGTAGGTTATTCTTCTGATTTATATCACATTTGATCCCATAATCAAAGGTATCCTTCACTTACCTCACTGCAAGCTTTAGAACCAGGTGATCATGTCTCGGATTTGTCAAGAACATCAATGAACAAATAATATGACAATACATCATGGCATCAACCATCTCTAATGATTCATCACTCAATAGATTTAGGTTCAGTGCCATAGGTGTGGCCATGGCCTTGCATTCCATCATCTGAAACCTCTTCAGGATCTCCACTACATAATTCCCTTGTCCAAGGGAGATTCCATCCGCATTCTTCCATGCCTCCATGCCTAGAATGTAGCGCATCATACCCAAGTCCTTCATCTCAAACTCAACAGCAAGTCTCCTTCTTGAATAATTAATGAGTTCCTCTTTTCCTTTCAAGAACAAGTCATCGACATATAACAGGAGCATTACTGGTATTCCTCCCTCAACCTTGAAGCAAAGGTTGGAATCTGCTTTACTCTCAGTTTACCATAGAGCCATCAATAATCTGTCCATCATGTTGTACCATGTCAAACCTCAAGATCTTCTGTAGTCACTCCCTCTGAAGCGGAGCATGATTCTCCCTCTTCCTTTTGTACTCTATGTATTATGTACTAGAGTGAAAAGTAGCTTCCTCTGCTACTAATATTCTATGTATCCATCTAGGTTCACTGGATACCAATATCCTCTATCTTGAACCTTTTCAAAAGTTCTTCTCACACCCATCTCTGAGCTTGTCATCCTCTATAGGCTTTCATCTTTAACCTTGTAGAAAATTTGAACAAATAAATTTGAGCTGTTTGTCCTGGTTTTGGATCTGGTTGATCTAGGGTTTGTTAGAGAAACCGTAATTTTAAACACTTGGAATCTTTCATATCTGATTGGATAAAAAGATGTGCCTCTTGAAGGTGAGCTGAGAAGCATACTCATTTTCCCAAAACTGTTATCAAAACCGCAAAATATTTGATGCCCTAGTTTTCTTCAATTTCTTCTATAGAATTTCCTAATATTGTTTCTGCAATGTTTTTGAAATTACTTCTCCTCTATGTCTGTAACTTTGCAATGAGTTAGCTTCATCTATCCTCTTTCCAACACCATAGTTTTGAGTAGAATTGGTTTCACCAATTGGAAATTATGAGATTTTTCCCAAGGTGACTTAGTTCAGGACTTTTCAGAATGGTGAATGTGTACAAACTACCATGTGTCACTGTTTCACCTTTGGGTTCTAAACCTTTTACCACAGAAATTAAAGTCCGTGCCCTATCTGTAACATCTTGAGAAATTTCATTTGGACCTTCATAGCCCTAGATATAGAAATATTTCCTAGGTGTCCTATTTAGGGATGAAATCCGAGGCTGAAACATTCTCACAAGGTACATTGGGATTTTATCTTTGGTCTGTAAAATTTTCAGCTCCTGATTCTTCTCCAATCTCAAGATATAGCGAATGCACCAAAATGACTAGTTTTAGTATTTTAGGGTTTTTAGGTCTGGGGTCAAATTAGGTTTTGACTTTCTTGGGGTTTTACCCAACCAAAAATTTTGATCTTGGTCTCTAAATTTAGATTTTGAGGAGGAGAGAAATCCTATGCTAGGCTCACTCAAAAGTTCCTCTTATGTGAAAAGTCCTAATTTCCCACAGCAATGATAGGTCAAAAACTGAAAATGCTCAGAATTTGATTCTTCTTCGATAGAAATATGCGCCCTTCAATGGAGAGTCAACCTAGCCTACTTTCGCTGATGATATGTGGAGAGAGAATCAAAAGTTAAGAATCCCTAGCTTCTACATTTTCACTGTGTCTTCTTCTCAGGTTAGCTTTATTATATGAAGGGGTTAGATTTTTATCATTTAATCAATATGATATAGGATCTTTTCTGAGAGAATAACATGCACATCAATAATCACAAGAGACAAGAGACACAAAGAGTTTTCCTCAGGGAAACCATAAAGGAGAAAACCCCACAACTTTCTCAGAGATAGAATGAGCACCAATATCAAAAATAAAACCCAAAAACAAAAAGATGATCTCCGACAGTTGTTGTCTCTCTCACTTGTGCGAGATCCTCCTCTCTCACTCATACACTACAGTTGAGTGAGTGAGTGTTTCAAATAGAGAGTCCCACTCTCTATTTATACTATTTTTCCACTTGACTTTTACTCTTATAGGGCCAACCTCACTAGGAAATTCTAATAACCCTAATACCCCTTAACTATGGGGACAATTTCCCCGACTTGCAATGGAGGGTTAACCATTAGGGGAAATTTCAACTCAAAATGGGCCTTTTAACTTTTATTCAAATTCCATGTCATCATGTGTTAGCCAATGAAATTGCTTTAAATTTCAAATACCGTATAGNCCCGTCAAATGTATGCCGAGTGGGCACTCTTCGGATGCGGAAGTTAATTTTGCATCCAACGAGCTCTCCCGATCGAAATTTGAGTAAAAACATGGGGAGATATGTCAAAATTACAAACAAAAAAGTAGTTTTTTTCTTTTCTTCCTCCAAAATTAATAAATATTATTTTATTATT
>LPNX010734007.1:278940-322800 GCA_001517045.1 Pseudotsuga menziesii
CAAAATTAACTTCCGCATCCGAAGAGTTCCCACTCGGCATACTTTTGATGGGCCCCGCTACCCCAAAAACAAGAAATACCTGAAAAAATGGAATGATGACATCATCATTCCATTTTTTCAGGTATTTCTTGTTTTTNTCAACTCAATTGTGGGGACTATTACCCCAACTTACAACGGAGGGTTAACCTCAATTAATTTACATGACTTTATTATATTAATGACTCTCCCGATCAGAGGAACATCAAGGTACAATGAAATACAATATAAGATAAACAAGTGAATACATTATGAAGTTACAAATACATCAACATTTCAAGGCTATGATATAGATTTATCTTTGAATATGTATGAAATGGGAACAAGATCCAAGCGGCTATTTGGAAGTGGGGTGTTGATATTCTATTTCTTAAGAAATGGAATCCAAATTTTCATGCTCAAATTAAGAAACAACATGTTTTACCTCTATGGGTTAAGGTGTATGGCTTTCCTCTAGAATATTGGCCCATCGAGATCTTTGCAACTCTGAGGAATTCTCTTAGAACTTTTTATGATTTTGATATGATGTATTTTGTCAATGGTATAATTATAGTTTCATGTATATTGGTAAATTTTGACATGAGGGATGGTCTAGCAAAATGAATCATGATTTGGAAGGGGACCAAGTTTCATTTATGTAAGATTTGGAATTTTACGAGGTCCCATTTAGATGTAATTGTTGTCATCAATATGGCCACCTAGTTTAAGAAATGAAAATTGTCATTTTGTTAGTCCCATTCAATCCCATATTTAACATCAGTGACAGATTTAGTATTTTTTGGGTTCCTGAAGTGGGTAAACGTGACTCAGATAAATTCTATGCAGCCATCCACATAGGTTAAGGTTTCATATCCTTTGGTTACTTGTGGAATTAATAGATTAGTTAATAATTTGTATGTTTCATTGATTATATGTCTATGGAGGTTCTGACAAAGGTGATGGATCCTCTTGATCATCCAGTTACTTTAAGGAAGGTTTTAGGGGATGATGTCATGGTTTATAATCCCTCTCCTTTATCCGATCTTATGAAGAATAAGAAACAAGTGGAAGTGGCTTGGAAGTTAATGGAGAATATACATCTTGCAAAGTATCAAGTGCATATAAATAATTTATCTCCATATCGATTTTTATTTGATGATCAGAATGCGGCATCCTTAGTTAATGGCTTGTTTTCAAAGGAATACTCTCAATCCATTAATCATCTAGTATCACATCCATTAATTGTCTAGAATCACCTTTTGTATGGTCGTGGTCTCCTGTCCATCCTCCTATCTCTAATCTTAAATCAGGTAAAAATAATTGTTCTCCCTCTTAGAATTTTTTTTGAATTACATACAAGAATGAAATTATTTCTAATTGAATTAATGATTGTAGCTTAAAGAAGTTTTTTCAAGGAATTGTTTAGGACCTTTCACTATTTTTTTATGATCGTGATGGATTTATTACCTCCTGAATTGTTACAGTGCCTTATATATGTTATGTATGTGTTAATAATGGGAGGGATACTTAAATTGATATAGGATTTGGTGAGATTGAATGTGGGATTCTTTTTCTTCCACTGTAGTTAGTTAAGTAGGGTGTAAAATATCTATATTTGGGGGCCAACTTAACTCTCGGTAAATTTCATGTTGATTTGTTGAAGGAGGGTCAGATTGGGGATGGGGTTTTTTGGTACCACGTATTCTAGAATTTTTTCTCCCATAGGAGACTAGGGAGGTTGCTACCCTCGAGATATTTCTTCTGGGAAATTCTTTTAAGGATTTAATGCTTCTTGCTTCCTCAATAGTCGGTTCTTTGATGTATGATCATTTTATTTTGGAAAAGGTTTCTCAATATTTATTGTAACTCAATGTACCTATTGTATCCTTATCATATCCTATATGTTCTTCACAATTTTCATAGGGATTCAAATCATGTCTCCTTAAATAAATTCCTCTCCTCTTAAAGACATGTCTCTTCATGATAATTATCAAATTCTTCCTATTGACGACTTATATTCTTTTCCTCCATATGTAACTTCGAACCATACTAAGGGTTATAATTATTTTATCTCATCCTAATCCATTTGATCATATTTCTACTCAACAATTTTTCTCTAATAGTAAATTGAAAAGATATTTGAAGAAGGATTTAAAATTAAGTGACCACGAAATAATTTCATGTTATGAGGAATTTTTTGAATTACCTCCCTCTAGACTAGCTGATAAATCATGTTTATTCCTATACTATTAGGTTGTTGGAAAGGGTTTTCCTTATTCATTAGGGAATATGGGTTTTTCCTCGAATGGATGTTCAATACAATGCTGCAATTTAAGAAAATACTCCTTGTTTACATATGAAGGTGTTAAAGGGAGTTTATCACAAGACCCTCAGTTTGGTCTTATGAAGGCGCATGAATTGTAAAATCTATTTTTTAGGATCTGGTTGATATATACAGTCTATATGGGAATCCTATTTCCTTGGTGGGTCCTCTTAGAGAAATAAATTTGTTTTAGGTGGTTACATAATGATTGCACTTTTGTACAAAAGCAGGGAACTAAGTCACCCTAGAAAAATACAAGCCCTTTAAAGACTTCTCAATACTCATTTGTCATATATTCTTTTCATCCAAGAATCTATGATTGTTGGGGCAAGTGGGATTAAGGCCTTGGAAATTATTTTACCTACTTAGTCCATTATCTCATGTGATGTTAAAGAAAGGTTTGGTGGCCTTTTTACTAGGTGGAGATCTAAGGCCTTTGTGATTACTAATGCCTAGTTTTTTTTCCTTGGCTTGAGCTTTCTTTATTCTTGGTGGCATTGGGAACAGAACGCACTTTAGTTAACATTTATGGTCCCTATAAGTATAGGATTCCTTTTGAGGAAAATTTATTCAATTTGGATAAGTTTCTAGAGATAGTGCTTTTTATTTTAAATCATTATTTTCCAAGGATCAAAGGGCCTCTATTATTGAAGTAGTTAAGGTGGATATTTTTTCCCGCGTTTTGTCAATATTGAGGATAATGATAGTATACTATTTTTGATAAAAGGGGTACATCTATCTTTCTAGAAGGACAAAAGTTATGGCCCTGTTATCACAGATCTTGTAGTTTCCACGATAAAGTAATCCTATAGAGGATGGCAGAGGGGACAAACAACCAAAGTTCTGACCTACGAAAACCCTAACCCCAAAAAGATGGATGGTTGTCACATCGGTTAGGCATTCCTTCACTTTATGCCACTGAATTTGTGAGTGACAATGGGGGAGAGCCTATCTTATTCTGAAAGGTCAGATCTACAACTAATCACCAAATCAAGTAAAACATGTGAATATGTAAGGTGAGAGTTGAAAACCCTAGATTTAAGGCCTAAGACACAATTTAAGGAGCATTCAAGTACAGGTGTTTAAGGATTATTAAAATATTACTCGAATCTATTAGATCAATGACTTAAAACATATATAGGGTTGGTGTGTTTATTCGAATGATCAAACCTGGGATCTTGTGGTATTTAATCAGAAGTATGGAAAATACCAAGGACGAGGTTGATATAGTGAAATGAAGCCTTCAATGCACCATATTGGATGAGAAATTTGACAGTTGAAACAATCCAAGTGAAACCAGACAAAAAAACACTGAAAAAATGGTTGGTGAACCAAACAGGGGTGTCTTCTCTCATACTGAAATCGATGCCTAGAGATGGGAAGAGTAGTCCAAGCTTGAAATTTTTAATTTTTAATTAATTTTAAATAATATATTTTTTTAATGGATTAAAATGTAGAGACTAAGCTTCATGCAACTCTTGTTTCATTTTTTGTGCCAGAGTAATGCAGAAATTATAGTTTTGAATATGATAGTTCCTATGATCTAGTATGGATAACTCCTTGGGGAAAGGAATAGGTAGTACCTAATGACACTCTACCACCTTATTTTTAATTTTATAGAAAAGGGAACTTGGTTTTAAAAAATTCTATAATCAAAAACAATTGTAAAGAATGAACATGGAATATTATTTCACTAGGGACAAAATTTTCTCTGATTAATAACCGCCATAATGATTAAACATGGAATATTAGTTCACTTGATATTCACCATGGAAATGAACCAATGCCCAGTATTCAAATCCAAGATGGAACGAGGGAAAATCATATCCATGAAAAACATGCGGTCAAAACATAATTCAAATCAAAATATCCTTGTAGAATCTCTACAATTTGAAATTAAAGCATTCCCACCAATAACCTACCTCATGATAAAGTAACCAACCCCATGATACAACTTTGACTGATGTCATTGACAAAAAATCCTCCATTTTGTGTCCATGATAATTTCACCTTGAACAATTATGCTGAGCAATAAACACCCCTAAGTGCAGCATCTAATGTTATGACTATGGAGATGTGGACTATTGGATCTGTAACAATGACCAATCAAAGGGTCCATATCCCTGCAACCGTATCATTGAATGTTGCATTGCCGAGTTTTTATTATTTGCAGAACAATTTCCATGTTTCCTTATTAAATACAACTTGTAAAATTTAAATAAAAATCAAATTTTAAAAACTATTTTTAAGATTCATTTTCCCATAACTCAGCCAAATTTATATTTCCAATTTTATAATGTTTTTTTTTACACGAAAATTTAATAGTTGATACAAAAAGATTAATTTTGACAAGAAATATTTACATTTATCTATGTCAAAGTTGTGGATTTGTCCTTTCATGTAGTGAAATGAGTGGTAGTACAAAGTGTCACGCAATGAAGGTTGTGCCAGGGTTGCACCAAGTTTTGTAGCAAGGTTTTCATCATACACTAAAGTGGGCTTAGAGGGCACTCTTAGCCTACTTTTTCAACCTCATGTGTGGAGGATATTTCCCTCAAGAATCCTTTGATGATAGAGCTTCCAAACTTCAGAGGAAACATTAAAGAACGTAGCATGTCTCATGCTCGACGATGCCATGGAATCACTACCTCCTTAGGTCATAGTGTAGGATCCTAGGTCAAATGGACATGTCATGAATCACAATAGTGGAAAGGTTCTTGAAATTATTTTGCATTCATTATTCTATTTTAATGGTTTGGTGTTTGCGGCCACATTTATATCTTTGTTATCCTACATTTATTATATCTTTCTCATAGCAAAACCATTTAATTTTTTGTTACTAAACACCGATAGACTTCAAGTTAGGTACCACAAAATTATACGTTATACATGAATCAACTATTAGTCCACTCTAAATTAGACATTACCCATGCATTCATGCATCATCTACGAGTTATTCAATTATCAACCATCAACAAATTTTTATATATATATATTTTTTTATCTCTCACACTCTTCTAGTTATCTACCATGCACTATTGGCTATCCATTCACAAGCTATGAATTATCCATGCATCATCTACTAGTTATTCATTCATCAACTACCATTTATTTTTTATATTCTTTTTTTTATAATTGTTTATTTCAAATTTCAAATGACTGCAATAGAATCAATATGGGAAGTACACTTCTCTCATCATTGTGCAATCCTGTAAAATCATAGATGGTATTCCACCCCTAAATTTTTAGATATAAAGTCTTATCGGCATAATTAGAACAAACTCTGTTGATTCATTTAATCCTTTTTTATTCAGGTGGGATTGTCTTAGACTCCTCGAGTCTTTGGGAGGAGAGAATTACTATCTCTTCCTTACATCTAAAATCCTCTATATATTTGGTTAGAAAGGTGTAGCAGTGTTCCAATGGGACCCTAGGTCAACTAGTGCTTAAGAAAATTGGGGTTTTATTCTTCCAATGTTGGGGCGCGCATCTTAACGGTCCCTAATTTTGGTAACTCCACGGTTTTTGTGGAAGTTGTAAGCGGAGTTACGACTCAAAATAGTCTTAGGGGTGTCAAGGTTGAGTAAAAACCTTCTTTTTGTAATAAACCCATGGTTTAAGTACAGGGTTTAGGGTTCGGGGTGCCCATGGTTTAAGCCCATGGTTTTGTAATAAGTGCACTATAAATAAGCACTCTTGTGAAGAAGTCAATTTAGGCTTTTGATGTAAGATGAATTGATGCGAAGCTAAGGCTTGTTTGTAAGAAGGTTAAGTCCCAGCTATGTGCATGGACAACCTCTACAGCTGTGTGCGTAGAGGGTTTTGGGTGATTAAGGAAATCTACAGCTGTGTGCGTAGAGGCTTGCAGCTGTGTGCAAGGCTTTGAGGACTTAAAGGGATCTGCAGCTGAGTGCGTAGATCAGAACTGTGGTTTTTGTAAAGAGTTGAATAAAACACAGTTCTATGGACGTAACCCCTAAACTGGGGGTGAACCATGTTATATCGTGTGTTGTGGTTTTTTTTGTGTTGTTGTTATGTTCTTTTATGCATTGATAAATATATAACTAATAAGTAAGATCACTGCTAAATACTAACTTCGCTGGAATTCCCAGTAAAGGGTTAAGAAAGGCACCGTTTGTTTATCTAACTGCGAAGCTAAATAAGTAACTGTTAAAGCTCTGCATTTTATGATTATAATTGTTAGAAGCTAAAGGTACAGTAATATCCCTCTTATGCTTGCAAAAACCTGATTCTACGGCACCCCATAGCTGTTTCGGGTGAGACTGCAACCTGTTCGCAGGTTGTTGCCGAAAGGGCCAATACTGTGGGTCTTTTCTTGGTGCGAAGTTAATGGTATAAAGCCTGGGTCTGTCCTATAGCCCAACAAATTGGTTCCGTTGCCGGTTAAACTCAGTATCTGCTCAAGAGGGGTTTACGTTGTACCTCGAGGGCTATGTTTTGGAGACCCGCAGTGAAAGAAATCGGTGATTGGATTGAAGAGACTTATCTGAACTTTGATGTACAAGAGAACAAAGATCCACGTCGTAGTGCAAACGAATTTTTTCCAAGGTATGTTTTTTCTGATGTGTATGAAATTTTCTTTGGTAGTATCCACATAGAGTTGCACCAGTGGTTATCCAGGTTAACAGAGAGAAGGACGAACTTCCAAGAATGTCAGTTTCTTGATTGGACCCCCGCAAGAATTAATATACTGAAAAGGGTGAACAATGAGATATCCCGCGCTGTTGATTTCTGGACAACGCGAACCCTTGAAGCATTTGTGACAGAGTTCGCCATTGACACAAGTACGTCCTTCAACGAAGCCGAACGACAATTCTTCAAAGGACCAAGGGGTAAGTACATGAATTCATTTAGTTTGAGAATTAAAATGCTATTGGCTGAAAAAGGTATATTGCTCATTGAATCAGACTGTTAGATTTAGCACTACTAACTTATGTTTTCAAGTGAAAGTACCTTCGACGAGCAAAGTGGTTTGCTGCGAGGTGGAAAAAGGTACAAGAGAAATTTTGAGTCCTATACCCTAGGTCAGAATACCGAGTCTAACCCTGTAAGTCCAGCAGTCTCAGAGCCTGAAGAAACCCCTTCTATTGGAAACCCTCCGGTAACCCCGCAGTGAAGACCTATTATCCCTGAGAACCCATCACAGTCTGAAAGTAACCCTAGCTCGAGTATTCCTATCGCAGGTCATTCTACCCCAGTAAGTTCTTTCCCGCATACTACCAGTCCCCCTCCCTCCCCCCTTAGACCCGCGATGGCCCATATGAATGACGACATTAAGCTCCCTGTTTTCAAAGGAACTGGATCAGAGGATCCAGAACAGTTCTGGTTTTTATGTGAAGCAGTGTGGACTACTAAGAACACTACGGATCAAGATACCAAAAGAGCGCAACTGGTTACTTCTTTCAGAGACCGTGCTCTGACCTGGTTCATGAAATTTTCCAGCACTCAGAACCATGTCTTGGTTGATATAAAAGTAGCAATGATAAAGGAATTTAAGAAGCCTAAATCAGAGTCACAGTGTATCACTGAACTAAAGGAAATCCAAGAGAGGCAAGGAGAATCAGTGTGGGACTTTGATCAGAGGTTCAAAGTTCTACTAGATCAAGTTGGTTTCACTATTGGACCAATGCAACATAAGGAATGGTTAATCGCAGCTCTGTTACCACAGATCAGGACTCCACTCATGCAACAGAAGGTTGCGGATCAGCAGGAGGCCTTGGAAATTGCTATGAAGCTTGAAACATCCCCGATTGAAGATAATTCTGGTATCGCTCAAATACAAGCGTAATTGGCAGCGATGGCTATGGAGATTCGCAATATGAAAAAAGGGAAAGCTAATCGTGAAGAGGTTTGGTGTACACGATGTTGGACAGAGGGCCACGACAAGGAACAGTGTCCTGCGGTAAGAAATTTCCTGAATTCTGGTGCACCAAACCCGTTCAACCCTAGTGATCTATATTTTGAGATCTGTAGGACAACTGGCCAGCATCGACCTGAAGACTGCTGTCTTCTGTAGAGGTATGTGCAAGTCCCTAAGAACCCTTATTGTAAGTTCTGTAAATCAGTGGGACACAACAAAGATGAGTGTCGTAGCTTTGACCTCATGAGAGAACGGACTTACGATGCTTATCAGGTACAAAATGATGGCCAAGGGAATGATGGATACGGTTACCGCGGTAGTACATCAGGTCGTGGAGGTTTTGGAGGTCATGGTTGTGGTGGTATGGCTGGCAGAGGTCGAGGCCATGTTGTGTGCTATAACTGTAACCAGGCAGGACATCTCGCTAGAGACTATCGGAACCCAACTACGACATGTCGATATTGCAGAGCTGTCGACCATGTGATTGAGCAATGCCCGCAGCTGATAACGAAGATTCAAGAAAGAAATAGTGCCCCTACTCAGAATATTCAGCTGATTGCTGTGGAGCAATGACCTGTCCCAGCCATTAATGTTATTACCAGGAGTGGAGCTACGACAGAAGTGTAGAACAAGGAGAAACAGCCTGCCGAGGCTTGGGTTCGGAAGGCCCCAGAAAAAATCCCTGCATTTGATGTCGAAAGAGAAAAAGAGACATTTATGGAAGCCAAGAGAGAATTTACTGACCCCAACACATCAGTAGTACCTGCACAACAACCTCAGCAGCAGTCGCAGCCGCAAGAAGCCTCGACAAATAAAGTAAGTACATTGTCCTCCTTTTTGCAGAGTTGTATGAAGCTCTTGAGAAATCAGAATGCTTTAAATGAGTTGCAGAAAGTTATTGCTTCTTGCGAACCTCAGTGAAGTTCTGGTAAGGAAAAAACTGTTCATAGAGTTAGAAGAACTGGTAGGGAAATGAGATTGAATGCTCAGATAGGAGAATATGACATGATTGATGTCATCCTAGACCTAGGATCAGAAGTAAATGTCTTAACTAAGCAGACATGGGAACAAATGGGGAAACCTACTCTGGAATGGTCCCCAAATGTCTTAACTAAGCAGACATGGGAACAAATGGGGAAACCTACTCTGGAATGGTCCCCTATACAGTTGAGATTAGCCAATCAGCAAAAGATTGTGCCCCTAGGAAGACTCCCTAGTATATTAGTAGATATTGATGGAGTCAATACCTTAGTAGACTTTGAGGTAATTGAAATAATTGATGACAGAAACCCCTATCCAACACTACTAGGCATTGAATGGGAAATAGATAATGATGCAGTAATCAACCTAAAGAAGAGACAGATGACTTTCGAAGGGAAAGGATTGAGAGTCATAGTCCCATTGGATCCTTCTCAAGGAGAGAGACACACAAAGCCAGTAAGAGATGAAGACCAGGATGTTTTGGACCAAATCTATAATATCACAGTGAAGGAAGAAAATTATGTTGATCCTACTACCGAAGGTATCATGGATTGGCAGTGTGACAGCTCCTGCATGACAAATTCAGATGATGGCCTAGAGAATTGGCAGAATAGACTGTATGAGCTACATGGCTATCGATGTGCCAAAATTACCAAGTCTCTCAGATGGCTTGGCTCACTGGATAAGAACCTTACCTGTTTTTTATGGTTCGACAGACCCAGAAGAATTTATTGTGCAATTCTTAGAGCAGGTACCAGAATCACATAAAATGGAGACTCTGGATTCAGCATTCAGAGCCACAGCAGCCAGATGGTGGAATGGTCACAAAAAGTACATTCATAGTTGGGAAGCATGCAAGAAGTCCCTTTGCCTAAGATTCAGATACCAACCTCAGGAGGTGTGAAGCAGGTTTAATGGTAAGACTAGTCCTCAGGGACATTTGGAGCAATGCTACGAGGCATGGAAGCATGTACCTCGTGAAGAATGGGTACATAGGTTTGTGCACACCCTGGGACCTATAGCAAAGAACTGGTATGCGGAGGTCGAGCTTCGCCACGGTACTGTAAGTTGGGATTGTCTTGTTGATAGTTTTGTGCTGACATTTTCTATTAATGAGGTTTCTCTTGCTTTGGATGCAGCTGTTAGGTTGATCCATACTAAAGTATTTGATGATCAAGAAATAGCAGAATACCAACCTAATTGGAAGGCACAAGAAGCCAATGCAGTAGAATGTTATAACCTCGCAATTGACGAGGATGACGATCCGCGCAACATTAACATTCCTGAGTCAGAAGGAAACTGCGAAGTACATGGACCAGTAGTTGAGGCACCTGAAGTGACTCAACACCTGAAGACGCGGACCGTAAACATTGGGTTAGAAGAAAACCCTAAGTATGCTACCATTGGAGATTATTCGGATGACGAAATGGTGAGCAAAGTGACCCAACTTCTCCATGAATATCAGGACCTATCTCTGACAGGGTTCTCAACAATGAAAAGAATTATTGAGGTGGTGGAAGACATTCTATCATGGGTCGAAGTTTGAATCCAGGTTGACGCTGGTATCAGGAAATGTCGAATTTCCTTATTTTGGCATAGACAGAGTCATTACTTGTGCCGAAGAAGGAAAGATGTGTCGAAGATTAAAATACAACCATTGGAAGAAATTAAAATTGGCAGCGTCGGTGCGCTACCTGTAGTTACTCCTGTATTAATGAGATCTTGGAAAATATACCGCCGTTTGGACAAGATATTTGTCAGATTTGGTATCATCAATGCACAGTTATGATAGATGTCATGGATGGATTCTATAAGAAGATGCCCACACCCATGGCGTTTGCATTCTGTAATTTCTTGAGTTTTACAATTGCATCCATGTCAGCTGATAGTGAGCTTCAGAAGTTAGTGAGAGAATTTGAACAGAAGGGTCTGCCGCACCTTTTCAGCCACCCACCTGCATCTGCAACTCATGAAGAGACTCCCCTAGCACCGACCCAACCAATGCAGACATGCTCTACCAGAAAAAAATTTAAACCTAAAGTTCGTTCGAAGCGGAACGAATACAGACACCAGCAATCAAGGAAAACACTGGAGGATCCCGAGATGAATCCATCTAGCTCAGTAGAGGTTCCGTTTGAAGAAGATGAGAACATTGCACCGTAGCGTCCATCATATCTTCTGCCAGTTTGACCAGGATTTTAGCTCCCTCGGTGGACAAAGAAGTTCACATTACGCACCCCTTCGCTACCACTAGGTGTGCAGCTGGTCGGGACAATGACAGGGAAAATAGACCGACTTAAGTATGCTGACCACGATACAAATGATCATGGGAAATTTCCATAGTTCGCACCTAGAACATACTTACACTCTGTCCGCTATCAGGAGACTGAAGCAACATTATTAGAATTAAAACAGTGGGCTACTGGCTTGGACAAAGCTGGTTTGTTGAAGATGCTCGATGTGCCCCACTTCGAACGCAGCACACAGGTAACCATGGTGGTCAAAGAATTATTGGCATTGGTACATGATGGGTACCTATGGATCAGAAACCAGAAAATCACTATCAATAGAGAACTCATTCACTAGATTACAGGCCCGTCGAAGGAAGGACCTGACCCTAGCATTGATTTTTTGGGAAAGCATGAAGATGTGAAGCTAGCACATAGCATGAAGGAACACATCGGGCTGACTAAAGGGAAGCGAGGGTATCAAACCTCGGCCATTCAGCAGCACAAAATTCGCTTCGCAGCTGAACTCTTAGCCTGCAAACTGATGAGAAAGTGTAGACCATATGAAGTGCCTGCCCCGATTGTAAGTATTGCTGTGAACTATGCGAAAAGCTACATTTACAACTGGGAAGCATACATCGCTAAGGAATTTCTTGAAGATGCCCGCGACGCGTAGGAAAAGGGTAGACCCTTTCACTATTCATGGCTGATCATACTTATTGCCCTGATTGGGTGGAAAGAGCCCACCGAGGCATAGTTTATTGATGTACCTCCAAGCATGTCAGGTGCAGTGAGGTACATATCACTCTGGGTTTTATAGGACAAAGCATCCCAGCAGATGATGAACACGGTGTTCACCTTTTATGCCATGAGTATCTCATATGAGATTGTCAAGACCCTACAGCTCAGTAATGAGCTATTCTCTCAATATGATGGAGTGGCCAATTTCAGGGCCGACATGCACAATGTCTTTATCCAGGCCCGTGCAGATCAAAAGAAGGCATGCTGGAAGTTTCCATATGTGGTGACCAAAGACGACATCCTCGCGGTAATTCAGCAGTGGCTGGCTGAATGGCTGAAGGACGAAGGAACAAAGCCCAACATCCCAATCCCTCCGGTAACCAATGTTGGCACTGGCCCTAGTCAGACGTAGCAGCAAGATCCCCTAGAGGATAGCGAAGAGCAAACTGAGTCGTAGCAGAGTGAAACCCACCAGGGTGGAGATGGCGGAGACGAAGGAGAACAAGAGGAGTCGGTCAAAACTATCTCAGACCCTAATCGGCCAGATAAGCGCACGTCACCAGAGGCCGAAGAAGTGACCAAAATTCAGTCCCGAAAGAAAATGAAAGTGTCAAAAGACAAGAATATCGACGAAGAGCCTACCCTAACAAGTGAAGAGATTAATCAGGCTCTGTCAAAATCCACAGAAGTTCTCACCAAGAAATGGTCAGAGTTTGCAGATACACATCTTGATGCCATCACCAGTGTAACAAAGCAAATATTGGAGCTGAGGGAGTTAGCAGAAAAATCAGTGATGGGCGCTGCAGCAAGTAGTGCCCTAGTACCTGCGCAGCTAGACACAAGACAATAACCGGTTAGAGAACACCGGGGACAAGTCTCAAGTGTCGCGCTCATCATAACCGACGCAGCATCTCGCACGGTGATGAACATGATAGTTGGAATAGATTACACTAAGATGTCCATGATAGAATTACATCTTTGTAAGTTAGCCATCGCGAAGGAAATCCAAGCCCGAGACCACCACTCACAAATAATGTTGGAAAATACCAGGAAGCAGAATGATAGCCTCGCAGCACAGTTGGAGGAGGTGGAGCAGAGAAAGAGCAACACAGAACGTAAGCAGGTCACATTGGCGCAAGTATTGGAGGAGGCGTGTTGAAGTCTTCCTGACTTCGACATCCAGAATGAGGAAGAACTGGAGCAAAGAATCACCAAAATAAAAGACTATGCATAGCAGTCTCGCAGTGAAATAGAGAAGTTGAAAGCAGAGCATGAGGCTCACATCACAGAGCTTCAACTCCACATTATCCCAGAAATCCCACTAGAGGTCAGAGAGCAGCGCCGCGCAGACATTCAGGCCTTAGCAGCAAAAATATCAGATATCGTTGGAAGCGCAGCCAAGTTGCTAGAAGAAAGTGTCAACGCCTGGACAGCACTGCAGGAAAACCCCGAAGTACAGAAGCTGCAGGAAACCATCAAGCAGCGACAAGCAGAGTTGCATGTAGTAAAAGTGGAAATTAAGACCCTGCCCCCTATGCAGAAAATGCTTAAGGTAAAACAAAGCAAGGAACTCCAGTAGGATATTGAGTCGTACAGAACAAAAGCAACACTGCTGGAAAATGATATGTAGCCCCTTGTCAACGAGGCCTTAGAATTGAGTAATGGTGTGGATATCCAGCTCACAGTTCTCAAGGAGTTTGATGCATTTGCACAAGAGAAGGCTAGCAAAGCCTCAACGATAGCATTGCAGGAGTTGGTGGAGAAGGAGAAAGTAGCTGACAATATCATGCGCGGCCTCAACAAGCAATTCACTATCTTTGCCAACAAAATTCTCCCACCTAAAAAACAGCAGAGTGTCCCGGGACGGGACACTGGTGAGTCTTAGGGGCCTGTTGGGGTGCACCTTAATGGTCCCTGATTTTGGTAACTCCGTGGTTTTTGTGGAAGTTGTAAGCGGAGTTATGACTCAAAACAGTCTTAGGGGTGTCGGGGTTGAGTAAAAACCTTCTTTTTGTAATAAACCCATGGTTTAAGTCCAGGGTTTAGGGTTTGGGGTGCCCATGGTTTAAGCCCATGGTTTTTTAATAAGTGCACTATAAATAAGCACTCTTGTAAAGAAGTCAGTTTAGGCTTTTGATGTAAGATGAATTGATGCGAAGCTAAGGCTTGTTTGTAAGAAGGTTAAGTCCCAGTTGTGTGCGTGGACGACCTCTACAGCTGTGTGCACAGAGGGTTTTGGGTGATTAAGGAAATCTATAGCTGTGTGCGTAGAGGCTTGCAGCTGTGTGCACGGATTTGAGGAATTGAAAGGATCTGTAGCTGAGTGCGCAGATCAGAACTGTGGTTTTTGTAAAGAGTTGAATAAAACACAGTTCTGTGGACTTAACCCATAAACTGGGGGTGAACCACGTTATATCATGTGTTGTGGTTTTTGTTGTGTTGTTGTTATGTTCTTTTATGCATTGATAAATATATAACTGATAAGTAAGATCACTGCTAAATACTAACTTCACTGGAATTCCCAGTAAAGGGTTAAGCAAGGCACTATTTGTTTATCTAACCATGAAGCTAAATAAGTAACTGTTAAAGCTCTGCATTTTATGATTATAATTGTTAGAAGCTAAAGGTACAGTAATATCCCTCTTCTGCTTGCAGAAACCTGATTCTGCAGCACCCCATAGCTGTTTCAGGTGAGACTGCAACCTGTTCGCAGGTTGTTGCCGAAAGGGCCAACACTGTGGGTCTTTTGTTGGTGTGAAGTTAATGGTATAAATCCTAGGTCTTCCCTATAGCCCAACATCCAATTTTTTTTCCTAAGAGGGAGGGATTTTGTGGGAAAATTATCCTCAAAGGAGGGAAGGAGGGATAAAGAAGGAAATTTTCTTGTCTTCTCTCATCAACAGAGGCACCAGTGGTGTTGGCCTCAGTCTCCTTCTTGTCTTGACCCATGGTTCAACAAAAACACAATACCAGCATGCTACCACAAGACATAGGCCTGACACAGTAAGCTCAGTCGGCAACACCTACGAGGTAGGCGTAGTCTCACCCAAGATATCTAATGGGTAACTTCTAGAACCATATTTATGTAGTTGGTTGAGGGACTATAGTCCCCTGGCATGCATCCAAGGCACTCGACAAAGGAGACAAGATGGAGTCTTACTACTGTGCAACAACAACATCAAGAAGGATTGCAACTAGCATGAAACACGACCTCATCCTCATAACCCAATAGCTGGTGGGACAGTGCAGCACGGTCGTTCCCTTACACTCAACAGATAGTGCACAACTATATTTTGAATTAACATCCTAACAATGATTCATCCATACCCTCCCAAGCAACACTTAGGCATTTATTCATTAATATAAATCCAGATTTCAACATACACAACAACAAACGGTAATAATTAAAAGAAAGAAACTATTCATATAGGAATTCACCATTAACATCGTTCATTCATATAACAAAGGAAATAATGTGGAAACCCATCTTGGAAAAACCACCAAGGTGCTCTTCATCTAGCATGAGAATTGGATATAACACCTTGTAGTCTACAACCTGCAGACTATTCTTAAGATATGTCTTTAAGACTCAATCTTCTTCCTCTCATGCTCTCTGGTTTATTCTTATATATACTCCTACTGATCCACACATAGCCTGGATGTTATCCACCTAAATGGCACCTCTCCGTCCGAGTGCCGACATCCCTCATGTTGGCACACAAAAGGACATCTATGGATTGAGGGTTGCCCAAAACACTATAGATGGGCTTATTACAAAATAAATTCCTCACCCATCCAGCTGGTTACTTTGACTTTTTAACTATGTCAAGTCATATCTGCGACCCTATATATATGCAACTCACGGGTCATACGCAGGTGTCGGTTCTTGCAAGTCATGGATAGATGTATCTGCAGGTTGCTCTTATAGAAACTCGTGGATCATACGCGAGTTGCTGGTATTGATACCCACGGATATGTCCCTTTGACCTTAAAAATAAAAACACGTGATTACTTGAGATTAGTTAATCCATTTACCTTAATCTCCTTAACTGTCTCAACCTCCTCAACCTTCGAAACTGCCTTATTTCACCATGTATAAATACAAGCCTTAGGGAGGGTGTTTAATACATACACTTGGTGAGAAAAGTTATGCTGGAAGAGTTTATACAGAAGTCTTTGGAGCAGTGGAACTCAGAATACTTTGGTGACAAAGGAATCCTTGTCTCAGGTGTTGGGTTGTAATCTGAACTTCCTCATTATTGTTAATAAAGAGAATCCTTCTTCCATATGTGTCTTGAATGTATTTCATGTATTGTGGTTTAATAAATGTTTATGTTTCAGCATCCTGTATATGATTTATCTAACCTATTTATATATAGGAATCATCTTGTATTTGGAAGACTGAATCTTGACATGTGAAGGAAAAAGCATCCCTGAAGACTTTAGAGGAGAAGCAGAGCAGAAGAGGACAAGCTAGGATCAACCGTCTTGCATTGGGTGAGTCTTTCCCATCCTCCTATTTCCTTTACTACACTCTATAGTCAATTTTTTGCAAGTTAATTGAATATGTTGGTAACCCAAAACCTTGGTTTATAAGGTGCATAATCCTGTACAATAGAACTGGCGACTCCATTGGGGAGCCCAGACTGCTGTAGGTTGTTTCTGTCACCCCAGACCAGTCTTTGCTTTGAAGACTGTGTGTGATATTTTATCCTGGTTCATACTTGCCTCAGTATTTGGAAGTCTTGGGAATTTTTCTTGTTTTTGAGAAAAAAAATTATACCTATCTGTGAGTTGCCCTTCTGCACAGTCGCGGATGCAAGCCTGCATATGCAGGTTGCTGTATTGAACAGTCACGTATCATCCACGGGTTGCACTTATATATAGTCGCAGATGTGCCTGGAAATAGGGATTTTTTAAGTTAAGGTTTGCTTGTTCCTTTCTTTGTGTAATCCCTGTTTCTGAGTTGATTTTCTTTATGAATGCTGTGTAGCTTGTCTGAATACCTTTGGTGATCACACTTTGTGCTTTGTCGAAAGCCCTTGAGTCTCTTTGTCTTGGATTATTTCCTTCTTGCATGCTAAATTAGTTTGGCTTGTTTGGGTTGTAGGTTAAAGTGTCTCTGTCCAGATCAGTGATCAGGGTCTTGGGCTCTGTTTTTCCAGTCTGTCTTTTGACAGTGGCTGGTTGTCACTTGCATTTATAAGTCTACAGTAATTTTTCTCATTCTGTGCACCCAAGCTAGGGTTCCTAGCCTTCCTTTGTTGGTTCTATTTTGGTTATGTCAGCCTGTTTGCTTCAGTTTGTTGCTTTATACAGTTTATTTAATTCAAGTTTGCTCAAGTACAGTGCATTGTAGGTGCATGGTAGAATTTTGAGTATTTTTAAAAGTGAAAGAAAAAAACATTGTTAAGCTTTTGCATTTTGTTTTTGCATAAGTAGTGTTTATTTCAATTTAAAGATATTATCTCAAAAACTACAAAAAATATAGGCTTAGTTTCTTTCATCGCTGCTTTCAATTCATCAATACATATTTTCAAAAAAGAAAAAGAAGTTTGCTTTTATAATGGTAAATTTGCTTTGAATACACCTTTACTTTTATTTATTTCTTATTGAGTCAAAACACCACAAGTACACCACTCCATTTCCTTCTGAGTTAGAAACAGCCCTTTAAAATGAACGCATAAATTAAAATTTACTAGTAATCTTTTGTTTTAGGGGCCTTTCAGCTACTAGCTTAGGCTAGACTTGTGGGCTAGGAAGTGTAAACTTCCCACAAGTTATAAAACTTGGACATAGTGGACCTTTCTTTAGGTAAATCCTTGAATTTATCGACTGTATCTAGGAAGCTCCTCTCAAATGGGAGTTAAGCACGAGGCCGCATGGAGGCTTGGACAGAGGAGATAACCCTCCGAATCCTTGTCAAAGCATAACTCAATACTTTTACGCATCTGGGGATTCTGTCCTAGACAGAGTTTCGGGCTCAGCTACCCTGCCCATGCGTACGAGTTCGGCTTGCAACTGTCTGCCCAAACTGTTGGTATAGCCAAGGTAGCCTTTAGTCTCTTGTCTTTTAGGGTTCATACCTAGGTAAACCAGAAGGTTATTTCTGGTTCACCTTGAACGGGCTTGGAAGGTAACCCTTGTTGAAAGTGTATGAGGGCGGTTGGGCGATTCCTTTGCTTGTGTCTAAGAACCACTTCAAGGACGCCAAGTAATCATTCATCAGCTTTCTTCGGGAAAGTATATCTTTTACCCTTGCTTGATTGCTTGAGGCTTTAGGATTTTTATAGTGTATGCTCTATAGTTTTGGCTGTGTTTAGTTGGCCTCAGGGTGTGATTTGCCGAATTTTTAATTCTGGAGGACCAACCTGTTAGAAGGTCAATAAGGTTGAGAAACCTTCCTCCTCTCACCACATTGGAGCCTCCACCTTTACCCCAAAGGTAGAGATTAGACACTGACAGTTCATTTGAACCGGTAGGAATAAGTGAAGTTCTTGGTGAACCAAAACTGATAGCTAACCGTTTTGATCTTGATACAGTCGAGATAGAAGAATTGTAGACTGATGAGTTTGCAAGGAACTTTAACACCCCCTTGATTGATTTAAATGATCTTGTGATTGTTTAGGTTAGACCTTTTGATTCACCTGTATTTGGTGTCCCTGTGGGTAGGATCATGTCTTCTGTGGAAGAAATTCCTTTTGTGTTCACCTCAACCCTTCCAGTTGAAGGGGTACTACCTCCCCCGGTAAGTGCCCCTAGATCTAATTTACCTTCTACACCTTTGACTCCAACGAGCTGGGTGGTTCAACCACTGGTTCACTCAAACCTAGCAGGTACTTCTGGTGACATGGTTACTGGGATCCCCAGTATACCTACTATTCCTTATTCCTTTCCATATACTACCCAGAGTGGTCCGGTAGGATCCTCGGCATTTGTCCAAGGATTTCCTTGGAATGGGGGGCACATTCCCCCATCCAGTCCATACGTAGGTCCCCCTCCTTCATATGTAGGAGTGCAGTTTGGGAGCAACACCTCTTATAGGCAAAGTTTCCAAACCCCAATTTCGGTCCCTTATACGACCTCTCCCTTTTCGTTGTTTAGCGGAGGGATACCTGCTCCTATCTTTCAGACCCCTACTTCTATGGGGACGGCCCGAACTTCTTACACTGCACTTCCTACACACAATCCTGTGGCTTATGGATGGAATCTGTTTCAGAGCAATCTTCCCACTTCGCAACCGATGTCAGGGGGCAACACCACTTTTACCTATGGGCATTTAGGGGCAGGTCCCTCTAATCCCCAAGCTGGCACATCCAGTACCCCGGTTCGACCCAAACTTCCATTCCTGGCAACTTTAAACTTGCCAGATTTGTCAAAATTGATGAATGACCCGGTTAGGCATGACCCCTTGTGGCCACCTGTTCCCACCAAATTTCCATTGGACATCCCTAAGTTCAAAGGAAAAACTGGTGAAGATCCTAGGGCTCATGCCACCACATTCCATTAATGGTGTTCTTCAAATTCGCTGAATGAAGATTCAGTGAGGTTGAGGTTGTTCCAGAGAACCTTGACTGGTACGGCAGCAAAACGGTATATTGAACTACCTTCTGCTGCTTTTAGTAGTTTCTGGGACTTGTCTAGTGCATTTCTCAGCCACTTTCAGCTTCCGGTCCGATACAATTTTGGAATGGACTTGTTGTCTAATTTAGACAAAACAACGCTACCCACATCTCGGATCATATCCAAGAGTGGAGGAGGTGAAAGAGCCTTATAAAAGCCACTATCCCTCTTGAGTTCCTTTTAGAGTGGTTCCTTAAATCACTATTGCCATACATATCTAAGGACGCATCCACCTCATGAGTGACGAATGAAGAAGAAGCCATACTCAGGGCTTAGCAACTTGTTGGGGCTCCGACCCTAAGGGTCCTTAGTTTTGGTAACTCCACAGTTTTTGTGGAAGTGTAAGCGGAGTTATGACCCAAAATAGTCTTAGGGGTGTCACGGGTGGGTCGAAAACCCTTTTTGTAATTAACCCTTGGTATAAATCCAGGGTTAGGGTTTTGGGCGCCCATGGTTTAAGGCCATGGTTTTGTAACAGTGCGCTATATAAATAGGCACTTATGTAAAGAAGTAGGGTTAGGTCTTTAATGATTATCTTATGAAGCTATTGTAATGCGAAGATAAGAGATTGTATAAGGGTTTTTGTAAGAAGGTTAAGTCCCAGCTGTGTGTGTGGACGACCTCTGCAGCTGTGTGCGCAGAGGGGTTTTTGGTGAAAAGGAAGATCTGCAGCTGTGTGCGCAGAGGCCTGTTGTTGTGTGCACGGCATTGAGGACTGAAAGGATCTGTAGCTGAGTGCGCAAATCAGAACTTTTGTTTTAGTTGTAAAGATTTGAATAAAACATAGTTCTGTGGACGTAACCCCTACACTGGGGGTGAACCACGTTACATCTGGTGTTGTGGTTCATTTATGTTGATTTGTTATTATATTTTATGCACTGCTAAGTAAATAACTGGTAAAGTAATATTGTTGTTCATAACTAGCTTCGCTGTGAATTCCCAGATAAGGGCTGTGCAAGTAACTGTTTGTTTATCTAACCCCGAAGCTACATATTTGATAATAGAAGCATTGTGTTAAGTGATTATTAATAGTCAAAGACTAAAGGTACAGTAAGATTCTCTCTTCTGCTTGCAGAAACCTAATTCTGCGGCACCCCATAGCTGTTTTGGGTGAGACTGTAGCTTGTTCGTAGGCTGCTGCCGAAAGGGCCAACACTGTGGGTCTTTTGTTGGTGCGAAGTTAAAGGTAAAACCCGGGTGTGCCCAGTTAGCCCAACAAATTGGTTCCGTTGCCGGTTGAACTCAGTATCTGTTGAAGAGGGATCTACATCGTACCTCGAGGGCTATGTTTTGGTGACCCTCTGTAAAAGAAATTGGTGAGCGGATATCAAAGAGACCTATTTGAAGTTTGCAGAACAGGAAAATAAAGATCCCCGTCGTAGCGCGGAATTTTTTTTGCAAAGGTACGTCTTTTCTAATGTTCATGAAATTTTCTTTGGTACTATACACATAGAGCTACACCAATGGTTATCCAGGTTAACAGAAAGGAGGATGAACTTCCAAGAAAACTAGTTTCCTCCCTGGACCCCCGCAAGAATTGCTATCTTGAAAAGAGTGAACAACGCGATCTCGCGAGCCGTGAATTTCTGGACTACGCGAACTCTCGAAGCATTTGTGACGAAGTTTTCCATTGACAAAAGTACCTCCTTTAGCAAAGCTGAATGACAATTTTTCAAAGGACCAAGGGGTAAGTACTTGAACCTATTTAGTTTGAATATTAAAATACTATTGGCTAAAAAAGGAATCTTGCTTATAGAATCAGATTGTTAGATCTAGTATTGCTAACCTATGATTGGAAGTGACTGGGACTTCGATGAGCAAAGTGGTTTGCTGCAAAGTGGAAAAAGATATAAGAGAGATCTCAGCCCCTCTACTGAGTATACCCCTTTAAGCTCTGAAGCCTCTGAGTCTGCCGAAGCCCCCTCTGTTAGAAACCCTCCAATAACCTCGTAGCAGAGACCTATTATCCCCGAGAACCTGTCGCAGTCTGAAAGTAACCCTAGCCCGAGTATCCCTGTCGCAGGTTAGTCTTCCCCAGCTAGTTCAAACCCTTCCTCCCCCCCTAGATCTCAGATGGCCCATGTTCATGATGACATAAAACTATCATTTTTTAAAGGAACTGGGTCAGAAGATCCAGAACAGTTCTGGTTTCTATACGAAGCTGTGTGGACCGCGAAGAACATTACGGACATAGATGTTTGACAAGCGCAGCTAATTACTTCTTTCAGAGATTGAGCCCTAACCTGGTTTATGAAGTTTTATAGCACGCAGAATCCTGTCTTGGCTAACATCAAAGCAGCACTGATCCGAGAATTTAAGAAACCTAAATCAGAGTCGCAGTGCATCACTGAGTTAAAAGAGATTCAGCAGCAGTGAGGTGAATCTGTGTGGGACTTTGATCAGAGATTCAAAGTTCTGCTTGACTAAGTTAGCTTCACGATTGGACCAGCACAACATAAGGAGTGGTTTATTGCATCATTATTACCTCGCATCAGAGCTCCACACATGCAACAGAAGGTTGCTGATCAGCAAGAGGCCTTAGAGATTGCCATAAAGCTTGAAACTGCACCTGTTGAAGATAATTTCCCCATAGCTCAAATTCAAGCACAGCTCGCGGAGATGGCTTTAGAGATTTGCAACATGAAAAAAGGGAAATCCACCCATGAAGAGGTATGGTGTATACATTGTCGAACAGAAGGCCACGACAAGGACCAGTGTCCGGCACTGAGAAACTATCTGAATACTGGTGCACCAAACCCGTTGAATCCTAGTGTTCTGTACTATGAGATCTATCAAACTACTGGCCAGCATCGACCGGAAGACTGCTATCTGTTACAGAGGTATGTTCAAGTCCTGAAGAACCCTTACTGTAAATTTTGTAATTCAGTAGGCCACAATGAAGATGAATGTCGTAGCTTCGACCTTATGAGGGAGCGGACCTATGACACTTATAGGATCTACTCGGATGCACAAGGCAATGATGGATATGGTTACCGAGGTGGTCAAGGTAGTTTTAGAGGCCGTGGTCATGGTATGCCTGGAGGAGGTCGAGGTCAAGTTATTTTCTACAACTGCAATCAGGCAGGACATCTAGACCGAGACTGTCAAAACCAAACCACGACATGCCGATACTGCAGAGCAGTCGATCATGTCATCGACCAGTGCCCACAGTTGCTAGCTAAAATCCAAGAAAGGAACAGCAAACCTAGTCTGAATGTCCAATTGATTGCTGTCGAGCCATGACCAATCCCAACTGTTAATGTTGTTACAAGAAGTGGAGCTACAACAGATGCGTAGTGTCAGGCGAAGCAGCCCAACGAAGCTTGGGTTTGCAAGGCCATAGAGAAGACTCTAGCATTTGATGTTCGATGAGAAAAAGAAACTTTTTTGGAAGCCAGACAAGACTTTGCTGATCCAGATTTGCCAGCAGCAAATAGGCAGCATCAGCAGCTGCAATCCCAGGAAGACTCAAAAGGCCAAGTAAGTACTCTGTCATCATTTTTACAGAGTTGCATCAAATTGTTAAGAAATCATAATGCCTTAAATGAATTACAAAAATTTATTCAGTCTTGCGAACCTCAGCAAAGCCCTGGTAAGGAAAAAGCTGTCAGTAGAATTAGAAGGACTGGAAAAGAGATGAGACTACATGCTCAGATAGGAGAATATGACATGAACAATATTATTTTAGATCTGGGTTTAGAAGTCAATATCTTAACTAAACAGACATGGGAACAAATGGGAAATCCCACCCTTGACTGGTCCCCTATCCAATTGAGATTAGCCAATCAGCAAAGGATTCTGCCTTTAGGAAGATTCCCTAGAGTACCAGTGGATATAGATGGAGTCAGTACTGTAGCAGATTTTGAATTTATTGAGATCATTGATGATAGTAACCCCTATCCATCTTTGCTAGGAATTGAGTGGGAAATAGATAGTGATGTGGTTATCAATCTTAAAAAGAGACAAATGACTTTTGAAGGGAAGGGATTGAGAGCTGTACTACCATTGGATCCTTCTCAAGGAGAAAGATATACGGAGCTAGTCAGAGAGGAAGATCAGGATATTCTGGACGACATCTATAATATCACAGCTAAAGAAGAAGATTATGTCGATCCTAATGCCAAAGGTGTAATGGATTGGCAATGTGATAGCTCCTGCATGTCTGATTCAGATGATGGTCTAAAGAATTGGCAGAATCGACTATACGAGCTACATGGCCAACGGTGCACACAAATTACCAAATATCTTAGATGCCTTAGTGCACAGGCCAGATATTTGCCTACATATGATGGGTTGAAAGACCCTGGAAAATTTATTGTGTAGTTCTCAGAACAAGTGCCAGAATCACAGAGAATGCAGACTCTGGAAGTAGCATTAAGAGCTACAGCAGTGAGATGGTGGAATGGCCACAGGAAGTATATTCACAGTTGGGAAGCTTGCTAGAAATTTCTACGCCTCAGATTCATAGACCAATCTCAAGAGGTGCGAAGCAAGTTCAATGGGCAGAATAGTCCTCAGGAACATTTGAAGCAATGTTATGCAGCATGGGAACATGTACCTCGCAAGGAATGGGTGCATAAGTTTGTGCACACTTTGGAACCTATAGCAAAAAACTGGTATATGGAGGTCGAGCTTCAACATGGTACTATAATTTGGGATGATCTTGTTGATAGTTTTATGCTTACATTTTATATTAACAAATTTTTCCCTACTTTAGATGCAGATGTCAGACTGATCCATGACAAGGAAGTTGATGATCAAGAAAGAACTGAGTACCAAACTAAGGAGCAGAACCAAGAAGTTAGTGCACCAAACCTAACAGCCCCATCGCAGATCTTACTAGGGTAGGCCGAGGGTCAATATTGTTCCAAGACTACCCGTTGTGACGAAGTTAAGACAGTGATTTTGCCGGAGCACAAAAACACAATGAAGCTTAAAATCCGACCGTTGGAAAATAGCCGAATTGGCGGCGTTGGCACTTTAGTTAACTTAATTGTCTGTACTACTGAGATCATGGAAAATCTAGTACCGGTCGGACAATATTTTTATCAGATTTGGTGCCTTAAATGCATCATCCTAACAGATTTGATTGATAAAGTGTATAAGAAGATCCCTAAGTTGGCAAAAATCGTATTCCACATTTCCTTGACATTTACGAGTGAACCCATGACAGACGAGCAAGAGCTTCAGGATCTAGTAAGAGAGTTCGAACAGAGGGGTCTGTAGAGTCGTTTTGATCTCCCACATACCTCTGCGCCTCGTGAGGAAGCTCACCCAGCACCGCTGCGACCGATGCAGACACGGTCTGCCAGGAAAAAGTTTAAACCTGAAGTTCGTTCTAAGCGGAACAAAGACCGACACAGGAAATCAGGGAAAACATCAGGGACTCACCAGATGGACCCGCCTAGTTCAGCATAGGTCCTGATTGGAGGAGATGAGCACATTGCACCACCACGGCCACCGTATCTCCATCCCATTCGGCCAGGCGTCCAGCCACCCCGGCGGACAAAGCAGTTTACATTAAGCACGCCCTCGCTACCACCGGGTGTACAACTGGTCGGAACCATGATAGGAAAAATAGACCGGCTTAAGTATGCTGACCATGACACAAATGATCATAGCAAGTTTCTACAGTTCACACCTGCTCAATACTTGCATCACGTCAAATACCCAGACAATGGTGTGACACTGTTGGAAGTGAAACAGTGGGCTGCTGGCTTGGACACAGCTGGCCTGCTAAAAATGCTTGATGTTCCTCATTTTGGGCGCAGCACACAGGTGACCATAGTAGTTAAGCAGCTGCTATCATTAGTACATGACGGCCACTTATGGATAGGAGACAAGAAAATTCCTATCAATGGCTAGCTCATTCATAAGATCACAGGCTTACCAATAGCAGGGCCTGATCCGGGAATTGAATTTCCATCAAAACACGAGGATACAAAGCTCACGCGGAGCATGAAGAACCATTTTGGCCTGACCAAGGGGAAACGAGGGTATCACACTTCCACAATTGAGGACCAGAACATTCGCTTTGCAGTTGAGCTCTTAGGGTGCAAACTCTTGCGAAAGTGCAGGCCCAATGAAGTTCCTGCCCCAGTTATCAGAATCGCTATAAATTGTGCTGAAGGTTACACTTACAACTGGGCTGTATACCTCGCGAGGGAATTCCTGGAAGATGCCCGTGATGCGCAGAAGAAAGGTAGACCCTTTCATTATTCCTGGCTATTAATACTTATTGCACTAGTTGGGTGGAAATAACCCACTGAGGCTCAGTTCATGGAGGCATCCCCAGGAATGCCGGGTGCAGTAAGGTATGCATCCCTCTGGATGTCGCCGGACAAAGCATCTCAGCAGATGACGAACACTGTGTTCACCTTTTATGGCATGAGTATACACTACAAGATCTTGCGAACACCACGGCTTACCAATGAGTTGTTCTCTCAATATGAAGGCGCCGCGAACTTCAGTGCCGACATGCATCATGTTTTCATTCAAGCCCGTGCAGATCCAACACATCAATGGTTTAAGTTACCATATGTAGTAACCAAAGTAGACATCTTGGTCATAGTTCAATAATGGTCGGCTGACTGGTTGAAAGATGCAAGAAAAAAACCCACCATTCCAGTTCCCCCAGTTACCAATATGGGCGCAAGTACCAGTCAGACGCAGCAGCAAAACCCACCAGAAGACAGCGAAGACCCAAGTGACTCGCAACAATATGGAGACGACTAGGGTGGAGATGGCGAACATGAAGAAGAGGATGACGAGTCGGTCAAAACTCTATCAGATGTTAATCGATCAGCTAAGCGCAAATCACCAGAGGTAGAGGAGGTAACCAAGCCTCAGTCCTGCAAGAAGACAAAGGCGTCGAAGGACAAAAATCTAGATGAAGGAGTCACTGTGATGCTGGAGGATTTTGAGCAAGCTCTCAAAAAATATACTAAAACACTAACTCAAAAGTGGTCACAGTTCGCAGATGTGCATCTTGTTGCGCTCACGGGCGTAGCAAATAGGGTGTCAGAGCTGAGAGAGTTAGCAACAAAATCAATAACCAATACCGCGACAAGTAGTACTCCAGCGTCCGCGCAGTAGGATATGAGCCAATGGAAAACCAGAGATAACAAGGGCCAAGTGTCAAGCACAGCTCTAATACTGCCTGATGCAGATTTCGAGTCGCAGATGAGTATGACAGTTGGGGTCGATTACACCAAGCTGTCTATGACATAATTGCACCTCTACCAGTTAGCCATCACGAAGGAGATCCATGCATGAGATTGCTATTCTCAAATCCAGTTGGAGGACACCATGAAGCAAAGCCAGAATCTCGCAGCACAGCTGGAAGAAGTTGCACAAAGAAAGAAAGAGGCTGAACATAAAAGAGCTACATTGGTGCGAGCGCTGGATGAGGCATGTCGGAGTCTTCCTGACTTTGACATCCAGGACAAAGAGGAACCAGAGAAAATAATTGCCAAGCTGAGAGACTATTCCCAACAGTCTCGCAACGAAATTGAAAAGTTAAAAATAGAACACTAGAGTCAGATCGCGGAGCTTCAACTTCGCATCCCTCTAGAGACTCCACCTGAGGTCCAAGAACAGTGCCATAGGGACATCCAGGCCTCAGCAGCAAAAATATCAGATATTGTGGGAAGCGTAGAAAAGCTGCTAGAAGATAGTATCGAAGCCTGGGCGAACCTACAGGACCACCCAGATATAGGTAAGGTACAAGAAACCATCACCTTACGACAGGCAGAACTGGATACAGTCAGAGCAGAAATTAAGATGCTGCCTCCTATGCAGAAAATGGCTAAGGTGAAGCGAAGCAAGGAACTCCAGTAGGAAATTGAGTCCTGCAGGATGAAGGTAACACTACTGGAAAATTCACTGCAGCCACTTGTTGATGAAGCATTGGAATTGAGCAATGCTGCGGAGAGTCAGCTCCAAGTTTTGAAGACCTATGATACTTTTGCGTAGGAAAAGGCTAATGAACTATCATCCTCAATGTTACAAGAATTGGTGGAAAAAGAGAAAGTAGCTAATAACATTATACACAACCTCAACAATCATTTCCATATCCTTGCAAAGAATATTCTCCCACCAGAAGAGTCGCAGAGTGCCCCGAGACAGGCCACAAGTGAGTCTTAGGGGCCTGTTGGGGCTCCGACCCTAAGGGTCCTTAGTTTTGGTAACTCCGTGGTTTTTGTGGAAGTGTAAGCGGAGTTACGACCCAAAATAGTCTTAGGGGTGTCGCGGGTGGGTCGAAACCCCTTTTTGTAATTAACCCTTGGTATAAATCCAGGGTTAGGGTTTTGGGCACCCATGGTTTTGTAACAGTGGGCTATATAAATAGGCACTTATGTAAAGAAGTAGGGTTAGATCTTTAATGATTATCTTACAAAGCTATTGTAATGTGAAGATAAGAGATTGTATAAGGGTTTTTGTAAGAAGGTTAAGTCCCAGCTGTGTGCGTGGACGACCTCTGCAGCTGTGTGCGCAGAGGGGTTTTTGGTGAAAAGGAAGATCTGCAGCTGTGTGCGCAGAGGCCTACTGCTGTGTGCGTGGCTTTGAGGACTGAAAGGATCTGTAGCTGAGTGCGCAGATCAGAACTGTCATTTTAGTTGTAAAGAGTTGAATAAAACGCAGTTCTGTGGACGTAACCCCTACACTGGGGGTGAACCATGTTACATCTGGTGTTGTGGTTCATTTGTGTTGATTTGTTATTATATTTTATGCACTGCTAAGTAAATAACTGATAAAGTAATATTGTTGTTAATAACTAGCTTTGCTGTGAATTCCCAGATAAGGGCTGTGCAAGTAACTGTTTGTTTATCTAACCGCGAAGCTACATATTTGATAATAGAAGCATTGTGTTAAGTGATTATTAATAGTCAAAGACTAAAGGTACAGTAATATTCTCTCTTCTGCTTGCAAAAACCCGATTCTGTGGCACCCCATAGCTATTTCAGGTGAGACTGTAGCCTGTTCGAAGGCTGCTGCCGAAAGGGCCAACACTGTGGGTCTTTTGTTGGTGCGAAGTTAAAGGTAAAACCCGGGTCTGCCCAGTTGTCCCAACACAACTGGATTTGATTTATTCACAATCTGGGATCTTATATGAGATCATCCGTGAGGCACCGAGGCCTTCGCACGAGTCGGAGAAGCCTAAGCCTAGACCCCATGCCGATGGTGTGGTTGGATCCGTCAACTCTCCCACCGTAGAGTCTTTGACTAAACAAATTCACCAGTTGTCTATCAAACAGTCTATGGCAGAGGAAGCAAAGGCTGCCCCCTCCCCCCTGAGTGCAATTTTTTTTGCACAAACCTCTAAGAAGGGCAATCAGTAGCCCGACGGGAAGAAAAAGAAAGGCAAGAAGGGAGAGGGAAATCAAAACAAGCAAAAGCCCGAGAACAATGCTGATGGGGGAAAAAAAGAAAAGAATAAGGTCAAGTTCCCTTGTAAGTTGTGCCAAGAGGACCACCTTACTCACCTTTTTCCCCTTATGGATCAAGCCCAGAAGCTGCTTAAAGCTCAACAACCGGTTGTCCTGAAGGATCCTTTTCCCCATGGACAGAACTCCGCTTCAGCTTCTAACATAGTAGAGGGCACTCAAACTGCCCCTAACCCAAACTATATCAACATGGTTCGATCTTTGACTTTGTTGCAGACAAGTAACAAAAATTATGAGACTGACACTTCTGAGAAGGGTAAAGCTGTAGGTGAAACTTCGAACCCTCTCACAATAGAAAAGCCTGCTGAAACTATGCCGAAGATACCAAAAGGTGTCTTCAAGAAGACCTTACATAACCCTAATGCTAGGGCTGCTTTGAACTACTCCATGGTTGAATACTTAGCTCAAACCCCATGTGCAATGTCATTTTTAAAGGTGTTACAGAGTTTTCCCGCTCAGCGGGATGCCCTCTTAGCAGCTTTAGGCAGCATGGACTCTTCGAGTCTCATGGCGAAATTTCATTTATCTAATGTTAAAATTCGCCTCCCCTATCATGTATCCCTATCAATAGATGTCTTCCATGGTGGTAAGACCATTGGAAGGGCAGTTGTTGATGAGGGGGCCTCTACATGTGTTATGTCCTTGACCTGTTGGAAAGCTCTTGGATCCCTAGAGCTGGTCCCATCAAACACTTTGCTTACTACTTTTGATGGAATATCCTTCCATCCGCATGGTATCCTGCTGGCTTTTGAGATTAAGTTGGTAGGAAAAGTAGTGTCTGTTGAAGTAGAAGTGATTGATGCTCGTTTGGACTACAATCTGCTTCTGGGAAGAAGTTGGACTTATGCGATGTCCGCTATTGCGTCGGTCATTCTTCGTGTAGTGGTTTTTCCACATGAGGGAAAGTTGGTTACTATTGATCAACTTGATTTTACCTGGAAAGGTCATTTAGATTCTAATGAGTCCGCTGTGCCATTGGTTGATCAGGTCAAACCTGCTGCACAGAGCTTGGGGGATGGAATGTACACATCACTGATGGGCACATTTGATCTTCCAGCCCCGGTTAATTACATTGGTTCCACTAGTGTGGGGAAGTCCATCGCTATGGTTGTTGATAGGACTGATCCTTGGGTTCTCCCAACTCCCCATGAACCGGAAGTGCCCTTCCTAACAGTGGAGGTAGCTTATCAAGCCATCACTCAAGCCACTATTGATCCCATTCCATATCCTCTAACAGTCTCGGATGATCTGGAAGAATTCTATTTGCTCGCATGGGCGGAAAACTCTTCGCTTTCCATAGATTGTTTAGACACATTTTTACCTTCTGATGAAGCTATTCTGGAAACCATGAGTGGACGTGATAAGATTTGTGAGGATCTTCATCATCGATCCTATTTTCTTCCAGAACTAAGCAGAATAGAAAACCAAGAGTTTCGAGTGAGACTGTCAGAAGATGTTGATATACCTATCAATCCCTTTCCTAGGGAAGGAATGTTTGCCGAGGGGAATATGGAAAATATTTCCACCACTATACCTACTAACATCTCTGTAAACCCTGATGTCATGGAAAATATATATATGTGTGCAAACTGCTCTCCTAAAGAGATTGTCATCTATACTGCCCTTTTTGACGAATTCGGCGATGTCTTTGCCTGGTCATATGAGGAGATGCCAGGCATAGATCCATCGATTGTTGAACATGAAATCCGGACATATCCTGATGCCAAGCCAGTTCGACAAAAATTAATATCCGTGAACACCGCGTAAAGCGGTGGCTGTGAAGGCAGAAGTTGAAAAGATGTTGAAAGCTGGTTTTATATATCCCATAGCTTTGATTGAATGGGTGTCCAACCCTATTCCTGTTGATAAAAAGCAAGGGACTATCCGCATTTGTACATACTTTAGAGATCTCAATAAATCCTGTCCTAAGGACAACTATCCCACACCATTTATAGACTAGATCATAGATGCATGTGTGGGAAGTGAGGTGTTTTCATTTATGGATGGTTTCTCCGGCTACAATCAAATCCAAATCAAACCGGAAGAGCAACATAAAACTGCTTTCATTTTCCCTTGGGGCACATTTGCATATAAGAAAATGCCCTTTGGATTGAAAAATGTTGGGGCTACCTTTCAACAGGCTATGAACTTTGCTTTTCATGACATTAAAGCCATTGTCGAACCATACCTTGATGATTTGCCCGCACATTCTCGTAAGAGGATCCAACATCCATATCATTTACGGTTGATATTTGAAAGATGCAGATATTATAAAATTCACTTGAATCCCCACAAGTGTGTTTTCTGCATCGAGTCAAGAAGATTACTCGGATTCATTGTCTCTAGTAGAGGCATCCAGGTCGATCTATTGAAAGTTGAGGCCATTGTAAATTTGCCTCCTCGTCATTCTCTCAAGCAACTTCAAAGCCTACAAGGAGAGTCTAACTTTCTTCGATGTTTTATTGTTAATTATGCCAATATCACTAAGGGTTTCATGCGCTTGCTCAAACAGGACACCCCATTTATTTGGGATGAAACCGCACAACTTGCGTTCGAGGCATTGAAAAAAGCTTTACTGTCGGCACCTTTATTACGTCCACCAGATTATTCTAGGGATTTTATATTATATCTGGCTGTGTCGAAGTCGACCATTGGGGTATTACTAGTCCAGGAAGACGATAAGCTTGTTGAGCATGTCGTCTACTATCTTAGTCGTGCCTTGGCTGGACCTGAGCTTAGATACTCAGACATTGAGAAATTAGCCTTAGTAGCTGTTTATGCTGTGCAGAGGTTACGTCACTACATTTTATTGAGGACCACCATAGTAGTGGTGGATGTAAATCCATTCCAATATGTTTTATCTTGATGGATTGTTGGGGGGAAATTTAACAAGTGGATAGTCATTCTCTAAGAGTTCAACTTGGATTTCCAGTCCGCTAAGTCTAAGAAGTCCTTAGTTTTTACTGAGCTGATAGCAGAATTTCCTACTGAAGAAGATGTAGTGGTTGAAGATGACTCATTCCTAGATGAGCACATCTTCTTGATATCCACCTCTGATCCTTGGTATGGAGATATTCTTATATATCTCCATACTTTGAAGTATCCTGTAGCTTCCTCTAGGGAGGAATGACGCAAGTTACGCCTTCCTGCCAAGAACTACCTCATTATAGGAGATACATTATATCGACGAGGGGTAGATTATGTGTTGCGTCGTTGCCTTACTCATGAGGAAGCAGATATTGTCCTAAATGATTCCCATAGATGAGCATGTGGGGGCCATTTATCCGGGTTAGCAACACCCCAGAAGATATTGCGTGCCGGTTATTTCTGGCCCATGATCTTTAAAGATTGTGTGGAAGCAGTGAAGCGCTGTCATCCATGTCAGCTTTACACCAGAAAAATGTGGTCACATCCTACTCCATTATTTCCCACTGTCTCGGTAGGCCCCTTCAGGAAATGGGGGATTTATTACGTGACATGCAACCCAGCCTCAGCTGGGGGGCATAAATACATCATTTTCGCTGTTGACTATTTTACGAAATGGGCAGAGGCAATGCCTACTTTCAAAGCCGACGGGGAAACAACAGCTTTCTTTGTATTCAATCAGATTATTACATAGTTTGGTATACCCAAAGTGATTGTCACTAACCATGGCAGTCATTTTCAAAATAACATGATGACGGAACCGACTACCATGCTCAGATTTAGACAAGAACATTCTTCTCCATACTATCCACAAGCAAACGGTCAGGTTGAGGCTGTCAACAAGACTTTAAAAACTATCCTTAAACGGATGATTGATGCAGCCTGCTCTAATTGGCACATCATGTTATATCCTGCTCTTTGGGCCTATCGAACCAACGTAAATACTGCTACGGGTTTCTCCCCTTTCCAACTCGTTCACGGTGTGGAAGCAGTTACTTCGATCGAATATGAAATCCTGTCTCTTCAGATAGCTATTAATGTGTTACCTGATACGACTAAGCTTGAGGAAAATCTGGTACATTTAGAACACCTTGATGAACAGCGTAGAGATGCACTGACTGCTAATCAGGCTCATAAAAATAGGATTAAATCTCAGTATGATAAATCGGTCAAACCTAGGGTTTTTTCTGAAGGGGAACTTGTCTTGCTTTGGGACCAAGATAAAGAACCTCTGGGGGCAGGAAAATTCAAGGCTATATGGTTAGGACCCTATGTCATGTCAAAAGTATTAAGTAAGGGCGCATATGAGTTAGTTGATTTTGATGGGAATAAGCTTCCTAAGCCTAGAAATGGGCTCTACCTGAAGAAGTACTACGCTTAGGCTTAGCACTTTTTCTTGTAATTTTATTGTATGTATTTTTATGTACATTAGGTTGTCAGTTTTCTTTTTTATATATATCTGCTGTTTGTTGCAGATGTCTTCCAAACGGTATATAGGGTTTGCTGATGGCGCCAGCCGTCATACTTGTAACCTAGCTTCGGCAGCATGGGTTATCTATTCTCCCTCAGGACAGCTTGTTGCTGCGGGAGGCGATTGTCTAGGTCCTGCTTCTAATAATGTTGCTGAGTATAAGGCTGTCATTGAGCTCCTATGGGATGCTTTGTCATGTGGCATTACCCAGCTTGAGGTCCGTTTGGACTCTCAGTTGGTGGTTTCCCAGCTCAATTGAGCTTATCAGGTACGAAATCCTATCTTATTATGTCAATTCATGCAAATTCATTTATTGGAAAGACATTTTGAGGTTATTACTTTCAATCATATTCCACGAAACCAAAATTCATTGACTGATGCATATGCTAATTACATTTTGGATTGGCATCTCACACACATTTTATAAAAATATTCAACGGACATATAAAAAACATTTGTAAATAAACTGACAACAAACATCAATATATATGTGTGTGTGTGTGTGTGTGTGTGTGTGTGTGTGTGTGTGTGTGTGTGTGTGTGTAAAATATCTTTCTGTAGATAGTTCAAGTATGATCCTTAGATCCCGTCATATACAAAATGTACAAAAATGTGGATCATAGTCCATCAAAATGCCCTAGAATTAAGCAGGGCTGCCCTGGCCACTAGGACCTCCTTGGTCCCCATGGTCCCTCTGCACTCTGGCTTCCTCAGCCTCCTCAGCTTCGGCAGCCTCCACTGCATCTATTTATACGAGCACTGCTCTAACTACTCGTATGAAAAGACATAGCCAAACCAGTGGAACCCCCACAACCAACTCTTGCATGGCTGTAGGGATATGCTCAATCCGCATCATAGGTACTCGTTGGGTTAGCCTGGCCAGCTTCCCCTCTAGTACCGTGATCACTCCTAGATCCTCGCCCATGATAGGATGAACAAACATGCGAGGGTGCCCTTCGGGGCGGACCGGTCCAATATCTGCATTTTGACACATAAATAGGGTTTAGACTTGTACATATGTATATATCTATCATTGAAAAATTCATAAAAATTTGAAAATGATAAAAAATTAAAAATTACTTACCTAGCTCACCCCATGCTCCTCCTGGAGGGAGGACAAGGTCGAGGTCACCTCGAAAGTCCATTCCGGCATATGGAAACTGCTCCAATGTCGGCAGATTTCATTCCCACCATGTGTATAAGTCATCATCATAGACACTGTGTACTGAGTCCCCTCCTCCTTGACGAAGGAAGATGTCTCCCCACTTGCTTAGCCTTGGCTGATGTGGAGATCTAATCGGTAAAGGTATAGCGGGGCTCAGTGCTGGTACTCTCTCAAAGAAGAACGCCACTAATATGCTTGCATAGCCAAAATGTTTGCGTCTTCCTCTCTTGCAGTCAGATAGGTGTTTCCTCATAATGGAAGCAACTCCCGAGCACCAATCATAGATAGCACCTCTAAAACAGTCAACTGCCACCCTCGTTTGATTCCTGGTGGCCAAATGTAAATATGTTGGTCCTACAAGTCTCACAATGGTACTAGCTAATACCTAGAGAGTAAAATCTTGGATATCTGCAATTGGAACGCTGGTTCCTCTTCTCTGAGTACCTAGTGTACAGAATATGTCTACATAGTTTTGGACACTTAAGGGGTCACCGCCCCTGCCAGTGCCCTCCAAGTTCACTAGTGCTCCCCGTCGTGACAACCCGGTAATGAAATATATGTCTTCCACGGTAAGCTCTAAGGTTTCACCTTGTAGATTGAACATCCCCATATCATGATCCCAATAATTGACCATGAACTCAAGTATGTGGACATTGGCCCGCAAAAGTGATGTACAAAATAATTTCAGTAGCCCACCGGTCCTCAATACATGTATGCTGGGTGCACTTTGGAGAACCACTTGATCCATTATTTCGTACTCCCTTTCCCTCCATTCCAGAACCATATTTTACCTAGCAAATATAAGCAATTGGATTCAGTATTTCCATATCAAAATTCAAAAAAATTTGAATATATTTAATATTTTGTCCTCCACATAGTATCCGCGACTGTCTATTTAGACAGGTCGTGTACCATCCGCGGCTGTCTAGTTAGGAAACCCGTGGATATAACGCATATCCGTGAGTTTCCATATCAGCAACTCGTGGATGCCTACTGCTATAGTTTAGGATGCTGTTAAATATTGAATTCACACTTAAACTTAACATTTTCTTGGATCAAATTGAAGAGTTTAGGGTGTAGGCTTACCTGCAGCTGGCGGATTTCACTTTCGTCGGTCCAATTGTCCACAATGATCGATCAAAGGTAGAGGGTAAACTTGCTTTTTATGGCTCAAAAGTTCAAATGGTGAGATTTGTTTTAATTTTCAACCTATTTATAGAAATTATATTTCATAAAGTGGGTCTTTTTCTATAGTTTGAAATGTCAATCAACTAATACCATACTTTTGTGCCTTGGAACAGGTTAATCACTTTTTACAAAGTGTTGTTGCTCCAATAGGGTGGTTTTGTTATTTCCAACACATGTTGGCATCTTTTCACTCCACATTAACCTTAGCATTCAACATTTTGCCATGGACTATGGTATTCTAAGCCATTAGTCCCTTGTCTTTACCATTGTTCTTCTGTGGCTAGGACCCTTCTTTCATGAGTATCCTTCTTATATGCCTTTGTCATTCTTTGGTACTCATGCCGCCACTGTTCCAGGTTCAGGGGTATCCTCTTAGCTATTTTTCACGCCAAATAGAGATTCTTTTGAATCTCTTTTTACAAGCTATCCCTTTATAGGACTCCCCGCCCTTATGGAGTTTCTTTAGGCCCAGGTCTGACTCCTTTAAAATAGACTTGACTACCGAGTTATCTCATCCGTTCAAGCTCGTTAAGAATATGTGAACGGGCATCTGCATTGGTGGTAGGTTATCTCTTTCTCGGACCATGCGGAATAATACGAGAAAGGATCACTCTCTTTTCTTTTGAATTGAGAAGATTATTCTCAGGTATAGGTTTATCAATTTTCCGGACTTGAGGGACTAAATTTACGGAAAAGGAACACCCGGTTTGAGCTTAGTTTTCTCTTTTTCGTGCTCTGGACCCAAACATGAAAAAAAATTCAAGTGTACTTTATGTCTTTGTCATGCTCGTTCAACACTGAAGAACAAAGAAATGAGTTTATTGTTGTAAGCCCCATTTCTCGTAATCAAATGGATCTTTCCGTGTGATCTTGCTTTCCTTCACACTCGTAAAACTCAAGCTATTTTATGATGTTCTGGAAGGAGCGTTGGGTAGGTGGTAATTTAACCTTTTTCGGACCTCCCTAACTAAGTACGAAAAAGGTTCACCTTTTCTTCTTCAGAAGTTAAGAGAGTTCTTCTGTGGTTTGTTTTATACTTTTTCAGCCTCAGGAGACTAAATTGGATGAAAAAGGACCCCCTTGGAGTCTTCTTTGGCATTTTTAGACTCTCTAAATGTGAAAACATTGATTGAGCATGTACTAGTTCGGGCTCATTAAATCTACGAATCAGTGACACTATCAAGCATTATTTTCCCATCTCTTCAAGCTTGTTAAAAAATGAAGAGGGAACTGAGTTAACTTTCCTAGACTCGTTAAAATTTAACAGGGAAGGTAAGGAAGAATTTTTCTCTTGTTTTCAGTAATGGCAGCATGTCATCCTTGAACATAGCACTCTTTGTTCTCTGATATCCATGTTTCAATGTCCACTTTTGTTCAGCTATCACTTTGAGTTTCTTACTCCTCCTCTTGTCCGTTATACCTGGGGAATCTGATCATGTCTCCTACATGACAGATAAGTCTAGTTGTTCTATCTTATACGCTGCCTTGGGTCATCTCTGTGTTGTGCTCACTGTTCAAGGACTCTACTCAATGTCTGATTTATAGCCTGATCCCATCATTGTTATATCTGTTATCTATTTGTGTCTCCCTTCTTTTGCCTAGTTCCTAGTCACTCTTGTGATCCGTTGGAGGATCTATTGCCTTCCTTATCACAGCATGGTTCCATTTCAACACTTCCTGATGACGAAGACCTAGAGTTTTGACGATGGTACCTCACGATTCACTTTTATCATTGGTGAATTCCTTTGCTTCAGTTGTTGATTATCATCTATTGATTGACAAACTATTGAATCCTTTCCATGTTCAAATTCAGCTTACCCTTATTCACATGGCTTGGATTGTACTGGTTCTTTGGGATATTTTATGAAGACCTCAGTTCCTCACCTATGGACTAAGTTGCACAAGATTATGTTCTATTCCTCTACACAGCTTCCAGATCTTTGAAGACTCATCATTGTATATTGTGGCTTCGATCCACCTTTGTAATATTCATGGTTTTATACCTGTATCATATGATGTACTCAAATATTGTAAAGGAGCTAGTTTTCCAGTAAATTGAACATAGCATCCTCAGATGTAACTTTGTATTTGACATTACTATGTATTTGTTTCAGGTACTCTCTTTGTTCCATTGGATTTCTAAGTTCTCTAAAGATAAAGATTATAATGTATTTCAGCCATCGTTTCCCTCTGACCTCACACATTAGGGGGCATCTGTTATCCACCTGAATGGCACCTCTCCGTCCGAGTGCCGACATCCCTCATGTTGGCACACAAAAGGACATTTATGGATTAGGGGTTGTCCAAAACACTATAGATGGGCTTATTACAAAATAAATTCCTCACCCATCCAGCTGGTTACTTTGACTTTTTAACTATGTCAAGTCATATCCACGACCCTATATATATGCAACTCACGGATCATACACAGGTGTCGGTTCTTGCAAGTCGTGGATAGATGTATCTACAGGTTTCTCTTATAGAAACTTGTGGATCATACGTGAGTTTCTGGTCTTGATACCCATGGATATGTCCCTTTGACATTAAAAATAAAAACACGCGATTACTTGAGATTAGTTAAGCCATTTACCTTAATCTCCTTAACTGTCTCAACCTCCTCAACCTTCGAAACTGCCTTATTTCACCATGTATAAATATAGGCCTTGGGGAGGGTGTTTAATACATACACTTGGTGAGCAAAGTTATGCTGGTGGAGTTTATACAGAAGTCTTTGGAGCAGTGGAACTCAAAATCCTTTGGTTGCAGAGGAGTCCTTGTCTCAGGCGTTGGGTTGTAATCTGAACTTCCTCATTATTGTTAATAAAGAGAATCCTTCTTCCATATGTGTCTTGAATGTATTTCATGTATTGTGGTTTAATAAATGTTTATGTTTCAGCATCCTGTATATGATTTATCTAACCTGTTTATATATATGAATCATCTTGTATTTGGAATACTGAATCTCGACAGGTGAAGGAGAAAGCATCCCTGAAGACTTTAGAGGAGAAGCAGAGTGGAAGAGGACAAGCTAGGATCAACCGTCTTGCATCGGGTGAGTCTTTCCCATCCTCCTATGTCCTTTACTGCACTCTAGAGTCAATTGTCTGCAAGTTAATTGATTATTTTGGTAACCCCAGACCTTAGGTTATAAGGTGCATAATCATGTACAACACTGGATCAGCTCTTCTACTTACTATCTGCGCACTCAGCTACAGATTACTCAACTATTGCCAGTCTGCGCACATAGCTACAAGATCTGTGGCTCAACATCCTTCCACTTCTACCATCCAAAAACCTACTGAAATTACTTAATGACTGGAAACATCAACCATCTCTAACAATAGCTAACCCTCTCTCTCTCTCTAACCAACCCTTATACCGAACGGGTTTCTCCTATTTATAATATTTACAAGACCATGTAGGGGTGAATGAGTATAGCTCAGTTATTATAGACTCAACAACTTATGTTACATAAAATGTCGGCCCATACCTAGCTTGAAAGTCCTGGAAGGCATTAACCACAGCTTTAACTAGCCACAGAGATGTCTTTCGACTCGTATGTACCAGTCATAACTAGCCGCAAAACTCTCCTTCCTTCTTCTGTTGGTTCGTCCTTCTATAGTATTCCTTGACTTTCTCCTTCCAGCTTTAAATTCTCTACCTACCTTTTCCACCAACTTGGCTCTTCCTTTCTCATGGAAGCCATCCTGTCGTAGCTTCCTCCTATTCTTTCCTCTGTCGCATGCATGTTTCTATCGTTTCTGCATCGATTCCTTCTTAGCCTGCTTTTCCCTTTGTCACGCGTGCACTTTCCTTGGCCCTTTTCCTAGCCCAATATACCCCCAACACTCACATGTGGCTCGTCCCAAGCCACTAATAAAAAAGGAACTTGTCTGCAAAACTGTTCTGCCACAAAACTTTACTTTGCTCCAAAACTTATGCTTCTAGCACAGGTTTAGACTGCGCAAAAGAACCAACCTTATCCTGGAATTCTTTCACAAACTGTTGCACTCTAGCAAATTCTTTTGCTTATGCGGCCAATTGGTCTACATTCTCAGAACTGATATTTTCCAATGGTCCTGCTTCTAGTGACTACACAATCAGCTAAAGCTTCTGCTGCATAGGATGAATAAGGCCCGTGAGCCGCGCGGCCTCTAAGTGATGTGTCTCCACCTCAACTTCCCTATTCTGATATTGATGAAGAAGAGCCTATAATTCCTACTACAACCACTTGATCTCTGTCATTTTTTCAACCTTTTCCTAAAGTGACAACTTCTTCATGTATTCCTTTTCCATGGTGATTTTCTCATCCATCTACTGCGCGCTTTCCCTCGGCTTTTCTCTAGCCTCATCTTCTAGAAGCACTACCCAAACTGCGGAAATGGCTTCAACTGCTTTCGTGCAGAGTGTTTCTCCCTCAGTAATATTCCTAGCAGCCTCAGATGCTTCTCTTTATCTCTCCTCGAGTACCTGAGGAGGTGTGCTCAGTACCTACCTAGCATGCAGCTCCTGAACCTGCTTCTTTAGTTCCACTACGATGCGCGACAGCCAGGAAACCTTAGTTATTGAATCTTCCTCCTCTTGGCCCACTTCAAGTGGGAAATATTTCATTCCACTCTTGATGGTCTCAGCAAGTGAAACCATGCTACACTCACGCACGATAATTTCCTACTCTTTGTCCTGAAGGAGGACCTTGCGTTCCTTTGCCTTTCTTTTATGCTTTGTTGCCTGATAGGCAACAAAATTCTCCCTCAGTCGTATTTCAGCTGTGGCTGACTACTTGATCTCATAGAATTCTTGCAAGGTTAGTTTGGAGAAGTCTATGCGCATGTACTTGAACCCATGCATGGATGTATCAAACTCAGTCATTCTTGTCTCCATTACCTGGGCCTGGAATTTTACCTTGATTGGCGGCACTTGTTCTAGTGTGACTATCAAAACACTTGGATCTACGCCATATGTATGTTCCTCCATAGTGGCTTTGACATCGTTAATGGAATCTACCAGCTGATTAAGGAGCTGCAACACCTGATCAATGACACTTGTCTGCTATGTTCTCAAAGTGGAAAGGTTGTTCCTTGCGACATCTGCCATAACTTCTTCTATCACCTGGACATCCTCCTCAGTCAAGGTATTTGTGTTAGTCATTTTTTCAGCTTTCCTCTTCTTGCGCTACGGCTCTAGTCCTGGTCGAAGCATTTGTGCTTGGATTGGGATCCACTCTGAGGTAGGTGTGCGCTCGATGTTAGCATGATCCGAGCCATCACCTCCTGCATTATCATCTTTTTCTTCTTATTCTTGAGACTGATTATTTTGGTCATCATCTCCCTCATTTTCCTAGCCATTACCTTGGCCATCGCCATGGCTGACTGGTGGGTCTTCCTTGTTTTGTTGTTTAGGCAGCGGCTCTGCCAGCGAGTCATGCCATTCCTTAGGCCACTCCTTAACAATGTCATCGAAATCAACATCAGTGATCATGAACCCTGCATTATGCGCTTATTTCTCTGGGTCCTTCTTTGGTTCCAAAACCATATTATGGGGACTAGCCTGGAAATTGATGAAGGCTACATACACTAGTACAAAATGAGGAATTAGCTACTACGTGACTAAAAATTCTAGTCACAACAAGTTTTTCAAGTGATTTACTACTAAATATGAGCAATTTTGATTGACCCAACTATAAACGACTAAAATTAACAACTAATTTAGTCACGAGTTAAGAAATATGACTGGATAATAAGTGATAGAGTTAAAAATGACTAACATAAATGGCTAATTTATTCACGACATAAAAAATGACTAACTACAAGAATATGAATTAGTCATTTATGTTAGTCATTTTTAATTGTGTCATATAAAATTGCAATTGTGATAATGAAGTGTTACAATTTAGTAAGTTTTTTAAATTTTCTACCTTCTATCATTAATATTGGTTCCATGCACCTCAATCTTCAGATATCCAACAAATCAATTGCACAAAGTTTATCTTGACTGTCTTTATCCCCACTGCACTATTGAAGCAAAACGTTCAGAAGTGCCAAAGAAAAATTAGGTTCCTACAATTATGAATTAGGTACTAGAACCAATACCATATCGATACCTATAAACATCATAGCTAGTTGTTGATCCTTCAATGTAAGAGTCCCATGTCCCATACTAAGGCGATTTTCTAACTTCAATATAACTATCATGATCTGTGACCGTCGAACTAGCTGCACCAGTTGACATAACTTCGCTAGTATTAGTTCCTTTAAACATCATAGCAATTGATCCAATAATAATTGAACCAGTGAAAGCACCAAGAACAATATTTTAACCAATCAAAGACTCAATTATAATTAAACTAGGGTTCTGACCTAGAACCAATCTCAGATCCATATGTAGTAAAGGTAGAGTCTCAACCCCATCTCAAAGTTTCAGGTAAATATTTTGATTCCTTGACCTCTTATAGGCATGACCTCGCAGAATATGATACATATAATGCAGTGATGACCTCCCCTTATCAATATCAAGTTAAACCTCCTTTATGCATTATTTGCGAGGTAAATTTTGCATGTGACGTCACCACCCACCCAATTTATGATGTGCACAAATCTTATTGGCCAACGTCCTCGATCCAAGTTTATAATTATATATACTACTATAACAAAAAATGCCATTAAAACAAATATTATATAATAATAAAACATATATTATATTTATATAAAACACAAATGAATTAAATTTTATATTAATCGTAATTTATAACAACAAAGCCATTGATTCTCTATATGTTTGGCTAAAGGAGGATCAAAATGAAACCCTTCATCATTATTGAGTGATTTGGAAGATCCATCAATAACATGGAGTTCTTGTTCTCAACTCAAAGGATAATCCTGTCAAGATTCGTAAGTGCTTGGAGGACATGCAATGTTGAGTTTGACACACTAAATAAATTTTTAATGCAAATGTAAATGTTCTTCTTCTATTGAGACTAATAGACACATACTGTCTATAAAATTAAATCCATGCATTATAATAGAGGGGGGAATTCTATTAAAGGAAATTCCCTTTATGCTTCCTGAAGAAAAATTGGTTGTCTTGTTTGAATGAAATTGTCCTTGTTATTTTTCCTATTCATTTTCTTTTTTATGTTGACTAGAAGTTTCATCTTTTTCATTAAATGATGTGTTATGGTGCATCCTGAATTGTCCATGCAAGTTTGGTAGGTGCATTGAATACATATATTAGTATAATACTTCATTGTTTATGTTAGTTGTTAATTGTATATGCTAGTTTCTCAGTATATATGCGCATAAAATACATAGATTTTCACTATGGTCACATTGTGAGATTTAGCGGTTAGGGGATTTAGGGGTTAAGGGGGTTAGCTAGGGTTATGGGGTCACATTTAGGTGGATTAGAGGCTTAGGGGTATAGGGGGTTAGGGTTTAAGGGATTCCGGGTTGGGTGGTTTAAGGTTTATGGGGTTAGGGGATTTGGGATTAGGGGGTTGGATACAATTCCTTTTATGATATTTATTTATGGTCATATGCCTTTTTTCTCCCCATTTGTCTTTTTTTCATTTTTGATACTATGCCTCGAGGGAACAAGGAAAATGAACAAGCATTGTATGTAGAGACCCTTAGTATTATTAATTTCTTTTGCACACTTTGGGATTGATTTTGTATTACTATTTGATGTACTTATTATGATTTATAGATAATATATGTCAAACATTTTAAGTTTAAAAGAAGTGTGACCCAATTTTTGTTGAACTAGTGGAGTTATTTTTATTAAATAGGACACATAATTTTCGTTAGGTTGATATTAGCTTATATACAAGGGATATATATATATATATATATATATATATATATATATATGTATGTAT
>LPNX010734011.1:468-14317 GCA_001517045.1 Pseudotsuga menziesii
AATAACGAAACACTTTCCTTGGTTTTTTTAATATTTTCTACTATATCATATCCCATGTTTGGTTCCACTGAGCTTTTCTTATTATTATTGTTTGAATTATTCTCCACAACTTTTGTTGCTTTACTAATTGTTTGAGCTTTCTGCTTTGCTATGACCTTTTCAGGTATGAGTGGGTTTTGATTCTTACTCGCAAGATTTTTCATACTTTCTTGGAACCTCTTGATCTTAGGCAATAGAGCCTCATCTATTATTGGTCCCTGACTTCTTGTTGTGATATTGATTGCTGAAAGTTGTATTTCTTTAGTGGATTCTTCTTCTTCTAGCCCTAGTGTGGTAATACAGTCCCACAAAACCATAGTAGTTTCTTCTAAAGTTGTTTCTGTTTCAATTTCCTTTTCTTCCTTAACTTCAAGTTCTATTAGTTGAACATCTAATAGTTGATTCACTACTAAGTTCATTGAATTAATCCACTAAGGGAATCTTTTCTCAGAGTGGGGTTGTTGGTGAAAAGTACAAAAATTATCCATACCAACTTCAGTGAGATTCAGCACAGAAGAATTGTCGGTGGGTGGTTGCGGTGGAATATTTTATTCTTTCCTCTTGAAAAATTGCCTAAATGGTTTTCTAGAAGAACCTGCTTCTTTATCCTTCTCTAAATCAACAATCTTGTTTGATATTTTTTGTACCATTTTAACCACATTATCCAATTCGTTTAAACATTCCTCTTTGGGTTTAGTCAGCAACAAAGGCTTCTTATTAAAAGTTTTTGTATCTGAGTCTGTGAACTACTTATTTATACTTTCAAGCTCTTCTTCAACCTTCTTATCTTCTTCATAGGTTTCCAACAGTGAAGGTTTCATCGACCGTTTTACAAACATTTCTATCTCAGGTGACAGTTTCGAAGAATAATATTCTATTAATGTCTCTTCAGTGGGAAAAATGACAACACTGAAATTATTCAAATGGTGAGTGAACCTATGATTAAAATCAAGCACTTTCTCTTTTTTCTCCATCTTTAAAGCAAGTAAGTCTTTCATCAAAGTAGATGTGGTCCTCCGGCATCCAAACTTGCTTTTAAACAGTCTTTCAAATGTATTCCAGTTTGTGATTGAATTCGCCTGCAGGCCAAAATACCACGACGCTTCTTTTCCTTTAAGGGTATGTGGAAAAAGTCTGCCTACTACATCTTCATGTTCTACTGCTGATAAAACTTCAAGGGCTAAGAAAAAACTTTTTAAATGATCATCCACATCAATTCCTTCTGTTGGGTCAAACATATGTAATGACTTCTCGTGGTGGGAAGGTAAATTGTGTAACACAACAGCTAAGTTAAGAGGGGTTATGTCCCTCCAAGCTGGTGGTGGAGGTGGATGATTGGCATTTGGATTTATAGGTGCATTTCCTGCCATGTTTCCAGCCATGATTTGAGGTGGAGACTGAACAGGGGTTCGAAAAGGTGAACAAGGTGGGGAATTAGGCCCCAACTAGTCAATAGTTTGAACAATTTCATGTAAGTTTAAATCTACCGGCTCTTCAAAATCTCCTACTAACACTGAATCTTCTATGAAAGGGAACTCTTTTTTGCGAGCTTTCACTCTAGGTAAATCAGGGATATTTGGCAATCCTCCAATATTTTTTGCATACAAACTTGTGATTCTTCCTAAAGCATTAACTACTTCGAGAGAGACAGAATAAAGGTGCTCTGGAACTTCTAACTCAGAATTGTCTCTTCCTCTAGAACTGGAGTCTTTGGGAAAACTAGTTTCAGAACTATCATCAGTGGAATATTCTTGACAAAACAGATTTCCTCGTCCAACCTTGCACTGGCAGCCCTCCTTCTAGCGCCAAAAACTGTTGATTCCTGGAAAAATACCAGGTATTGATAGTAGGGGTTCTCCCCAATAACCGTTCCCAAATAGTTCGTTTATTGTTTGGTGTGGGGAACCCATCTGGTTTGCGGTCCGACTACCGTAGAGTTAAAATATGTTTTTTAAATCTCTTTTACCGGTTGCGGTCTGATCCACCGTTTATAAATTTTATCTTGTTTGTATGAAATATAGGTGCCTATATAAAATGCAAATAACAAAACAAATAATATAAATCTACTCTAGCCTATCCCTAGGGAGCAAGATTGATATTAAATAATAAAAAAATTAATGATGTACTGTCTTGTTTGCATAAAGAACTTTACAGATAGCTGAGAAATCCAAGATACATACATATAGCATAAAGTTAACACAGAGATAGCTTAGTGATATTAAAACATTCATCATTCATTATTGCATAAGGTTCATCACATAACATAAAATCAGTCATAACTCGGAAGTAGTTCAGAGGGTTAGGAACGATCTCACAGATTATGTAATGCTAAACAAGAAACAGTTCTCCATTCAGCTTCACACAACATACTTTGAGACTTATGCAATACTCTCTCCAGCAAAATTCCATCTTCTTTATTATAATAAGAAATAGTTCTTTTTACAACAAGCTTCAATAGCTATGCTAGTGAAAAATCCCCTTCTTTCATCTACTTTACCCCTACTTATACAAATTACAAAATGACTCTCGAGTTGCCCCAACCTTTTGGGCTTCCTCGACTCCTCCTTTACAAAATTTTGACTTTTAGTGTATTTTATAGAAAAGGAATAAATACAAAATATTACATAATCCTCAGTTTGTGAATAAGACAAATTTAAGTGGGCCCAGATGTTGTATTGATGAAAATGCTCCATGCTTGGGATTCTTCACTGATGACCCGATATTCGATTGGCTCCAGCACACGCACTGCCACTTCATGCTTTGACAGCTGGGACTCGATTTCTTTCACTTTGGGTGCATTCTGACTAAGTAGTTCCTCCAACAGGCGCTTTTGGATTGAAGATTTTATAATCCAAATTTCAATAGCATCTTCACTAACACCCTCAAGCTTAGATATGATTTCTTCTCCTTTTAACAGCCTCTCTTGTAAGTTCTTCAAATTTTCCTCTCTGACTGGGAAATATTGGTCTTGGGCTCCTGTTAAAATCATGCACTGGTTGTGAACAAAACATGTGCCTTTGTAGAATTCAGTGCATTTTTCAATAGTTCTATCGATAGTTGTGCTTAATATGACTATTGCTTTACACCCAAAATTCAATATGGCCACTTCCATATTCAGACTCCTTGTATTCTTATGAGGCATATTTGTTGGAAAGGTTGTGTTGGCTCCTATCCATACTATCTGATTCTTCACAAGTTCAACCACCTCTGATAACCTCTTCTGAAATTCTGATGAGCTGAGTGCTAGCTCTTTTAACCTAGCCTCACTTTGTTTAATTATGTACATCTCCCCTGCTAGTCTCAATGAAATCTGATTTATTCCCTTTTGTAGCACCGAGGCTTGATTCTAGAAATGGGTGATATCTATCTACTTCTCCTTTGCTGCCTGGACTTGCTCTTTTAGCAAATTGTTCTGAGCTTCTAGCTCTTCCACCTTTCTATTTTCTACATCTCCTTTCTGTTCTAATTTAGAGACCTAGTTCTTGAGATCCTTCTTTTTTCCTTCAATGATATTTACTGATAATACTAGGGAATCCTTATCGTATTGCAAACTTTGGCATGCCTCTCTTAATTTATCTAGCTAACTAAGACTATCTTCATGCTTCCTTTTCAAGATTTGTCCTTCACCTCTTTCTTTCTTTAAAGTCTCCTTCATTTGAGATACCTTCTTCTTATATTATTCCAAATTGTCCACTATTATATCCACATTATCTACATTTGCAAGGGCTGAGACTACACCTGCCCTTGCAAGGAGTTTAGGGTCCTTGTTAGTCCCATGGACGACTTTTTTCTCATTTACCATAATTCCTTGCTTCTCCCCAATGTCCACCCTCTTCTCTGTTCTCATGACAATTCTTTTCTTATTTCTGTCATAGGAAATTGTATTGAAATCAGCTACCATGTGCTCTTGAGATGGGATGAAAGGAATTATCCCAAACTCTAATGTTGGATCTGGATCTTCTATAGTTGTGCTACTAGATGGGATGGATGACTCTAACGGATCATCATCATGAGACTGTGTTTGCTCAATAATGGAACGATCTTGTTCCTCATGCTCCTTTTTCTAAAGCTCTTTAGCTTCTTTCTCTGTCTAGTCTCTTTCGTGGTCAACTACTTCCAGTGTTAACCTCTCAGCCTCTTCCTATATTTTATGTCCTTCTTCATCTTGTTTCTTCTGTTGTTCCTCATTAACTGCTACTCTACTTCCCGTAATAGCTTGAGGGCATCTTCTTCTCTCTTATTTCAACTTCCTCTTCTTGCTTCTTTTGTTTCTCAGCTGCTTTACTACTGCTACCCTTTCCACCCACAATGGTTATCTTTTGCTTGAATCTTCTTCTTAAAGTCATCATATTGTGGGCACTGTAGGATATTTCCTCTTCTTTGTCCCAATAATTTGTGTACTCAAAATGTACCCCTGCTGCTGCACAATTGTTAGCAACCTTGTCTTCTGAATCATTTCTATGAAAGCTCATTTCCCCAAAGTGGAAATGTTCTAACTCCTTTACAAAATCCGGTGCACTTTTCACCTTAGAGAACTTATAGCTACCTATATAGAATGGGAGTGGTGGGTATATAGCCTTCTTCTGATCAAACAGGAAGTTTCCAATCCTGTCAATATAAAGCTTCATCGCCACTTCTCTATGAACAACATAGTCTGTGGTGTATCTTGGTAAAAGAGAAGGGGCCCTAGTTTCTCCAAACATCTTTAGGTATAGACCTTCTTCTGTTAGGTAATAGTGATCGTTATCTTCTACAGCCTTCAATGCTTCCTCAAACATGAAGTTACATTCAGTAAGAAAGATTAACCTGTACAGTGGCATTATGAAATCTCACAGATAATCTTATAATGGATGAAGTATTTGTGTGCCCAAAACAACTGGTATGCAGAATAAACAAGAGTTTTGGTCTTATCCCACCAACAATTTAGAGCTGGGAACTGTTGTTTACACAAAATGCAATCAATCAGAAAAGAGCTCATATAGAACTCTGACTTGTTTTGTGAGACACCTCCAAGCGTTGCGCGTATTACATGAGTACAAGATGTTGGATATTATATCAGCCCAGTTGAAAATGGTGCCTTGGGTGGCCATGAAATAAATCATCGACACCAAACTCATCTTGTAATATTTTCCATTTGCTTGGCCAAAAATCTTGTTCAACATTAAAGCTAAAATCCTATAGGGGTGTGTAGGTTCGCAGTTTCATATTCCCTAGTAGGCCTCATACGAAACTACTTCCCGGGGACCATCATTCTGCAGACATTGTCAAGAATATCAAGGTGAAGCTCTTTTAACCAGTTTTCTATCATATAAATCTAAGGAACGGGCAACTTGCAAGCTTGAGCTACATAAGCTAGGCTATAAGCGGCAAAAAATTGTCCATCCACATTTGAAAAAATCATCTTGGTTACGTCTGCCTTTGGGAGGATCCAGCCTATTACTTATGCACATGGAAAGATTTTCGGTTGCATGGAAGCCTTCATAATATCTTACCTTTTTATGTTTGCATATATTTCCAAATCCTCTAATCCTGCATCTAGGGCACTCCGATCCTTGATCATTTGATAGATCTACCCCCATATGTACTATGGTTCACTGCCGATAGTATCCTTGATCATTTGATAGATCTGCCCCCATCTGTACTCTGGTTCACTACCAGTAGTAGCCTTGGTATCTTCGTATATGATTTCTACTCATGTTATAACCTCCAATTCTGGATCATCCTCCGTGGCTTGCACCTTCTTATTCCCTTTCCGAGGCATATTGTTATATAGATGACGTGGATGTTTAAACCATAAAACAATATGCTAGATTCAATTCATTTCAAAGGCATATAACTATGACTGATAAATTTGATGTTGTATACGACCAAAAAATGAAAAACCAAGTTTTAACCAGAAACTTTACCAAATCATCATGATACATCTTAGCAAGTCTTGTATTCCCTCCCTAAACCATGCAATACTGTATTGAAAATTTAAACAACAAGTTTAAGACTTTTCAAGAGAAAGACTAGACAGGGTTCGCAAGTAAGAGAGCTCTGTTTCAAGGCACTAAGGGTTTTCTCGTGGTGATACACATCCGAAGATAGAGTAACCCTAACACCCTCGAGGTAAAAAGGAAAAACATGAATAACGTGATGAAAACCCAAATGGATAGTTAGGGCTTTCACTTCATACTGAAAACCTCCTCTCGCGCCTTGAAAAAAAATAATGGTGATCCACGAAAACCAATACTCTGACACGGCCAATGGCCGTAATCCCCCCACCCTCGCATTGCTTAAATGAAGGAGTGGTGAAGATGATGAAATGCTCGTCTACCCACAGTCCTCCTACTGCAAAATACCATCAGAGAAACTCTCATGGCGAGAGCTGGGAAAAAAATGGCTTGGGGCAGGTAGTAAAAACCCACGGCCCTGGCTAACCAGAAGCGAAAAAAAAAAAGGCTTCATCATTCTAGGTGAAAACAAAAAAAACTTTGACCTCATAGTCTTAATACTCTCCGTGAATATGGGAAAAACCTAACCCTACCAATTTATCACAATAATCCCACCAAGTATCAAAACAAGCAAAAGGGTTGAGATCCTACCTGGCTACTAAATGAGCTGGAATAGGTGTGGTCACAACTGACTAGATCCGCTCAACAACCGACAACTCTGCATAAGGAAAAGCAGATTCAAACAGTGAATAATAACCGTAATGTGCCTCCTTAAAGGCTTAAAAATACTTAACAAAACAAGAATCATCAAGTAATAAATGAGCCTCAGGTGGACAACCCCATTGGCGCCAAAAGGAAAAGCGTCAAAAAATATCTTGAGAGGGAAAATGGTGGCTTCGGGTGGAAAAAAGGAAAGGATATGATATCATTAAGTGGCTACATACTTAACCTTTCAGGACGGGGTAATGGTTTAAAGAGATCCATCAATAAAGTAACAAACTAACCATCCGCACTGCCATCGGAAGACTCTTCAGAAAGATTATTGGTTGCACATTCGATTGCGCATCCGAGGTGTCAGCAAGGGATTCATCAACAAACCCTTCGGAAGACTCAGGTAAAAACAACCGAAACGGCGAGTGGGTAAAAACAAAAACTCTTCCGAGGAGATAGGAAACTAAAACAACAAGTCATTCTGGTGCGTCAAAAAGACTGTTGACAGCCAACCGAAAAGCATCGAAAAATGTTCTTTGATATCATCGATACCATAGACAAAATTTCATCCAACGAATCGGCCAACTCTTGTTAGTCTTCCGGAAAGTGCGAGAAACAATCGTTCGGTGAGCCTTCAAATAACTCTTCCGCTACGTCGGATAAACTCCATGAGTTCATCCGATGCATCGGGTGGAAAAAGAGTTTTGTTTTTAACAAAACAGCTTGCAAACAACTAAGTTATAAAGAAAATCCTGAAAGATCAAGGTATACCTTTTGAGGCTTTAAAAACTATAACTTCAAAGAAAAATGGGGGGAGCCTAAAACATAAAAAAAATTGGGATGGTGGTTGCAGCAGCAACACAATACCGGAGAATCAATCCACAAGAATCAACAGTGCAGAAAACTTGAGTGGTGGAATTGGTGAAAATATGGAAATTGCAACCCCGCATCACGCATACCTCATGTGGAAAGGAGAGTTGCGGAAGGATATTTGCAGAAATAGATATTGTGAAGCCGCATCTCGTATCATGCATGTGGAAAGGAGAGTTGCGGAAGGAGATTTGCAAAAATCGAGATTGTGAAGCCACATCCCGCAAGTTGAGGAAAGGAAGTTGTGGAAAGGAAATTCAACCTGTTAACAGAAGTCTTGGACAGATTTGATCATTCAAGCCATCACCAATCTGGTAATCTAAGCCCCATAACATAATTTAAGAATGCATTGAAAGAAAAAATACATAGATGCATACAATTACAATTATACAATGGAAGCAATTCATCAATTCAACACAGTAGGCATGTTCATCATATTTCATTAAGCAAATACAATTGCAGAGATTAACATAGACAAAAATACTTATCTTGAAAGAAGTTTTCCCCGCAACCAGCTACGTCGCCGCAATGTTCCACCCAGCCATAGGCCAGTGTGATCATCAATCTCTCAGCAGCACTGCTACCCTTGAGCTGGGCATGATTCCCACAATGAATAAGGAACACTAGTAGGCTCACATATAGCCAAGGATACAACAAAACTCATCCAAGCCAACACAGTTGGGTTTATCAGGCTGCAAATAAGCAAGCCAATATAATGTTGGGTTTATCAGGCTAATCAGCCAAGTCAGTTAACAGTTGGGTTTATTAGGCTACTCAACCAAGCCAACTAACAAATGGGTTTATCAAGCTGCAAAGGAGTTGGGATGCTTGAACTGCTAAGTTAGTGAGCTCAACCACAGAGCTATGGACACCTGCACCAGATCTGGGTTGGATTCTAAAACATCTACACATCCAACACAAGGAAGCATCCCCTACTCTGCTACACAGTCCCTTGGGCTATTCCTTCCCTTCCAGTGTTCTTCAGGGTGTGCAAAGAAGAAAACCATCCCCTCTATATCTATTTGTGAGGTTCCTTCCTACACTAGGTTTATCAAGCTAGTTCAGACCCAATTTCCACTCCAAACCAGTTCAGACCAAGGAAAAATATGCACACACAACAAACCACAATGTCAACACAGCAAAACAGGCTTCCACTCACACTGTGATAGAGGAGACCATTACACAACAATACTGAAGAAACCACAAATGACCACTCTTTCTCATAAAATCGAGTGATCTCCACTACTCATTCATTCAACAAACAAAGGAGACCCCGAACCTTTGTGTGACTGAGGATGGTAACAATAGGCAAACAACCCAAAACAGAACACGGTTATGCATGTAGGATGAATGCACATCATGCATGAACAAAATGTAATAGAGAATGATCAGAATGGACCACAATTTTTCGGTCATAGCCAGATGATGGACTAGGCATTCACAATGAGGAAAAAACTGAAAAATGTTAAGGATAAAAACACCAGAAGGTTTGGCTACGTGAGGAAGCAAAATAAAAACACATGGGTGAATGAAGGATGGATGATCAAAATTTCCCCTGCTCCCCAAAACGTGAGGGAATATGAAAATGTGAATGCATGATGAAATGGGCATACGTTTTTGGGTGTTTTCTTTTAACACATGGCTTTTCCCCAATGGCTCAAGGTTAAATATCCCACCCCCTTATCCTTACGAAATCATGCCCCCGTCTCATTATTTGTTGCATTGACATAGCTGGTTGTGGGTTTTTAATTAAATTGCATATTTATATGATGTCCAAAATTATAATGTGTCGACTAGCACAAAATACCATCGGCATTGATTTTAATCGTCGAAACATAAAAATGAAAAATCAATGGTGGGGCTTTTGCATTTATCTCCACACCATGATTAGTTACATTATTTACATCATATACATTAATGCAAATAGGGTCAAAATCGGGGTGTTACATTCTCCTCCCCCTTCAACAGCATTGTCCTCGATGCTTTATAAAATTGAATCCTCTTCAGGACTGTAGTTCTCCCATTGCACCTTTACCTACCCTATGGCTCAGTTCTAAAGCAATGTGACCTTCCTGGCAAGGATGCACATTGGCTCGATTCAGAATTCTCCCTCTGGTTCCACCTGAATCACATCCCAATTTATCAAATGGTTAGGATCATGTACATTTCTCTTAAGCAAGGAAACATGAAAAACATTATGAGCCCCAGTGCTAGCAGGCAATGCAAGTCTATATGCAACTGGCCCTATTCTTTCAAGCACTTCAAACGACCCATGGTATCTTGGTGACATCTTGGCACAACTTCCAAGCTTCAATGAAATCTTCTTTTCCCTCACTCTGAGGTAAAAATGATCCCCAACACTGAACTCTCTGTTCACCCTATGCTTATCTACATAGCTTTTATGTCTGTCCTGGGATGCTTTCAGATTCTGTCTGATCTTTAAAACCTCCTGCTCCACCTCCTTGAGCAATTCTGGACCAAGCAGAACCCTGTTCACTGGATTATCCCAAGTCACTGGTGTCCTACACCTCCTGCCAAACATAGCTTCATATGGACTCATCCCCAAGGATGCTTCTTGTCCGTTGTTTTTTGAAAATTCTACCAAGTGTAAATAATATTCCCACTTTGTTGGTTTGTCCATCACATACATGTGAAGCATGTCTTCAAGCACGTGGTTAACTCTCTTTGTCTTCCCATCAGTCTGAGGATGGTAGGAAGTGCTGAAATTCGACTTTGCACCCAAATCTACAAACAATCCCTTCCAAAAATTGGAAGTGAACTTGACATCTATGTCAAAGACTATTGCCTTAGGAAATCCATGCAATTTGAAAATATCCTTCATGAAGATCTTTGCAATGTCATCGGTCTTATGCATAGACTTAACTTATATAAAATGTGTTTCCTTTGTCAACTTGTCCACCACAACCATGATGGAATCATGTTGTCTCCAAGTCATTGGAAATTCTGTAATAAAATCCATGGAAATAACTTCCCATTTCCATTCTAGAACTGGCAAAGGCTGCAACAAACCCGTTGGGTGTTGATGCTCAACCTTCACCTGCTGACATTTCATGCACCTTGAAATATATTCAGCCATGTCCTTTTTCATTCCTGGACAAAAGTACTACTTTCTAGCTGTAGCAATTGTCTTCTGATATCCTGGGTGCCCAGAATATGGAGCTTGGTGGATCTCATCCATAACAACCCTCCTCAAATATGCTACATTTGGAATATAAATTATGTTCTTATAAGTAAGGAGTCCATGTTATTCTAATTTATATCCCTCATATTTCTTTTTAAGGATTTGCTGCTACAACTTGTCCTTGACCTGAGCATACAATTCATCTTCAGCAACATGATTAACAATCTGTTGCCTCAACTTTGATTGGAAAATACTAATGGATGCCACATGCATTTCTTGCACCTTCCTACTGAGTGCATTAGCTACCTTATTCTCATTTCCCTTTATGTGCTTGATTTCAAATCAAACTCACATAAAAACTCCAACCATCTAGCTTTCCTACCATTTAGAGTAATTTGATCAAACAAATACTTCAAACCACAATGGTCTGTCCTTAGCTCAAATATTTTTCCCATCAAGTAATGCCTCCACATATTGAGAGCATGTACTATGGCTGCAAGTTCCAGATCATGAGTGGCATAGTTTTTCTCAGTTTCCTTCAAATTTCCTGACTCATAACATATTACATGGTTGTATTGCATAAGAATTTCTCCAAGTCCTTGACTGCATGCATCAGTACACACCACAAAATATTTCTCTAGGTCTTCAACTTTCAATACCGGTGCACTTGTGAGAAGATTCTTCAGCTGCAGGAAGCTTTCTTCACACCTCAATGTCCATTCAAACTTTGTCCCCTTCCTTTGCAAAGAAGTATTGGCATGTGCAACCTTGGAGAATCCTTCAATGAATCTCCTATAGTATCCTGCAAGCCTCATAAAATATCTTACATCTGTCACATTTCTTGGAGTAGGCCAATTCATAATGGCTTCAATCTTGTCAGGGTCCACAGATATACCCTCTTTTGAGATAATGTGACCCAAATACTGAATTCTACCTTTATAAAAGTCACACTTGCTCAACTTTGCATATAACTGATGCTCCCTGAGCAATTGCAATGTCAATATCAGATGCTCTTCATGCTCTTCCTCATTCTTAGAATAAATAAGAATGTCATCAAGGAAAACAAGAACAAACTTATCCAAATACCTGCTGAGGACACTATTCATAAGATGCATAAATGTAGTTGGTGCATTTGTGAGACCAAATGCTACCACTACAAACTCATAATATCCATATCTTATTCTGAAGGCCATCTTATGAATTTCTTCATCCTTTATTATCACCTGATGGTAACCATACCTCAAGTCTATCTTGGAAAATACCTTTGCTCCTCTCATTTGATCAAAGAGGTCATCAATTCTAGGCAAAGGATATTTTTTCTTCAAAGTAAATTTGTTCAGTTGTTTGTAATCAATACACAATCTGAGTGTACCATATTTCTTCTTCACAAACAGAACTAGTCCTCCCCAAGGAGACACACTCGGCCTGATATACTTCTTCTCCAATAACTCTTGTAACTGCATCTTCAGCTCTAGAATTTCTGATGTACTCATTCTGTAGGGTGTCTTGGACACTGGTGCTACTCCTGGCACAAGCTCAATTGTGAAATCAATGTCTCTCTTTGGAGAAGCCCTAGAATCTCATCAGGAAAAACATCCCTAAATTCCTGTAACACATGAAATTCCTCCAACCTAGGAGTTTCATTCTCCGTTGCCTCCACAATATGAGCTACATACAACTGGAAACCCTTCCTACAAAACTTCTTCAACTACATTGCTTAAATCTGCCTCATAGATATCACCTTTGGAATGCCTCTTTCAACTATTGGGTTCCCTTCTTCATCCATGCATTCAAAAGTCTTATTATAGTAGTCGAGCTTTACCATGTGAGCTTCCAACCAATCCATTCCAATGAGAACATCATAGGAACCAAGTGGTAGAACATTCATATTTACACAAGTGACCAATCCATTCATCACCAATGGGAATTTCTCTACCACTTCACTAACCTTTCTCTTAGTTCCAGTGGCTAGCTGAACTAACCACGATTTGCTATGATTTACTTTCTTAAAAGCACAAATATCCACTACTCGAGGAGCAATGTAACTGTGAGTAGAACCAAGGTCAATCAAAATAGAAATAGATTGCACAACGATCTTACCTGCAACTTCAACCACAATTGACTGGTGATCTGCTTGGTGGTCCTCCAATGCTGCATAGATCCCAAAGAAGGCCCTTGCTACTTGACCCACTGTTTCTGCCTCTTGAATGTTATAAGTTGGCCTTACATTCTCATTCTCAAGTGGACAACACCTGCACATGTGGGGTCCTCCAAATTTCCAGTATTGGAGTGGTTCTTTGTTCTGTTATGGATCTCTTGGCTTTTCTCCCACCACTCTAGATGGCTGCTTCCCAACTTGGGATGGCTAATTCTGTTGATTCCTGAAGTTAGAAGGTTTGAAACCTTTATTCCTTTGGTCAAACTTCTCATTCTTCTTGTCCTTCCATGTCTTATGATAATCAGGTTTTCCTTTGCTTTGCTCATATCAATACTTAGCTTTCCTTATCACTTCTTCCAGAGTTCTAGGTTCATAAAAATCAATTATGTCTTTGTAAGACTGAGGAAATCCACTCAAGAAATGCTAGATTTTTACCTTTTCATCTTTGATGTACCTGACATACCTCAACAGCTCCAAGATCCTGTTTGCATACTCTTCCATGGTCTGCTACCCCAATCTTATCTCATGGAATTCTTTGATCGTGTCATCATAGTACCTGTCAGAGAGGTGCTTTTGCTTGAAATAATTATGGAACTGTTTCCACACAATCTTCCTTTCATTAATATTTTTCACTTTCCTGAAGTGCTCCCACCATATGGATGCTCTTCCAATCAAATTGAAGATGGCTACCCTAGCCTTCATATTTCCCGAGTAATCTTGGACTTGGAAATATTTCCTCATCCCAAGAAGCCAAGCTTCAGCTTCTTTACCATTCTTTATCTCACCATTGAAGGTAGGAGGCCTTGCCTTCTTAAATTCATCACATGAATAGTTCTTGTAGCGCCTCTTTCTCGTATTCTCATGATAAGAAGAACTTAAACCACCAGTGGATCCTTCATAGTCATATGACCCACTAGGAGATCTCTTTCTTCTTCTAGAAGTGCTCTTACTTCCTTTTGGTTTCACTGTCTGGTCCCCAGAGTTCATCCACCT
>LPNX010734011.1:25560-37274 GCA_001517045.1 Pseudotsuga menziesii
AGAATCCTCCCAGTCAATGATGTCGAACCTGCAAAACAAATTGGAAGGAGAGAAATAAATATACAAAGGCTCTGATACCATGTGGAAATTTAACCCAGGTTTTAGAACAATTACACTCACAACAATTTCCAATTACACATGCAAATTACTCACAAAAGAGACTGAATATGGAGCTGAACACTAATCTGTATTGAATAAGTGTAAAATAGCCAAACCTGTGAAGTCATAGGCTGCCACAATAAAAAATTACATGAGATATTTGAATGCATGAATATGCCATTCGAATTTAGTCAAAAGCAGGCTTACTAAATCTAAGCAAATCCCCCATAGGTGCATAAAGCACTTTCCAAATCTATCTAGGAGCTCACGAGTTGGAAAAACCAATTAGGAAAGCTAATAGGTGGTGGAAGGAAAACTCATACATGCTTTTCATAGGAGAAAAGAGTGGAGGATGTTGAGGACAAAAAACAAGTTAACTTCACCTAGTCAAGCTTTCCCAATTGCCTTAAAACTCAAAAAAAGCAGGCAATAAAGTAGAAAAAGTAGACATGCACTAGGGAGGCCAGGAATAAAGCATATTTGATTCCAATAGGTTTCCCAAGCGCTCCATGACTCAAATTTAGCAAGTTTGACCACTATGGATGTGTGGAGGACAACTTGCATAAGGTGGAATATGGAAACTAGGCAAATAAGACAAAAATTGGATTAATTAATGTCTAAGGTAGCTAACTATGGGTTGATTATTCTAACAGCGTTGAGAGACTGTGGTCTTCTAAATTTTTTTCACACACCGAGCATGGTATCACATGAGAGCTTATTAGAGCATATACTCTGTATGTGGAATGCGGAGCAAAAATATTTTGAGGTGGGTGCTCATGTATTGACAATTGAAGTAGAGGATATCTACTTACTGATAGGCCTATCGAGACAGGGTGCTCCCATCTCTTTGACGGGTTCCCGTGGAGGGGACATCACTACCCAAGAGCTGATAAATCACCATTGCATTCCTGGGACTAGAACATCGGGGAAGAAAATTCCCATAAAAGCAGTGGTGGATGGCCCTCTACGGACAGTTTTATTTACCATGCAGAGAGTGGCAGGGAGCCAAGGGGTACATCAGGAATCTAGAGTGCATATGCTCTATGCTATAGAGGCCATGGCACCCAATACAGTATTCAACTGGGCGGAAGCTCTACTTCCAGTGTTCAAGGATCAGCTGACCAAGTGTCGGTAGGGGGAGCTGAAGCAGTTTGGTTTCTGTTCCATTTTAGCATATTTATTTTTTGAGCGGGTCCCCCAGCTGAGACCCCAAATGGTGTTCACTGAGCTGAGGGTGAGAGACCCTCACATGTTGAGGTGGGCCTGAATCATGGCCCACACAGGAGTGGGTAGAGGCAAGGTGAAGTTCGGTGACCCATTCTTCCGATGGTTGAGAGATTAGCTCCTCATGGTTGAGGACTATGCATATGCAGGCACTGACTTCAGTAGTGACCTTGACCTACCAATTCCACCTGGTGGATAGTGGGGTGATATCGGTAAGAAACAAAAACCCTAAAATGGAAATTGTGTTTTTATGTTTTGATGTTTTATATTTTTTATGTGCAGTAACAAGACTTAAAATGTTTTCATGTAGATGTCGGAGCAGCACGACCTCGGGGATCCTCCCCACTAGACAGGAAATACAGATCTCGCTTTGTTCCACAAGGCGATGATGTGATAGGGGAGCTATAGGAGAACCTCGAGAGGTTGACTCTAGACATGCCGGATGCCTCAATCGACGACCTCCCAATGAGGTACCAGAGGTTCACTGCGGGAGTACCGGGTTGTTTCAGCAGACTGCTACGTCGAGTAGCCCGAGCGGTCATGTGTTACCATGAGCATCACTAGATGATAGGATGCATGATGTATTCACTAAAAGCTAATAGATAGCTTCAGGAATTTTGTATGATGATTTTTTACCTAAAAGCTTGAGCGCTTCGGATGAGGTCTCATGACCTATTTTTTGTAAAACATGTTTATATATATATATTAAACTTCTACTTTTGGTGTCTATATGTCTCAAATGGAAAATGTATTTACATAAGTTTTATGTGTCTTTTACAGTTTATTTACAGTGAACCATGTTTCATTTAATGTCATGAATGGGCAATATGCTAGTCTAGGATGTGATTTGCCAATGAGTCGGCAACTGCATTATCTTCCCTAGGGATATGCCTATAGGTAATAGCTTCAAATGACCTCTCTAATAAACGTACCCTCCAGAAGATATGGAGAAGCACGAGATTCCTAATGGTATAGACATGGTTTAAATGACAAACCACTAGTTGTGAGTCCATCGAGACTACCAAGTTACAAACATCTTGGGAGGCAGCTTCAGTCAAGAGACCTATGACTGCTCGATACTCAACGGTATTGTTGGTAGCGGGACCAATACAAACCGCTCCTGAACTGAACAAATTGTAAGCTGGGGAATAGAGAACCCAAGTTGCTGAGGAAAGATTCAAGGTGTGGCGGCAAGCACCATCAGCGAAGCCGTAGAAATCCATCTGCTTTGCATGACCAAAACATGGTATAAACAGATACAGACACTAAACTCAAAACCATACTGAAAATACTTAATCACACTAAAAGTCAAGTAATATACATTACAAGGTACTATACAAGAAAGATCTAGGCATAGTACCTCTTTAGGTACAACCCATTGCGAGGTTGTCCTAAGGGGATTCCATCATAGTCCACGAGCTCATAGGCCCCTTTCTCTAAAACTTTGTAAATAACGAAAAAGACCGTACCACATGGATTCGAACTTCCATTTCCCTAGTTTGTCATATCTCTGATCATAGGTCAAAACTAGGTCACCTTCATTAAAGGCACGAGGTTGGACAGATTTGTCATACTGTGCCTTGACGCGTTTCTTGTGTGCCTCATTGGCTAAGGTAGCATCTCTTCTAGTTTTGTCAAGGTTGTTCAAGTGGAGAAATCTCTCTTCGTCTATGGAAGTGTCTGGGAGAAGTTAGATGGAAAGTTTCAAGGATGGAATTTGACATTGAACCGGCAAGACAGCTTCTAGTCCATAGACAAGCTAGAAAGGTGTAAAACCAGTAGCTATTTTTACCGAAGCCCTAAAATCCCAATGAGCAAAGAAAAGAATATGGTTCCAGTTGGATTTATGGTCTCCAACCATCTGACGCAACATTGTTTTCAAAACTTTGTTAATGGCCTCGACTTGACCATTATCTTGCGGATAATAGGGTGTTGAGTTTTCATGACGAAAACCTAGCTTGGAACTTAATTCATCCATCATTTGATTACGGAAATGTGATCCGTGATCAGTGACTATGGACTGCGGGACTCTAAATCTTGCTATCACATGATTGAACAGGAAGAGAGTGGCAGTATTACCATCCTATGCATATGTAGGCATGGCCTCAGCCCATTTTGTAAAATAATCAATGGCTACGATGATGTAACCATGCCCCCTGGCTGAGGTAGGCTTACAATGCATGTAATCGATCCCCCATTTGGTGAAAGGGCCAACGACAATGATGGGGTGTAACGGAGCAGGGTGGGTGGACTTTTTTGGATAGAAATGTTGACAGGGTGGGAATTTCTTAACAGCCTTGTGACAATCTTTAAAGACTGAAGGCCAGAAATAGCCAGCGCGGAGGATTTTCTGGGTCATAGCCATCCTAGATAAATGACCGCCACATGCTCCAGAGTGGCAATCATTCAAAACTTGTTCAGCTTCCTCATGGGTAAGGCATCGCTGGAGAACGAAATCGATACCACGTCTATACAAAGTGCCATTCAAGATGAGGTAGTATTTTGTGTGGTGACGGATACGGCGGCAATCGTCACGGGATAGAGTGGGCTGAAATCTTTGTGTTTGGATATAAATGAGAAAATATCCATACCATGGGTCAATGGTGCTTATTAGGAATAGGAATTCATCTAAGAATGAATCACTGGGCTCAGATTCCATCGAAGCACAGGGAAGATCACACATGAGCTTAGCAAAGACCAAGGATTTCTTTGACGTAGCTTTGGCAAATTCCAGATCAAACTATTGTAGGATGACTATACATCGGGAAGACTTGCCCTTGAGCACCTAACGAGTCAGGATGTAATACATAGGGTTCTGATCTTCCAATACGGTGGTTGTGTGGAGCAAAATGTGGTGACGAAATTTCTGAACAGCAATGACCATGGCCAATGCTAATTTCTCCATGGGTGAGTATCAAGTTTCAGAATCCATGAGATTCTTACTAGCATAGTATATCACGTGCTCCTAACCATCGGGATTATCCTACACCAAAACCATAGCGATGGTAGTAGTGGAGGCAGCAATGTATAAGAGAAAATCCTTTGAATAATTTGGGGGGTGTATCACGGGTGAGTGAGTCAGAGCGTGTTTGAGATTATCAAAGGCTCGTTGGGCTTGGTCATCCCAAAAGAACGAAGTGTCCTTATTAAGGAGATGCATATAACCATCTTTTTTCTCTACAAAATTGCACACGAAACAACAAAGGAAGTTTTCCTTCCCTTGCAAACTTTGGAGTTCTAGAAGGTTGGTTGGGGCTGGTAGGGCTAGAATAGCTGCAATTTTCAATGGATCTATCTAGATTCCATCCTTAGAAACCACAAAACCTAACAGGCGTCTTGTCTCAACACAAAAAACACATTTATGAGGATTGAGTCATATGTTATAATGATGGCATCTCAGGAAAATGTCTCTAAGATGACCAGGGTGGTCCTCCCATCACTGTGAATGAGCTGGGAGGTCGTCAAGGTACAGTTCTACAATATGTTTTATATCGTGAAATGCTTAGTACATCGCACGCTGGAAAGTGGCTCCAGTGTTTTTCAGGCCGCATGGTAAATTTTGGTATGCAAAGGTTCCCCATGGGCAAATAAATGTTGTCTTGTGCTGATCGGTGGGTAAAATCTCAATCTGATTATAACCCGAAAATCCATCCATAAATGAAAATATGACACTTCTGGCACATTTGTCGATATGTGGAGTGGTAAAGTTGTCTTTGGGACAAGCTTTGTTCAAATCTCTAAAATCAATGCAGACTCTAATGGTGCCCCGCTTTATATTGATAGGGACGACGTTCAATACCCATCCCGTCAGGGGTATAGGATAAATAAACCCTGCTTTGAGAAGTTTTTCTATTTCAGCTTTGATAGCTGCGGCTTTCTGTGGATGGACTTGTCTCAGTTTTTTCCTGACAAGTTTTGTAGTGGGATAGGTTTTTATTTCATGAACCAAAATGGATGGGTCTATCCCTGGAATTTCTTCGTAAGACCAGGCGAAAACATATCGGAATTCTTTGAAAAGTGCTCTGTATGCTTCAGATTCTTCTACTGAGCAGTTCTGCCCAACATGAACATGCTCAAGGGTGCCAGGATTGGCTGATTTGTCAATGGGATTTTTTTGAGTAATGTTGCATAGGTTTCCTTCAGAATCTATGTTCTACAACAATATAGGAGTTTGAGGTGTTTTGAGTTATGCAAAATCATGGTCTACCGAATTGGTATTGGGGAGGAACGAGGATCTATGATGATGATCCTCCCATATAGGCTCATTCGTACTCATGATCTCCATAATGGACTTGTTGGAAGGAAGAGTCTGGGAGAGATCATCCAGAGTAGGAAGAGAGGGTTCTAACCAGCAGGGCAGGTGGTAAGGGTCCGAAGCCACCAGATGAAGGTCATTAGTGTGGTCATCGGAAAGGGTTTGGATAACGTTGTACATTGCTTCATGCAAACTCAACGAGGTGTACTCAACAATTTGTTTTCCCTTTGGATCATAATAAAATGACGAAATCATATTTACTATCGATGTGTCTATGTTAGGAGGGTTAGATGGCAAAATCCCCATAAGGGAAGAATCCTTCAGCATGCCTACCCTAATCGACTGGTAAGGAGGAGGGGACTAGCCTAACATAGGGATGTTATTAGGCATATGGGTGGTAACATCTAGCGTACAAAATTCAAGCTGGGAAATGGTTACAATCCTCCCAAGATGTGGAAATTGGACAGTTCAAAATACCGTCGAAGCGACAACAGTCATGGCGTAAAACCAATTTCTTCCTAATAGGAGGTTGTAATCTAACGGGGCATCTACTACTTCCACTTAAATTGAAACGGTTTTTCCCCCAAGCTCGACTGAAAGGGCTGGTATGAGACCATGGGGCTGGAAACCTCATCCATCAAAGGCATTCAGAGTCATTGGTGATGTTACAAGCTTGGGAGAGCCAATAGCTTTCCAACAAGAGAGGGACAAAACTGAAGTTGAAGCTCCTTCGCCTAAGACAGTTCTAAATACCTTTTTTCTGACTACTTTCATTATTATTTGGAAAGCGAGTTTGTAAGGTAGTCTAGACTTATAGTTCTCGACATTGAAATGAATCAAATTAGTGTTATTCGAGTCTAAAGCTCCTAACGCGATTAACAAGTTTTTGCGTTGTGTAGGACAACTTTGGAGTACTTCCAAGGTAGACATTGCACATGGTGCCTGAGCAAGATCTTCAACTACATTATAAAACTGGGCAACTCAGGCATTAGGGTTAAAAATAGCCTTCCTAAGAGTACTCTTGGGTGGATGCAAAACCATGTCGAGATTAGGTTTCTCGATGGTTAGGGGGCCAGTAGACGAGGACTCGGGAGAACTAGTAGAGGGAGCTTTTCCTGAAGAAGAATTTTCTTATTTCTTATCTATGGGTTTGGCATAAATCTGACTTCAATTTTGCAAATTAATAGTATCCGAGGACATCATGCGAATTTCCTTTGAAGAACTAGAATTTCCCTGATTAGACATGTGGTCTATCAGCTGTTGTTGAGAAGGAAAAGGATTCATGAGAACTATTGGCGTGGGATTAGTTTTTACAAATTGAGTGATTTCTTCATGATGAGGACACTCTTTCATGAAGTGGTCACCTCCGCATAACAGACATGGATATTTCGCTTTTCTTTTCCCTTTATCGTTCTCATTGATGGTTGGTTTTGGATTCTCCTGCTGGTTTCCATATTTTTTGTTTTTAGCTTTACCTTTCTTTTTATTGTTGTTGGGCGTTTGTGTACTCTGAATGGAATTTACCTCGACAGAAACCTTGGGATTTGAAGGAGTAGGGGTGGAAGTTTGGGGTTGCTTGGCAGGTTTTTCTATTGGTGGGGACTGGATTGAACCAACAATCCCATCAACAGGGGCTTTTGCTAGTGGCTTGGTAGGATCGATGCTTGGGGGAGGAGCTTGAGGGATCAAGTCATACAATGTTTCAGACTGGGAATTTACCAATTCCAGATATTGGGCTCGACTAATGGCTTGCTCTTCGATAACGACACCTCCCATAGCCACATCTCGGGCGATTGGAGGCAACAAAGATTTAGTAAACCAATCAGCTAACAATTGATCCGTGATAGGAGCCTTAATAAGTCTTCTCTGCCTTCTCCACTCATGGATATGATCTGATATGTGGGTGGAGATGTTCTGGCGCAGAGAAGTTAAGAGGTCTGTACTCGTTTCATAATGGATAAGAAGCTGAAAGTGAGTAAGAAAGACAGTTACCAAAGAACCAAAATCCACAAACGAATGTTGCGAAAGTTCAATGTACCATTTTGCGGTGGTACCAGTCAAAGTTCATTGGAAGAGTCTTAAACAAACTGAATCATCCATTAGGGAGTTCAAAGAACACCACAAATGGAATGTCATGACATGGTTTTTTGGATCATCTCCCTGCTTCCCATCGAACTTTGGGATATTCAATGGTAACTTTACCGGAATGGGAGGCCACGAGGGGTTATGTTGAATGGGATCATTAATCAACTTGGACAAATCAGGCAAGTCCAAAGTTGCTAGGAAAGGTAATTGGCGATTAGGTTACACATACTGGTAGTATTGATAGGGCATATAAGTACCAGTAGGACCATAAGTAGACTGATAGACAGTTTGTTGTGATGAAGAACCACCGAAAGACCCACCTCCAGGGGGTTGATTTCTGGGATTGGGACCGTTAGGACCACTGGAGCTTCCAAGAGGAGGACCACCAGGGCCTCCGAGACCACCAACACCACCTATACCACCAGGAGGAGGACCACCTAACCCTCCAGGACCCCTGGGAAGTAAACCTCTAGAGCCTCTGAAACCACTAGGAGGAGGGCAACTAGACCCTCCGGGACTATTAGGAGGGAAGCCACCAAGCCCCCTAGGACCACCAGGACCATTAGGACCATAAGGAGGAAAGCCTCCAAGCCCTCCAGGACCATTAGGCCCCCCAGAGGGAGGACCTCCGTAAGGTGGTCCTCCGACACCCCCTGCAGTATGTATAGGTATCCCTCTCATAGCTGGCATGTAGGACCAGTTAGGTTGCCCACATGGAGTGAAAGTATTACTAGGATATGGAATTCCAACATAAGGCATTCCTATAGGAGTGTGTTGGTAATTGATATTTCCTACAGGTACTTCATTTGTTGTGTAACCATACCCTCAAGAGGTTTGGTTGGTTACAAGTTGTGCCCCCAAGGGCTGACCTGAACCGGATGGGGGGTTAACCACATTCGTATGGGTAGGAGGGACATAGACTATAGACTTCTCTATACTAGAGGTCTATCCATGACTAGCGAAAATTCTGGTGACAGGTAACATAGGTCGTGCCGGGGGTTGCCCTCCGACACTAGAAGGTATTGATAAAATAGGAATTGAATTTTTTCCCCAGGTGCGGAAGACCCGGGACGATTTGGAACAGAAATAATATGGGAGGTGGTGGGGTTGGTATTTTGACCTAGATTATGTGGATTCATAGCGTGATCTAGAATAGGTTCAATGGGTTTCATAGAATTAGCAAGTGAGCGATATCCCACAGGCCAAGGGTCCAGATTACAAGGAAAAACTGCTGAGTGAGGTGGTGGTGTGCCCAATATGTTATCTATTTTCTTCTCAAGTTCTCTTGCATGGAGAATAGCTTCCTGGTATTGTCTATGTTCTTCTTCATTTGGTGAAATATCTTCAGAAGAGGTTGGACAGGTGCCAAATGAAGCAATGGCCTGTCCCATAGAGGTATCCCAAAACGGAGCATTGGGACCATAATCTAGATGGGTAGTATCATCAACATGGCCTTCCATGGGAGAATGGAATGAAATATTACCCCTAGAAGGTTGTAGAACCAAGGGAGGACCGTGCAAAGGATATGGATCTCCACTTTCTGCAACCACATTTTCTCCCACTTGGGAGTTGGTAGCAGCTCCTTGGTCGATAGCTTCCATAGGATCTTCTCCTAAAACAGGAATAAAATCAGGTGGCAAGCCTCGTACTCTTCTGGACTATCTTAATTCAGCCAATTTGTACAGTTCCTACCTAACCTAGGGTCTCAAAACTAGAAAAAACACACCAAAAATTTCCTTACTCAAGCTATAGGCCAAACAAACAAACTTAAATGACAGGAGGAGTTTAGATAGTCTGGTCTCTCACCAAGATTGTCAAGAATGTGCCACTCGCGATATACCACAAGGGTACGTGCGTAGTAATCTCCCCGAATGTTGTTTTCGGTGTATGGCTCCAAGCAAGATGGCCAAAGGGCTTTTCTCAAATAGATAAGGTATCCTAGTGGGGTCTCCCGATATACGCAAGGTACGTGGGAGCTCAAATAGGTAGTAGTGTTGTCTAATCCACAACCGTCCACAAGGGGCCTTCCTATATACAATCAAGTATGTGAAGTACCTTTCTATATACCTTGATGGTACGTGAAAGGCCGTTCGATATACCGATGGTACGTGGAAGAACCGTACAAGTCTCGGGTTGTAGTGTGGATGACTAGTGACAACTCCTACGCTTAACGGCGCCCAAACATGTCTCTAGCCTATCACTCAAATTGCTATGTAATTTTAAGCCTATAACTACCGTTAATTTTAAAGTGGACGATTAGGTGAATGCATGGAATTTTGACAGAAAAAAATAAAACCATGCAGATATGTAGATGCATATATTTCACTTTACCGTTCGATTCCTACTTACGGGAGGGAGAGAGAGTATTTTATTTTTGTTTTGAAAACCAAAAATTCCCAAACAACTACTTTGAACAAATCAAATCCAAAGACAAGCAACACATTCCAAACTCATTTTTCTTTTTGAAAGCAATCAGATAGGTAAGAGTCTCTTTTCCTAAAAGAAAAACAACAAGCACTCTACATGCATATGCAATCTATTTTTTCGATTTTTCTTTTAAACATAGATAGATCTAACTTAAAACTACACTATTTTTTCTTTTGATGAGATAGTACTAATGCAAGAGAGACAAAAGAACAAAGGGAGCCTGAAATCTTGTGAGGCTAATCAGAGATCAAGTTCCCTATTCTCAGTAATAATAATGACCTAATCTCAAAAAAAAATAAAAAAATTAAAAAGCAAAAAGAAGTCCTCTACGGAAAAAATGAAATCAAGATGATAAGCAAGTGGCTTTTATTTCAGTCTTTATAAATGAAATGAAAAGAGATCCAATTTGAAACCTAAGCTTTAGAAAATTCCTTTGAGAATCACAACCAACAAGCATGAAAGCAAACGAATAATCAACAAGCCTAATTTAGCTTTTGAATTCCTTCAATCAAACCAATTTTACCACAACAATTTCAACCACGAGAATTCAGATTCAAACAAGCAAGCCTGACAGTGCAGGGATGAAAGCAAGAAAACTCTACTTTTTGCAAAAAATGACAAAAAATATGTTTTTGAACAAGGCCTACCTGGCACCGTGCTGGAGGGGTCTTGTATAAAAAGGTTCTAGATGAGCACTACCTCTAGCTAACGAGGTTCATGCGGTGGCACCGCTTATGACTAAAGGAGTTTAGGCGGTGGCACCACGTATTGCCCACAACACATTTGTGGTTCCCTGAATATATCCAAAACACAAGGAGAATGAGATTTCAAGTTAAAAATTGCTCATATCAAGGTAAAGACTGATGAATTGACAATAAAACAGAGCATATAAAGTCAAGGAAGTTCAGATCTGAACAGATCTGAAAGTTTCAATCCAAACTTCACTAGGTCAGATGGCAGATCTGACTGAAGAGAGTTATAGATTGGAGCCTAGATTCAAACAAGTTTTCAAGGACCAAGGAAGATCAGATCAATTGAAATTTGCTTTGTTCCCTAGCAGAGTCACCAGATTTGTTGTTAGGAATATTGCACCTTCTATAGACAGAAGTTGTTCCTCTGGTCTGAATGGTTCAGATCTAAAACAAATGAGTGAACGACTAAGGATGAAGACCTTCCATGAATGTTGTAAACACCTGGAATAATGCTTTGAGTACGAACTTGTGTACCTGCAGAACTTGTCAAACAAACAAGAACATCAAAGCTACCAGAACATTATTCACACATCCATACTAGTGACTAAGGAATCCAGTAACATATACATGTGAGATCAGTGCAACATATATGTGGGACAAAAATCAGCTTTGCATTAAGAAATGAATGAAGAATCTTACAACCATTTCCTTAGTGTTGACAAACTCCTCCACAAGACAAACACCTCATCCCCGATAGCTCCAACTTGCTCTCTTGTGCTCTCCAATGGATTGGACTAGATAGTCAATTCAACAGCATAACATTACCATTCAATTCTCTCCCTCAACTATGGATATGAGCTTGTATTTATAAGGCTCAATGGATAGGGATAGTTGAGAGAATTGTGGGTGAGGTGGCCATAAGATCCTACCAA
>LPNX010734011.1:61330-78520 GCA_001517045.1 Pseudotsuga menziesii
AAAAATAGAAGTAACGTTACATAATGTTATGTCGGCTAAAAAAATAGAAAATTAAAAGAAAAAAAACAACTATATAAATAGCAAGAAGTATCACAAACTACATCCAAATCCTAGCTACCTTGATCCAGCAACAGCAACAACCACTGCCACAGCAAACAGCAACAACCGTGACAGCAACAATAAACCCAGGTAAGAATTTTAAACTTGCTAATCGACAATCAATTCAACAGGTAATCAATTTAGATATTCTTTAGATATTCTGTGGCTAATATCCAGGTTCAAATTATTTTCATATTCATATTATTTTANGGGAAAAAAATGTAGAGGTTGTTAAACCGGCCTTAGGACCCAAAAAAATAGTTTTCCATGGTTAATTTAAGGCACTCTAGACAAGGATGATGCAAGCAAACCATTTCTTAACTGAAAACGGGAAAATACTTTATAGAGGCTATTGAAACTATTTTAGGACCCAAAAAAATTGCTTTTGCTTCATTTAAGTTCTTATACACAACATTCACATAAGCAAACAATTTTGGAAACAACAGAAAAAAAAAACATGTTATAGAAAGAGCTAAATTAGCCGCTTTTCATTACCATTCAAATACTATAGCCCAGGACGTTAACAACAATTCCTATTTCCCTGAATCTGATGTTGGAAAACCACTAAAATACTATAGTCCAAGACTTTATTATCAATTTATATTTCCCTGAACCTAATGTTGGAAAAAATTGAGCAATCACTAAAGCATTAAGCCACAGGGGAGGGTGGGGGGAGAAAAAAAATGTTGTTGTCACATTAGCTTCTATGAATTTAGAGTTGATGAAATAATATATACCTTCCATGTTTTCAGGTACCTCTCTCAGATTTTTTGCATGTGATCATTTATGAATATAAATCTATATAAATTTTATTTAAAATTATATAGGTTTAATGTTGTGTTGTTAGTAACAAACAACATTTTACTTTCGAAATGGTTGGTTTTTTTTATATTGACAAACTAACAATTCTTCATTGATATTGCAAGTGGCTACATTCATGAATGCAACTATTGGAAAAAATTTGAATACAAAATTTTATGTTATAGTTATGAATCTCCAATTGCTCATATAAAATCAAATATACATGCCCATTTGGCAATGTGTCAACCCATGATTTTGGACCAGAATTTGGTGTGGTTGATCTAAGTAGTGACAAACCACAGACGAGTATCATTGGTTCTATTGCCAATGATAACCCTCCTCTTGCATCATATTTTTATGATGAATGGATTCAAATCCGGCATTGGAATTTCATTGTGTTTTTCTAAGTACAAGGTATGGCCATGTTGAACAATACAAAGCCTAGAAAGATTAAAAAATAAGAAACAAAAGTATTTCTTGCTAAAGAAAGAGACAAAGAACTTTGTAGCATATAGGAAATATGAAACTATCGCTGAGGTAAAGAAACCAACACTATTTACCTTTAAATCAGTAAGAAAAAGAGTATTAAAACATAGTGAATTTCTTTCGAATGATTTTTCTAATTTTGGTCATCCTCTACTTGCGCACTTGGCTTTCCAGGTTCTCGATGTGTTTGTTCATACATATGGTTGTTTTTCTAATACTATTTCCAAGGGAAATGCTGGTGGTTTGATTGACTTGACAAATGCTCTGGTTAGTAGCATGTGAGATGATGAAAATTTGTATGCAAGTGATATGAATGTGTTGAACCATTTTTCAAATGGTTTGTATGAAATTTTAATTCCGATCATAGCTATTCTTTGATAGGTTTTTGCACAACAACTTGTAAAAGCTTGTTCTATAAAGCTTCACCCACTTATCAAGGTTCTTATTTGTATCCCTTTAATATTTTTAGTATTTTGCTAGTATTCGGGAATTTAAGGGGCTTACTTGGAAAATACTTATTTGAAATTATCCTTTCAAGGAGCGTAGCTCCTTTTCTCAATAAAGTTGTGATATAGGACAAGTGTTGGATTTGTAGTCAAGATATTACATAGTCTAAGATAATATCTAGGATTATGCTCTATAGTGAAGGTGAAGAAATTGTGTGAATGCCATTTATATTTAGTAAGTGAATTTCAATAAATAAATGATTTAACTAGTCATTATACAGTTACCAATGAAAAACTCCATTTGTCAACTTACTAACCACATGTGTGGACACAACTAGACATTGTTAAAGATAGTTTTCTTGCAAGTGGTCATGACTCTAAATTTTGTTTTCAGTCGATATGATGCTTAATTATTTGTATCTAGAAGAAAAAAATGTAGAGATAATTGGAAGAGGCAAAATTGTTTTCTTATCTGTTCTCATGTTCTGTAATGAAAACCTTAGAAAAAATCACTCCTCAGTGGAGCCTTTTTCATAGCCTTTGAAAATATACCTACATCAAATGGTTTATATTATTGATAGATCTAATCTTAGTAAATAACCCCTCCTTGAGGATTGCAATATTGAACAATTGAAGTCAATAATAGCTCTTGAAATAGTCTTCTTGTTGTATTAAATACTTTAGCTTTACTTGACAAAGAACCACGCAACATCAAGAAATCGCCTAGCAAATCACACACCCATGTGCATTATTCACTCTTTCACACATAATATTGACCATTGACTAGAATAGATAGGCTCATAATCTGACTGTATGTTAAAAAACACTCTAGCTATAGGAAATGCTTGTCTTACTTAGCAACATGAATACTTAGTAGCAATAAAATTGGCAAGAAATATTCACGCTTGAGATCTAGTGCAAGTTCTTATTTTGTATTTGGTTTGAAAAAAATTAAGTTAACATTATAACATTTTTTATATTGCACAATAACAAAATAAACTCTTTGAAATGGACTACACTTGTTTTAAATTTAATTCTAGGCTTGTTTGTGTCGTTATTTTCAAACTAAAAAAACTTAAATTTCACTACAGTTCAGTAGGCTTACTACTTTGGATTTGTGAATTAACACATGTTCAAGAGCTATTTTCCAAACTGCATCGAAGAATTTATTTACATGTTCCTAGAGCATCCAAGTACAAACACTGGCATTGTTCCCTCTTCAATTGCAGAAGGTATTGGCTAATTTGGTTTCATTTGTTATTGCTTGTTCTTAATCTATTGATTCATTTAAAAATATCCTTCTTGCTAGTGTTCTATCTATAGCTCCATTATATATCCATTATGGATAAGAAAAAAAAACTTTGGCTATGTTGTACTCCAACTTTGTAATGTTTTTATCATCATGCAGGGTGATTATATAAGTCATTGCATGGGTCTTGTATTTGGATTTGCTAATATACATTCAACAAAGTTTAAGCTACTTTAAATGCACATGCTAGAATCACCTTTGGTTTCTTATATTTCCAAAAGAAAAGTATAAGCCACTTCAAATACACAAGATGACAACAACATTAGTAGCTAGAAGAACATTGCTTGCAGTTCCAACTATGCGCCTCTATGCTAATATTCCTAAAATTAATGGAACAATGCCAACAATATGACTTTGTGAAGGTGTTAAACTGGTTGCAAATTAAAAACTTGTGTGTACAATGTATCATGCACAAAAAAGTAAATTTACAATAGTGATTTCACAAGCATATGGGAAGTTAAAACAATTTGTTACGTTGATAATGATGTGTTTCACATGCAACTTGCAAATACAATGGCATATCCCAGTTGTTATAAATTTATGGAATGACCGATATATAAAGTTGTGTTCAAGTGGTTGCATTATCCATTTACACTTTAAATTTAAATTGGTAGCAGCATTTGTTTCACATTTGTTAAATTAATCTGTTCTATTTACAAACTGACAATATTTTGATGTTAATTATGAAAAGATGGTTTCCTTGTTCAGTCCAAAATTGAAATTTTTCCTGCCATCTATTATGTTTTATTTTTATTCTTATTCTACGCATTTTTTTATTTTTCCTTCTATTATTAAAGATGTACTTGTTCTAGATTTGTTTCGTTCTGGGGTTCATCTAAAGAAATTGTTTGGATTTTGTTTAAGGTTGACTTGCACTTATATTGTTTTCAAATTATTTGCGATGTTCTAAAGAATATAGTTGTAGATTTCACAAATTGTTTATGTAATATTTTAGCACACAAAGTTAAGAAATACTATATCTTGTATGGAATCTTTCTGCCGATTTAGTTTTGCATTGGCAACATCTGCAATGCATATGCTCCATGTAGGATATGCTATTGTTCAAACAACATTGTCCATGTTTTTTATTTAGAGTTTTTTGTTGTTTCAATTTACTATTTTTTGATACAATGGTATCAACAAAATTCGTTAGTGTTGTTAATGTTGTTGGTTTCTTTTTGCAAATTAAAAACTATATTATATCATACAAAAATTTACATAGATATAGACTAAATAGGTTCTAGGAGTATAGAAAGAAGCTAACCTCCCTAGACCATGGTTTTACAGATTATAATGCATTGTTATCTTTAAAAAAAAATGGTTATACTCCATGCCTATCTTGCATATTCCTTTGGACTAATAAACTTTAAGATTACATCACCAAATTAGAGAGCTACAAAAACTCGCATTGTCTCTAGCCTAGAATATTATACCATGCTCAAATTCTTCATATAACCAAAACAAAGATCATAACACAATCGTTTTAAATCATTCACGCGGTCGTTGAACTAGGTACAAAGAGTTTAGCACTGAATTTTTTTCCGCACAAGAGTGGTTGGATTTAGAAGCTTGATCATTGGTTGGCCTTGGAAGTGGTAGTGGCCTTCATACCATACACTTGTGTTCTAAGGTTGTGTTGAGGTATTCATGGTAGTGGCCTTCATACACTTGGGTTCTAAGTTTGTGTTGAGGTATTCATGGTAGTGGCCTTCATACACTTGTGTTCTAAGGTTGTGTTGAGGTATTTATGGTAGTGGCCTTCATACACTTGTGTTCTAAGGTTGTGTTGAGGCATTCATGGTAGTGGCCTTCATACACTTGCGTTCTAAGGTTTTGTTGAGGTATTCGTCGCTTTTCTTCCTCTTCATAGCATACCATTCTTCTCGGATTCCACTGTTTCTTCGCTGTTGGAGGGAGTAGCTTCTTATTACACCATCTTCGGCATAGGAGGATTCTCTTCCTTTACTCTTGTGCTCCAACATTTCCGGTCACTACAAGACCTATGGAAATTGTCTCTGAGATGTGGACATATCCTTCAATTTTTATTTCCTCTTCTTTTGTCTCCTCCCCAAATGATGCAAGAGCATAGGATCATGACACATCATTGGTTTCAATGTAGTAAATTTTTAAATTATAGAGGGAAACGTTTATTTAATTTTATTTCTAGAATGTAAATTTAGTTGGATTAAAAAAGGTTCAATCCTATTAATAGATTTATTGTGTTGATGTGTAGGAACAATGGATTTGTAGTTAATTTTTGTAGGCATAAATTATGGATCTAGGTTGGAATAGGAGATCCAATCCACCCTTAGTGGATCTAGAAAACTAAAATTTGGTGTGTATTTGATACCCAACGAAATCATGATCCGCAAGATGTAGAACAGTTGGTGGCGGGGTATGGTTAAGACACCCCCTAAGCTGGAAGGTCACCGGTTCTAATCCCGTCAGATACCAAAAATCCAACCATGTTAAGGGTTGGTGCAGTCTAGGCTGGGTGCGATCCCCGGATGATTTTGACAGCTTAGATGCCCCTGGTTAGTGGCTACTTAGCCAATGGCAACCCTGCTAGTCAGGGGGGTTCCACCACTTTGCCAACAACAAAAAAAAACAAAATCATGAGTTGGTTTGAATTGGTAATGGTTGTTATGCATTTTAATAAAAATAGTGAATGAATTTTTCTAGAACAGAGGAGAATTAATTTATCCCTCAATGTTCCATGTGTGAATATATTTTCTTCCCTAAATCAATTTCCATGTGGATGCTTTGTAATCTAGAGGAGATAGAAGCGCACAACTTGAGAGATGAAGATTATTCGTTGATCTTAGAGCATGGGAAAATATTGTCTATGATAGTAGCTACGTCCCACAAGTGCACTCTTATTTTTTTTCAACTATTCAAATGTGGAGTAACACGATTAGTGAATTTAGGTTATGAAATTTAGCATAACTAGTTCATGAGAAGAAGAGTGTAATACCCAAGATTTGTAATCTCCATAAATCGGATTCAATAGTATATTTTTACTTCCAAAGGATAGAACCATGATTTATACTTAAGTGAATCGTTACTTTGTGTTTACAAACATTCTATAGAAGCTTGGTTTGCCTACTAGAGATTTCAATTTTCTACTATAGTTAAATCGTTTCTACAGTAAATCTTGTTCTGTTGCGTTTTTAAGATTTTGTAGCATGTTTTGTTTGCTATTGCGTTGATATTTTAGGTTGGAGCTGTATGAAGGGAAGATTGTATTTTTCATCTACACCATTTTTGGTATCTAATCCTACAGGAAGTGTAGTTGAAGGTGTATCTACAGGAAGAACAAGTGACCTCTTGCGTTAAGAGATGGCATTAAGCGTTGGTGGTGGAGGAAGTCGTGGAAAAATTCGAGGTAGAATAGTTGAAATGTAGAGGTAATGGAGGAATTACAAAGTCTGTGTGCACAAGTAGAGGCCATGAAAGCTACTAGACAAAGGGATCCTGAAATGGGTGATGCCAGTGAACAAGAGCAAGAGACTTCAGCAAAAGAGGAACAAGAAGAAGAATATTTGAGTATTAAATTGCTAAAGGAAGTTGTGAGAGATAGTTCAAAGTCAAAGGAAGATGTGCGAACTTGCAATGGAATTTTGAATCCTAAAGAAGTAGCGGATTGGGTAAATTCTATGGAAAAGTATTTCGATTATGAGGAAGTTCCAACAAACAATAAGTTCAAATTTTATATGACCAAATTGAAATTTTGTGCATCCTTATGGTGGGATGGAGCACAGTCTGAAAGAAAAAAGAAGAAAAAACAACCAATCAAAAGTTGGGACAGAATGATGGTCAAACTTAAAGATAAATTCCTTCCTAAGGATTATCAACTATCTCTGTATAGGAAAACGGAAAATTTAAGACAAAGGTTGTTGATCGTTAAAGAATATATGGAGGAAATTTATAAAGTGAATATCAGGGAGGGTTATACAAAAGAGATCTCTGAGAATACTTATAGGTATATCAATGGTGTCATACTTGTTATACAATATAAGATAAACATGTTATCCCTAAGCACAATTGAGGAGGCATACCAATGTGCCTTGAAAGGAGAATAAAATTGAGTAGAAAAAAAGGATCGGAAGAGGAAAAGGTCAAGTTTACAAATATAAGGGACAACAAACTCGAGGGAACAAGCCTTCAACTCAGAAAGAGGAAACTGGTGGATCAAATTAGAAAAAAAATCATATAGGGAAGGTGATTCTAGAGGGAAAATACCATATTCAAAAAGTAGAGGTAGAGAAATAGGTAAAGAATTTGTTTACAAGTGTAATACCCTGGGTCATAGGTTCTTTCAGTGTCTTGACAATCCAATAGGACAAGGGAATTCTCACAAAACTCAAGCGGAAGAAGAAGATATGAATGTACCAGAGACTAGGCATCCTTTGTTACTAAGTAGGACCTTGTTAAATCCAGCAAAGGAGGTAATGAACCGACATAGAGGAGAGCATTGTTTAAAACAGTTTGCAAATTTAGAGGCGAATACTGTAAAGCTGTCAATGTTTGAGAAAATATGAAAATAATTGAACTTTTAAAACTTTTTGATAAACAATTCGATACATGTAGATATCATAAACAAATCAAACACACAAATTAATCAAACCATTTGACACATGATGTGCCATGAGGAAACCCTCCACAAATCCGGAGGATGAAAAACCTAGTAAAAAATCTTTGAGTATGATAGATAATGGTAGAGAATGATTTTACAACACTTGCATATTGCTTGATAGGAGATATCTAAGCAACACTAGAGAATAGATATCATACGGAATATTGTCATAGCCTTTCCAAGTGCATAGCACTCTTTTAGCAAGCTTATTCAGTCATTACAATGAAGGTAGTGAATGGTTGCATGCATTTTGGTCATTGTGAACATTATACACACTATGTGCACTCTTCCCACGTTACCTATTGTGCCTTCCTTGACTTGGTGCCAAGTTGTCACCTCGTAATTACCTCCCACACTGAAGATATGCAGCCTCCATTAATTCACTGGTGTTAACAGCCTCTAACTGAATGTTAATTCACTGAACTAAACTAAACTGAATGGAAATGAATGTAACTGAATTGAACTGAATCATAACTGCTTGTAACTGAATTTAACTGAACTGAACTGAAAGTAACTGAACAGAACTGAATGTAATGGATCAACTAATTGCTTGACCATTAGTTAGGAGTTTAACTAAATGTATTTAGTGCTTCACCATCAGTGTCATCTTTGACAACCACATTCCATAAATTAAGGAATAGATTCCTCAATTAACTGAAACTTGTTTTCCCACTGTCATAACCCCACATTTTAACAAAAATTAAAAAAATTTAATGTAACATAAAATGTTTATAGTCGCAGTTTGGTAACTACTAGCGGCTAGTGGAAAAATGAAATAGTTAACAAAAGTAGTGATTAACTTAAAACACATAAAAACTAATACCACTTTAATTTTGATATGTTATGTAAATGACTTGCAATCAGTTGTTTCTAGTTGTACTGATGATTTGATTTTGTCAAGTAGGTGAGAAGTTATGTTCTAAATTGGGGCTTACTTAGCAATTGCTAACTCAGCTGGATTTCTGGATCTTACAAGTTCAACAGGTAAATTTTTGAACAAGTAGGAGAATCCAAATGTACTTCTTTAGCATATATAAAATGCTAGAGTAAAAATTTGATTAATAGAGTTCAAGGATACTATGAGGTAAAGTAACTTTTTCTTTATTTGTTTTGCATCTATGACAGTATTTTAATTTTATATCGTAAAGACCAATATCCTTGCCATACTAAATGTCTTTCACTAGTATGACTTCTACTTCAGAAATTCTTCTTTCCAACTATAAGCTAAGTTACTTACAAGTTCTACATAGAGCTCATGATTTAATATAACGACACTTTTACTGAAACAAGAGTTTATTGCTATTGCTATTTCTAATATCTAAAACACTGCTTTTAAGCATGAAAACAAATCTAAGGCCTTCCAAGAACAAGCTTACAATAGAACCCTTAGCTCTACTTTTAATTATGCTCTGGTAGAGAAAAATTATCAGCTTATTATTGTACTACAGTTATAAATGTTCACTTGCACAATAGTTGTCAAGTTACAATTTTGATATTCCAAGTTTCATCATGACACAAGTATTGTAGCAAAAATTACTTTACCATATCATTTATTAATATTAATAAGTGATGCTATCTTTAACCCTAGATAGTCTTACTATCTTTTATTTACCAAGTCTAATCTAACAATGGTTTGATTCATTTAGAGTTTTGGTTCCTTATGGAGACCAAAAGATCACTAACTTCCAAGAATTTTATCTTACATCATGGCACTATAGACTATATACAATGTAAGAGTTATTCTAGGGTGTAAATACTATCTACTTTTACTTACATATAGTTGATTTATAAACTAATTTCTTACCCACCAGTGTTTACATAACACTAGTTCTAATCACATAGTTATGTATCATAATGTTTGTATAAATGGTCAATAGTAGTACTATCAACTCATGATTAAGGGCATATACTCTACTATTGATCTTTCCATAAATGTTTTACCAACGAAATATTACAAGGTTTTCATAAAATAAAGGATAACGATGAAAACATATGTCTTGTTCTTTACCATTGCTTGACTTTATTGTTTATCATTGTAATGATATGATTTTGACTTTATAACTAACATTATCATTGTGGCTATTATTTAAATGATTGGCAATAACATGTTTTATCCGACAGTGCAGGAGACTTTAGTGATCGACCCACTGCTGAGTAAAAATTTCAGTGGCATGTGGAGAAGCCTCCACTGTGTAATGGATGATTTAAAAACTTACAACATAACCCTATCTTCCTCATTCTTCCTCGATGGTTTGGCTCTACACTGTCTGGTTTCTTTGTGGCCATGAGAGGCTCGCTTGTTCTCATTTTTCGACTCCTTTTTGTGTGTAGTGAAGTGCTGCAACTCTTGTATAAGGGTTAAGTGATGCACAACTCGTATCTTGGTTTCTTTCTACAAGAACTGTGTTGTTGTGAGAGTGGTTTTACTCTGTTAGTATTTTAGAGTGTTGGTCCCTTGCATTGCCCTTGCCATAGCGTTTAACCTGCTCCATCGTCAGTGTAAGCCTGGAATGTGAATGGTTCGATTCCTCCTCAGCTCCAGACTTCTTCGCCTTTAGGTAAAGATTTCATGTTAATGCAGGTTACAGTCAGCTTTGGGCTTGGAAGAAACCTCTCCTACGCTGGTCAACTCCATGGCCAAAACAGGTAAGCCCCGGTTTAACATGGCATCTCCCTTCTTGTAAAGGTTAAAGGTTAAGGGTTACAGTTGGAAAGGAAGCATGGCTTCGGCTCCTCCATTGTTTAGATGCTTAGTTTCAGTTATTACTTAGTTCTTATTATTAAAACCCTTTCCTGTTGCAGGGTAGCTCCAGCTTCTATGTCGTGACTTGCATTTAGCTTTTCTTGACGTGTAAAAAGGATTTACAGCCTTATGGCTAAGTAATATCATACTCGTTTTCTTAAAATGTGAAGATTTCTCCTGTATTCATGGTTTTTACTTAACTTATGTTTTGAATACTCTGTTAATTTATACTTTGTCTTATAAAAGATATTACTGTAAATGAGGTTTGTTCTTCTTCACTGTCAGTGAAATAAATTTACTATTAAAGATTTCTCTTGTAAATAAATAAGGTTAATGTGAAGACTGTAGCTCAATCGTAAAGTAAAATCTATAAATTTATACTTATCAGTTAGGATAGAATATCTAGGGTTTACTGGAAGAGAACCCTTGTATAGATATATTATTAAATGTATTAGTTGTGCATTGGTTTCTGTTTACTTCTATTTCGTTATTACAAGAGTATTGATGTTATTTAACCTGTTTATGAAGTATTTTTTTTTCAAATAAAAGAGTTTATAAATATACTGTAAGTTCTTGAGATAAGACTGTAATCAATCTAATACATAACTTATAGTTTTTCTAATTTAATTTGTTTATTCAGTTATCATAGTATATGTTTAAAACTTTTACAAATTAATTTATAATAAGATAAAAGGAAAACTAGGGTTTCGACCCTCAGGTTTATCTTACACGGGTTATAAGCTAATCTTGTAATTATAATTATTTCCTGATTAAGTAATTTCTTAGTCTTGTTATAATTAATGTTTACATATACATTTGAATTTGTTACTGTTCTGTAAATTAGAAATTATTCAGAGCTTTACTTTTTACTTTTTAACTAATAAAATAATAACTATGTTTACTTTTTATAAATAGATGTTTGTAAACATAACTCTATTCTGGTTTACACTAAATAATAGTTTAAGACAATAGATTTAAAGGATACATTGTTTGGTTATTACCTTGGTTATATACCTAACTGTATCTTCTATAATCTTTATTGTATCAATATACTTTTTATTATAACTCAAGTATAGTTTTACTGTTTCTTTTCCAACATTTTTACTTAGTTATACTTAGTAAAATAGTAAACATAAATAACCATAACATTGTTCTTTACATAATAATTTACACAATGAATAAATTACTCTGGTATCTACACATATAGAACCCTATCTATTATTTTCAAACTCTTATAAATTTCTTTCATCTACTTAAAGCATTCTAATTGTGCTAGAGTACGACCTGGTTTCCAGGTGTGGAAAAACATAATCTAGAAATTTATTTTCATTCTATCACATTATTCTCTAAATCAATTTCTTTTTCTTTAACCATATAATAAGAATACTAACACTAACATTTTACAAACTGAACTTTAACATTCATATATCAGTCAAAATAAGATTTATTTAACTAACACGGTAAAATAAAACAACATAGAACCTGTTGAGGACAAACTACAACAGCTTTAGGAGGTCGTTCCTCCCTACCAATCTCCTGGAGAGTGCTCAAACAACGCTTCCTCAGGACCCCCGAGCCTGTTCCTAGTCTTCTTTGGCTGAGAACTGGTGGAGAATGCAAACAATAGAACCCTCTGTCAACTGACTAGTTCAATATCTCAGTAATGCACTCTGCTCTCAGCAGTATGATCTTCAGCTTAAAGGCTGCAGCTAGATCAATCAGCAGTTATCCCCTCAAACACTTTCCAGATTTCACTTCCATTGAATTTCTCTGAAGTACATTCATTCAACCTGAATGATCACTTCTCTAGAATGAACAGCCTCAACTCTCTTCAATGGGAATTTTTATAAAGATTGCCTAGGTCTTTTGGGTCAGTTTTCATTAATTGAGCCACCTGCTCTAATTCCACTTCCTTGGGGAATCATGACCCCAAATGTAGGGAGGTTGCCACCTACAACAGTTGGAAGTGGTTTGAGGATGATGCCACATGTCAGTTTGCTCTCCACCCAGTTTCCTCCACCAATTGGACCAGTAAACACTCTTTTAACAGCTCTCCTAAGCTGTTGTCTCCTCCTTTATTTATTTATAAATAAAATATTCAGAATTTAAATTAAATATCCTTGACCCCACTGGGTCATCAATTACAACTTAGCATAAAATTTAACATATTGTCTTCAAATAATATAAAATTGCTTTTTGCAAAATTGGGGCATGTGACACCCACAACTTGTACTTAACACATGTCTTTGCAATTCGAGTTCATTGGAGGTCTAACATAGGCAATTCAAATCTTTACTTTATCTATGTGCTTATCTCATTTATCATTTAATTAAGTATGCATGGTCAATGAGTGTTTAATTAATTAATTATCTTTATCATATCATACTCAGAAGAATTTTTTCCAACCTATGACTATATGTATTACCCCGGGTCATATAGTCATATGCTAAAGTAAATCACTCTAGGGGTAGCTAATCCCTAAATAAAACTTATAACACTTAGTGACCATGACTAGTAATACATCACATGGTATAACCAATTTACATAGTAAAGTACACCACCTCACAACATGAGGATATTTGTAGGACTTGATATTACTCACAATTCTACTGCCTTTATATTACTCACAAGGATCACTTGATATTACACACAAGTTTACTGACTTGATATTACTTGCAAGTCTACTATATTGATATTACTCACATGACTTGATTTTACTCACAAGATTTACAACATCACCACCTCAATCATATAAGGATATTTGTAGGACTTGATATTACTCACAAGTCTATTGTCTTGATATTACTCACAAGTCTATTGTCTTGATATTACTCACAAGACTGGAGAATGACTCCCGATGCTGTAATCTCAACACTCGCTCTGAGTGTGGGAGACATTCTCTACCATACCAATCTTATCTCAGAAGTAATTGAACTTCATCATAGATTGAGGATTTTTCATCACATCTACAATCTGCTCATCAGTAGGTATGTACTGAAGTTTTACAAATCCTTTCTAGACCATGTCTTGAATGAAGTGATACTTCATTTCTATGTGTTTCAAATTGTCATGAAGCAATGGATTTTTGGAAAGATTTATACAACTTTCGTTATCACACTTGATCATTGTAGGATCTATATTTACATCGAAAAATCCTCCATGTAACTTTCTCAGCCACACTACTTCTCTGCAAGCAGTACTAGCATTAGTGTACTCATCCTCTGTGGTTCTTTGAGAAACTAAAACCTTATTTCTGCTAGACCATGAAATCATCATTGAACCCAAGCTAAAACAATACCTGGAAGTGATATTTTGATCAACAATGTTTCCACCCTAATCAAAATCAGTATATCCAAGCAATAACACTCCTCCATTGGAGGAATACCTGAGTCCATAAGCAACTGTACCACAAAAGTATCTCAAAATATGCTTACCTGCAACCCGTGGTTTGTGTCTAAGATCATTCATGAACTAACTCAAAATGCTAACTGCATAGCAAATATCTAGACTCGGATGTATCAAGTACATCAATAAGACAATAAATTGTCTATATAATGGTCCACTAGATCCGATCCAGTCTTAGTCTCATGGAGTTTCCTCAAATTGGAATCCATAGGAGTAGTCATGGATTTATAATCCACCTTGCCAAAACTGTGCAAGATGTCCATGGTATACTTCCCTTGAGAAAGAAATATTTCATCATTCCTGAGCCAAATCTCAAGGCCTAGGAAATAGTGCATAAGACCTTAGTGTTTCATCTCAAACTCTAAGGCAAGCTCCCTATGACACTCTGCAATCAGTATTTCCTATATAGTGAGGAAAATATCATCCACATATAGGACTAGTACCCCAGGTTGGTTCTCCACTAATTTGAAGTACAAGTTTGATCCTGCATCACTCTTCAAGAAACCCAATTTCTGAAGATAACTTCCTATTCTGGAACACCAAGCTTGAGGAGCTTGTTTTAACCCATACAGGGCTTTCTTTGCACACATGGGACTCCTTCCCATGTATCACAAAACCCTCAAGCTACTCAATGTAAACCTCTTCCTCAACCTCACCATTGAGGAAGGAAGTCTTCACATCCATTTGTTGAAGCTTCTAGCCCAATACTGATGCAAGTGAAATAATATATCTGATAGTAGTATACATGGCCACTAGAGCAAAATTATCCTCATAATAAATTCCCTCTTTCTTAGAAAAGCCACGTGCAACAAACCTGTATTAGTACTTTTCCACATTGACATATGTAGCATCCTTTATCTTGTAAAGTCATCTATAATTTACAACTGAATTCCTCTCAGGTCTGGGAACAATATCCCAAACATGATTCTTCATAATAGAATGGTATAACTTTGTCATTGGATCTTTCCACACTTACTGTTATGCAGCCTCTTTATATGATAAAGGATCTAATTCATTGATACTGTTCATCAATGCAACATATCCCGAATACCTATCAGGTTGCTTGTGCTCTCTGGAAGTGTATGTTCATGCTCCATGCTTCTCAGCTTCTCTCAATGCATCTTGGCACCATTTTGACCTCCTCTTTCCAGGAGGTTTATCAACCAGTTCAAATGGTTCATCAATGACAAGTATTTATGCATGCTCTATTGGATTCTCCCTCTGAAAATCAAAAGGGGAATAATCATCATCATGATCCTCTGATATAGGATCCTCATCCTCCTCTGTCTCTGAATCACATTCAAGATCTTTTGACCACTTGAATGTTTCCTCCTCATGGAAAGTCACATCCTGATTAACCTCAACATGTCTCTCACCAAGTACATAAATTCTAAACTCCTTGGAGTTCTCACTGTAGCCAATAAAATTTCCCTTCTTTCTAGAAGGTTCCATCTTGGCTCTCTTTTCTTTTGGAATATGAATATACACATGACATCCAAAAATATGAAGATGTGAAATGTTTGGTTTCTCACCAGTGAACACCTCTTCAAGTGTTCTCTCATCAAGAACTACATTTGGACTTCTATTATGTATGTACACTATTATACTAGTAGCCTCTTCCCACAAATAAGCAACTAGATCCTGATCATGTAACATGGCTTTTGCATCCTCACACATAGTTATATTCTTTCTCTCTGCAACCCCATTCTGTTGTGGGTTGTAAGGAACTATTAACTATCTACATATCCCTGCATCACTGCAACTCATTAAAGGAATTTGATTCAAATTCTCCACCATTATTAGACCTTAGGGAACATATATGCCTACTTGACTTATTCTCAACTAAGGCTTTATATTCTTGGAATTTACTGGAGGTTTCACTTTTGGCTTTCATGAAGTAAATCAGGACCTTACGGGAGAAATAATCAATGAATAAAACATAATATAGATGCCCATTGAGGGATGCGGAATACATGGGTCCACATAAATCTAAGTGCACTGAATCTAATATTTCTCTAGATATAGTATGGCTTCTAGGAAACTTATTTTTAACATTCTTCCCTAAAGCACAACCTCTATAAACAGTATCATGTACAGAATCAAAACTAGGTAGAGCTTTCACAATTCGTTGCAAACAAAGGAGTGTTATGAAGTGGATATTTCCAAGTCTCCTATGCCAAATCTTGCATGGGCTGGTAGTATGATGTTTCATGGTTTTAATATACTTTATTGGTACCTTGTAAATCTATCCTTCTCAAACTCCAATAACAGTAGTAGTATCAATGTTCTGGTTCTTTGGCCACAAGTATGCTTGATTCTCCATGAATATGACTCAGAATCCTTTATCTTGAAGGACATAAACAAAGAGTATGTTGTTATTCACTCCAGGGACATAAATAGTTTGATTCACATGTAGTGTGTCTCTTGAGTTTAGCTAGAAGGATGTGGATCCAATTCCTTGGATTGAGTATGTGGAATTATCTCCCAATTCTACCATGCATGCACACTGTTTTTCTTTGATGTTGGAGATTGTGCCCTTGTATCCTAACATGTGTTTTGAAGCACCACTATCAACCATCCATGTATATTCTCCCGTGATGAGAGATCCGGATAAATCAAAGACAAGGTAATACTCCCTCCTTGTCCCTTTCTCCTCAGGTGCATTCTTTTGTGGAGTAACATAATTGATTGTATTTGAATGTAACTGAAATTAAATGAACATAACTGAAAGTAACTAAATAGAACTAGATGTAACTGATCAACTAATTGCTTGAACATTATTCAGTAGTTTAACTAAATGTATTTAATGCTTCACCATTAGTGTCATGTTTGACAACCACTTTGCATAAATTAAGGAATAGATTCCTTAATTAAATAAAACTTGTTTTCCCACAAATTGTACTTAACTGATGTCTTTGCAATTCAAGTTCACAGAAGGTCTAAAATAGGCAATTTGAATATTTACTCTATCTCTATGCTTTTCTCATTTATAATTTAATTAATTCGGCATCGTCCATGAGTTTTTAGTTAATTAATCATCTTTATCATATCATACTCAGAATAATTGTTTCCAACCTATGATCATATGTATTACCTCAGGTAATATAGTCATATTCTAAAGTAAATCACTCTAGGGGTAGTTAATCCCTAAAGGAGACTTATAACATTTAGTGACCATGACTATTAATACATCAAATGGTATAACCACTTTACATAGTAAATTACACCACCTCACAACATGAGGATATTTGTAGGACTTGATATT
>LPNX010734011.1:78641-102169 GCA_001517045.1 Pseudotsuga menziesii
TTGCTCACGAGTCTATTGTCTTGATATTACTCACAAGAATCATCTTGATATTACTCACAAGATTTACAACATCACCACCTCAAGCATATGAGGATATTTGTAGGACTTGATATTACTCATAAGACTGGGGAATGACTCATGATGTTATAATCTCAACAAAAGTTATCATTGATAGTGGCAACACAGATAACTTGGTATCAACCGAGATGGTAGATAAGCTAAAAATGGGAAAAATCAAGCACCCCAATCCATATAATTAGTGTTGGAATCATAAAGGCCATCATATCTTAGTAAATGAACAAGCTGAAGTGGAATTTCACGTTGGAAGTTTCAAAGATAAAGTGTTGTCCGACATAATTCCAATGGATGTCTGTCATATGCTCTTGGACATACCATGGAAATTTGATCAAGGAGAATCGCATGATGGAAGGAAGAAACTATACACCTTTGATAAAGATGTATTTCAACATACACTATTTCCATTGGAGGAGAAGGATGCAGTTGAAGATCATAGTCCAAAGGTACTATTACTCAGTGGAAAAGAATTTCTACAGTAAATCAAAGAGGAGGATGAGGTAATATTTTCTTTAATTATGATTCTTACAGTATTTTTTACAGCTACAAGTGTGATGGATCTTCCTGTATAAATTTGGGATATGCTAGCTCAATTCATTGACATAATAATGGATGAATTACCTCCCAATAGAAACATAAGTCATCATATTAACTTTATGCCTGGTGTAAGTTTACCAACTAAGGAAGCTTACAGGATGAAACCACAAGAAAATGCAGAGATCGAAAATCAAATGTAGGAGCTACTTTATAAGGGACTAATCATAGAAATTATAAACCCTTCTGCACTACCCACAGTATTGAGTCCAAAGAAGGATGGTAAATGGAGGATGTGCACTAATTCCAAAGCCATATATAATATTAATATCTGGTACATATTTCCTTTACCCTTCATAAATGATTTAATGGACTCTTTAAGTGGTGCTAATTAATTTTTAAAAGTATATCTTAAAAGTGGTTATCATCAAATTAGCCTTCAGAGAGGGAGGTGAGTGGAAAGTCGCCTTTAAAACTGATGATGGGTTATATGAATGGGTAGTGATGCCCTTTGAGTTGTAAAATGCACCAAGTACATTTATGAGAGTCATGAATGAGGTTTTGAAGGATTTCATTAGAAAAATCGTAATTGTTTATCTAGATGACATTTTGATTTATTGGCAGCCAAAAGAAGAGCATATGAAGCATGTAAGGACTCTTTTAGAGAAACTACAGAAAGATAAATTATGGATAAACTTGCAAAAGTGCTCCTTTATGAAAACAATTTTTTTTTTTGGGGTTTTGTAATACCAAAAGATGGGTTAAAGATGGATCCTGGAAAGTTCAAGGCAATCATTGATTGGCCTTCTCCAAAGAGTACAATTGAAGAAAGAAGTTTCCATGGGGTGGCTAGTCTCTATAGGAAATTCATTAGGAACTTTAGTAGAATTTGTGGTCCAATAGTTGAAACATTTAATAAAACCAATCATCCTTTCCATTAGACAGTAGAAGGTGAAAGAGGATTTTTTTTATTAAAGAAGAAAGTAGCTGAATAACCCATTTTGACATTACCAGACTTCGATAAAGTGTTCCAAGTGAAGTGTGATGAGAGTGATATTGAAATTGGAGTTGTATTGAGCTAAGAATAAAAACCAATAACATACATCAGTGATAAGTAATATGAGGCCAAACAAAAGTATTCTTCCTATGATACATAATTCTATGCAATAGTACAAGCTTCGAAAAAGTGGAGGAATTATCTCATGCCAAAGGAATTCATCTTGTAGTATGATAATCATGCACTACAGTACATCAACCAATAGCCAAAGATAAGTACAAAACATGTTAAGTGGATTGAATTCTTGTAGAATTTTACTTCTTTTTTTAAGCATATAAATGGATCAACTAACAAAGTTGTAGATGATTTGAGTAGAAGGACTTTGGTTTTGCAGGAAACTCAAATTAAAACATTGGGATTTGAAAATCTTAAAGATATGTATAAAGAAGATCTAGATTTTAAGGAGGCACATGAAGCCTGTGAAATTCCAGGTAGCAGAGATAGGAGTCTATAGCTTGAGTACATGTGTTGATTCCTGGAAAAATACCAGCTACCGATAGTAGGGGTTCTCCCAAATAGTTCGTTTACTGATTGGAGTGGGGAACCCATCCGGTTTGCGGTCCGGGTACCGTAGAGTTAAAGTGTGTTTTTTAAATCTCTTTTACCGGTTTCGGCTCGATCCACCGTTTATAAATTTTCTCTTTTATGTATGAAATGCAAGTTCCTATATTAAATGCAAATAACAGAACAACTAATCTAAATCTACTCTAGCCTATCCATAGGAAGCAAGATTGATATTAATAAAAAATGAATGATGTGATGTATTGTTTGCATAAAGAACTTTACATCTAGCTGAGAAATCCAAGATACATACATATAGCAGAAAGTTAACACAGAGATAGCTCAGTGATATTAAAATATTCATCATTCATTATTGCATAAGATTCATCACAGAACATAAAATTAGTCATAACTCAGAAGTAGTTCAGAGGGTTAGGAACGATCTCACATATTATATAATGCTAAACAAGAAATAGTTCTCCATTTAGCTTCATACAACATGCTTTGAGACTTATGCACTACTCTCTCCAACAGAATTCCATCTTATTTATTATAATAGGAAATAGATCTTCTTACAACAAGCTTCAATAACTATGCTAGCGAAAACTCCTTCTTTCATCTGCTTTACCTCTACTTATAGAAATTACAAAATGACTCTTGATTTTCCCCAACCTTTTAGGCTTCCTCGACTCTTCCTTCATAAAATTTCATCTTTTAGTCCATTTACTACAAAAGGAATAAATACAAAATATTACATAATCCCCAGTTTGTGAATAAGACAAGTTTAAGTGTGCCCAATTGATGTCTTGATGAAAACGCTCCATTCTTGGGCTTCTTCACTAATGACCTGATATTCAGCTGACTGCAGCACACGCACTGCCACTTCATGCTTTGATAGTTGGGACTCAATTTCTTTCACTTTGGGTGCATTCTGACTCAGTAATTCCTCCAACAGGTGCTTGTGGCCTGAAGATTGTATAATCCATATCCTAATGTATTCCTCGCTAACAACCTCGAGCTTAGATATGCTTTCTTCCCCTTTTAAAAACCTTTCTTGTAAGTTCTTCTAATTTTCCTCCCTGACTGGGAAATATTGGTCTAGGGCGCCTGTTAAAATCATGCACTGATTGTGAACAAAACGCATGCCTTTGTAGAATTCAACACACTTTTCAATAGTTCTCTCAATAGCTGTGTTTATTCTAACTGTTATTCTACACCCAAAATTCAATATGGCCACATCCATCTTAAGACTTCATGTAGTCTTCTGAGGCATATTTGCTGAAAATTTCGGATTGGGAACATAAATAATTCAGCCATTATAAGAAGTATTTATGTTCCCGAAACAACTGGTATGCAGAATAAACAGGAGTTTTGGTCTTATCCCACTGGCAATTTAGAGTTGTGAACTGTTGTTTGCACAAAATGCTATCAATCAGAAAAGAGCTCATATAGAACTCTAACTTCTTTTGTAAGACACCTCCAAGTGTTGCGCTTATACATGAGGACAAGCTGTTGGATATTATATCAACCCAATTAAAAATGGTGCCTTGGGTGGCCACGAAATAAATCACCAGCACCCAACTCATCTTGTAATATTTTCCATTAGTGCTCGGCCAAAAATCTTGTTCAACATTAAGGCAAAATCCTATAGGCGGTACGCAGGTTCGTTGTTTCATATTCTCCGGTAGGCCTCGTATGAAACTGCTTCTCGGGGACCATCATTCTTCGTACATTGTCAACAATATCAAGTTCTAGCTCTTTTAACCGTTTCTCTGTGAGATAAATCTGAGGACTGGGAAGCTTGCAAGGTTGAGCTACATAAGTCGAGATGTAAGCAGAAAAACCTTGTCCTTCAACATTTAACAAAATCCTCTTGGTTATGTCTACCTTTGGCAGCATCCAGCCAATCACTTCTACACATGGAAAAAGTTTTGGTCGTGTGGAAGCCTTCATAATCGCTGACCTTTCTATGTTTGCATATATGGGTGAATATTCTAACCTCGCATCTGGTACGCTCCGATCCTTTATAATTTGGTATATTTTCACGCATCTGTACTCAAGTTCACTGCCAGTAACAGCCTTGGTATCTTCATATATGATTTCTACTCGCGTTATGACCTCCACCTCTGGATCCTCCTCCGTGGATTGCACCTTCTTCTTCTCTTTTCGAGGCATATCACTATATAGATGGCGAGGTTGTTTAAGTCATAAAAAAATGTGTTAGATCAATTTATTTCAAAGGCATATAATTTTGATTGATGAATTTAACGCTGCATATAACCAAAAACCAAGTTTCAACTAGAAAAAATTACCAAATCATCACGATACATCTTAGCAATTATTTTATTCCCACCCTAAACCGTGCAATACTGAAATAAAAAAAATTAAACCACGGGTTCAAGGATTTTTAGGAGAAATACTGGACACAGTTCGTAGGCAAGTAAACTCCACTTCACTGGCCTTGAGAATTTTATCACGGAAAATCATCTCTTATGGGCATAGAAACCCTAACACCATCGATAGGGTAAAAAGGAAAACCATGTATAACGGGGAGGAAAACCTATAAAGATAGTTGGGGTTTTCACCCAGCATGAACTTCATCCCTGTATCCTGAAAATGAAGATGGCAATCAATATTCAGACCCGACCAATGGCCATAATCCCCCCACCCCCGCATTGGTGAAATGAAGGAGTGGTGCACACGGAGAAATTCTCATATGCCCACAGTCCTCCTTCTGCAAAAAAATATCAAGGAAACTCTCATGGTGAGAGTTGGGCAAACAATGGCCTGGGGTAGGTAGGAAAAACCCATGGCCCTAGTTAAAAATGGACAGGGCAATGCGCCATCACTCAAGGGGAAAACAACAAAAAACTATGACCTCAAGGTTTAAATACTCTCCGTGTAGATGCAAAACCTAAACCTACCAAGTATCAAATCAAGCAAAAGGGTTAAGATCCTACCTGGATGCTGAATGAGATGGAACAAGTGCAGTCACAGCTGACTAGATCCACTCAACAATTGACAGTTTCACACAAGAAACGCAGATTCAAACGGTGAAAAATAACCATAAAGCGCCTCCTTACAGGATTAAAAGGCAAAGCTTTGGAAAAAATATTGAGAGAGGAAACAATGGTTTCGGGCGGAAAAAAGGAAAGGATCCGATTTTATCAAGCGGCTACATACTTAACCTGTCAGGATGGGGTAATGGTTTAAAGATCCATCGATAAAGTAACCAATTAACCATCTACACTGGCATAAAAAAACTCTTTGAAATATTATCGGTTGCACATCTGATTATGCATCCGAAGATTCGGCGAGGGATTCATCCAAGAAATCTTCGGAAGACTTAGAGACAAATAACCGAAATGGCGGGCGGGAAAAAACAAAACTTTTCCGTGAACATTGGAAACTAAAGCAACAAGTCAATCCAGTGTGTCGGAAATACTGCTGACAACCAACCAAAAATCATCGAAAAATTTTCTCTGATATCGTCGATACCACAGACAAAAGTTCATCCAACGAATCGGCCATCTCTTGTGAGTATTTTCAGAAAGCACGAGAAACAATGGTTTGGCAAGCCTTCGAATAACTCTTCTGTTGCGTCGGATAAACTCCATGAGTTCATCTAATGCATCAGGTGGAAAAAGAGTTTTGCTTTTAACAAAACATCTTGCAAAAAACTAAGTTATAAAGAAAAATCCTTAAGATCAAGGTATACTTTTGAGGCTTTAAAACTAGAACTTCAAAGAAAAAGTGGCGGGCCCTAAAACATAAAAAAAATTGGGATGGTAGTTGCAATAGCAACAACATGTTACAAGATGGGTTGTTATTCAAAGGAAGTCAGCTTTGGATTCAAAAATGTTCAATGAGGGAGAATCTAATCTAAGAGAAGCATAGCGATGGATTAGAATGATATTTTGGACAAGATAAGACATATGCACAAGTGAGTTCTCTTGATTTTGGCTAGGCATCAGAGCTGAGGTAAAGAATTTCATTGAGAGATGTAGAATATTACAATATGCCAAATGAAGAATGTTAGAGTAATACTACATCCTAGCACCATAGTCTTAGACCTTAGACATATTCATTTGCTTCTATGCAGTGTTTTCTATGGTTTAAACTTGGGTAAATTGGCATTTATTACAGTTGAGGCGTGTTGGAGCAGGGTCCCGCAGCTACAGAAGAAGCTGCCAGTTTAGCGGAGAGACAATTTTGGCGGAGAGGAGATAAGAAAGAGCTACGAGGCTGTAGCATGTTTCTAGCTGCAGAGTAGAGCCGGAAACTGTGACGGTTGGGACAGAGAAGTCAAGGGAGACGGCGGTACCTGAGCGGCCAAGAAGAGAGAGCTCAACCACTGCATTGAAGGCAGCGGCGGAAGATGGGAGGGCTTAGCTACCCTCATAAAGGAAAAGGATCAACGAGGCCGAGGTATTGAAGATGAAGGACAGAAACAGGGAAGTGGTGCATAGTACCCATGATCAGCGCTGGGAAGCATGGAAGACCGCAGAGAGTTGTGGTGTGACGGAAAGCGGCTACCTCAAGTACAAATACGCTGACTGTCACTAGTTAGGGTTTTGGGTTACTGTTGGGACAGGCCCACAGTGTTGTAATGGCGAGACCTTCGGGCCGCCTATAAAGGGATATATTTTGTATTGTAAGGGGGTTCATTCGTTGGTTAGTTATACGTTTAGACAATAGTTGGTCAGTTGGTTGGACAGTTAGACATTGTTATACAGTTATAGAAGCTAAGCTCTGGTTCTGTTATTATCTATAGTTATCTTACTGTAACCAGTAGCTGGCTCATAGAGCATGCATGTAACTATCCGCAGGGATCGACAGAGAGGGAAGAGTATATTGTAAGAGGTGCAATATAGAGAAAAGAAGAGATCTAAGAGAGAAGGGATCCAGGCTGTGTGCGGAGTTACCCAGAATATCTCGAGCTGCATATGCGGTGTAGAAGAACTATGTTTACCTTCCCCTGAGCTATAATAGAAACACAGTTCTGTGGACGTAACTTCCATCCTGGAGGTGAACCACGTTAAAATCGAGTGTTATGTCATTGATTTATGTATTGTGTTTATCTGTTGCATCTATCAGTTATTTCATGAACCTTGTTTATAGTTTAATGTATGTATGTGTTATTCAGTTACAGCACTATAAAAGATAAATGCAAGTTGAACCATTAAGTATTTTGTATAAGAGTTTATCTATGTTCATTTCTTATATTCAAGAGTCGCAGAGTTAAACAGCCTTGTATGTTGAGCCCCGTAAGTCGGACACGGTAGCACTGAGTACGCGGAGCCGCGGTGGCAGGATATCGCAAGGAGGCGATATCGCACCAGCAGAGGAGCTGTGGTGCGCTGCGGTTGAGAATCTAGCGTAGGAGGGAGTTATGTGTTGGTCGAGGCTTGGCGATGCGATAAGGGCTAGAGTCGTCGCGAGTAAGAGGAGGTTGCACGTCGCAGAGAGAGAGATCTCGCAGGCTAGAAGAGTCGCGAGACACCCAGGCTACCCCAGAACCTGGTCAAAGACACTTGAGTCTTTGACCAACCCATTAGAGTCACTTCGGGTGAGACTTCAGGCCACTCTGTGGTCTGTCGCCGAAAGGGCCAGTGAGCTAGGGTTGTTGTTGGTTAAATACAGTAAACCCAGGTCTGCCCAAGCAAAGCCAACAAATGGTTCCGTTGTCGGTTTTGAACAAACTGAGCATTGATGTTCTGGTGGCGGCCTACTAGAGACGAACTCAACGAGTGGGTTTGGTCTAAGGAGAAAGAGTTTTCCGAACGAGAGAACAAGAGTCCTAGACTGAGTACAGAGGACTGGTTACAAAAACATATCGTTACAGACCTGCATGCGATATTTTTTGTGACCTTTGGAAACGAGCTTTACGACTGGCTATCAAAGTTGACTGATACAAGCATATTCAAGAAGAAAAGAAACATTGTCTAGACACCGGAGCTGATTCAGACCGTGAAGAACCTTGATAATCCCATTACAAGAGCAGTAGAATTATGGCTTACGAGCGTGCTAGAAGGCTTCGTCACAGAGTTTGCAGTGGAACAGAGAAAGAGCTTCAGTGAGGCTGAGCGCTACTTCTTCAAAGGATATCGCGGTAAGTACCTTAAATCTTTGAACTTGTCCATTAAGATGCTATTACATGAAAAAGGAACAATGGACCTAGTTTCAAATGAATAAGTAAAGATAGTAATGTCACAAGAGTTTGAAAGTGACTTTGATGACATTGGATGTACATGTAGTGGAAAGAAATATAAAGTAGATTTCAGATCTCCCATTTTTGAAGACAGTTCAAATAATACTAGACAACAGAGTCATAGTACTATAGAAGGAACAGAGGGGGGTATCCCTTACCACCCTTACACCCCACAGAAACAGACCGGAACTCAGAACAATCCCGTAGGAACTCCATCTAGTAGCTCGCAGACAGTACCTACCACTGCTACATCACCTCCACCTACACCGTCGAGTGGTAGTAACAAAGAAAATCAACATCCACCACGTAGAAATAGAATGGGGGATGATATGAAGCTACCTATCTTTAAGGGTACAGGGGCAGAGGACCCGGAGCAGCATTGGTATCTATGTGAAGCCATGTGGACCATTAAAACCATCAATGACGATAATATTAAACTTGTACAGTTGGTCACCACACTAAGAGATCGAGCCTTAACATGGTATATGAAGTATACCACAGTACCTAGAACACTTGTCCAAATCAAGACCGCCATGATTAAAAAGTTTAAGAAACATAAGTCTAAGTCACAGTGCATTACAGAGCTCAAAGACATCAAACATCTACCTACAGAGTCGGTGTGGGACTTTGATCAGAAATTCAAAGCCCTTATAGACCAAGTCAGCTTTGAGTTTGCGCCAGAGCAGCATAAGGAATGGTTTATTGCAGCACTGCTCCCTCACATCAGACTACCATTAATGCAGCAGAAACTCCAGACGCAGGATGACGCGTTGGAGATGGCGATGAAACTAGAGGCTTCACCTCTAGCTGAAACCAGCACAGGCATGACAAATCTACAAAACTAGTTGGCTAATCTCATGTTACAATTGCATGAGATTAAGAAAGGGAAAGAGGTTGCGCAAGAAATATGGTGAGTAAGATGTAAAGCACAAGTCCATACTAAAGACAACTGTCCAGTCTTTGTAGAGTATCTAGCAACAGGGGCTCCTAACCCCTTACCATAGACCCATGGGCCATGGTGTGAAATATGCAAAATGCGAGGACATCTACCTCAGCAGTGCCCTCTACTTCAGAAGTACGTGCAGACACCTAAGAACTTATAGTGCGTCTTCTGTAAGTCTGTAGGCCATGAAGAACAAGATTGCCGAGCCTATGACCTCATGGTCGGGAGCATACAAGACATGTACAGAGTTCAGTCAGAAACACAGGGTCCAGCAGTAGGACCACAGCATGATCCGGCTTATGGTGGCCGTGGAGGAGGATTCAGAGGACGAGGACGTGGAGGAGGCTTTAGCCACGAAGAAGGATTTGGTCATGGTCGCGGTCCAGTTACTTGTTACAACTGTGGAGTTGTAGGACATTATGCTAGGGACTGTCAGAGCCCCACTACCACATCCAACTATTGTAAATATTATGATCATACTATAGAGGAATGTCCTACCTTGATAACTAAGATCAGAGAACCTAAGCTAGCAGTACACCAGAACATCCAACTTATTGCTGTTGAGAAGGAAGACCCAGAACCAAGAGTCAACATTGTGACTCGCAATGGTGTATCCACCAGTGGGGCATCGCAGGATACTAAAGAGAACATAGGTCAGGAGTGGGTGCACAGAGCTCCTAACAAAGCAACACCACTTGACCTACAGAAGAATAAACAGACATTTCAGGAAGCTAAGACTTTCTTTGATGACCCTACGCAATCAATATCGCAGGTACCGCAGTCTAGGGGCGTACCGCAGCAAGCACCTTGTGACGTTAGCCCTGTACAGATATCACAGGCTACCACATCGGGTACATGCGACGAGGACGAGATGACAGGAAGTGTACATTCCTTCCTGCGGAGTTGTTTAAAACTTGCGAGAAATGAGCAAGCTATCGCAGAACTTCAGCGTATCATAGGTCAGTGTCAGCCATCTTCTTCTGTGAGCAGTACACAGCGTGTTGTTCATAATATTACGGGACATACAAGAACAGGAAGAGAGATGTGACTCACAGCACAGGTTGGAGAATTTGAAATGGACGAGGTGATCCTAGATCTAGGATCATACGTAAATGTTCTGACTAAGCAGACATGGGAACATATGGGTAGCCCTAAGTTAATCAGATCGCCTATCCATATGAGATTAGCTAATCAACAGCGAGTATCACCCCTGGGTCGATTACCACAGGTGCCAGTTGACATCAACGGAGTTCGCAGCTTTGCGGACTTTGAAGTTATAGAAATAATTGGTGATAGTAGACCATATCTAGCATTATTAGGCATTGATTGGGAAATCGGTAACATGGCCGTTATTGACCTAAAGAGAAGAAAAATGACCTTTGAGGACTCGTAGATCCGGGTTATCACACCGTTGGATCCTTTTCAGGGTCCTAGATATATTGAACCTATCTGAGCAGAGGAAGAGGCACGTAACATGGAGAGTCTCTATCAGATGACTGTGAACCAGAGCGACTACATCAATCCGACTGTAGAAGGGAACATTAGTTGGTGATGCGACAGCTCATGCGCATCGGATTCAGATGTTGGTCTAGAGAATTGGCAGAACAGACTTCACGAAGTCTCAGCGCGCAGATTCACGTACTTGACTAAGTCACTGCAATGGATTGGCGCAGAGATCAATGAGATTCTATCGTTTCATGGTCTAACAGATATCCAGGACTTTCTCAAGCAGTTTGAACAACAAATTCCTTACGAGCAGAGGATCGCAGCTATGGACCTTGCAGTATGAGACACACCTGCAAGATGGTGGTATGAACATAAAGAGAATATCTCATCATGGGATGATATTAAGAGATTGATGGCGATCAGATTTTCTATTGACAGAGAGTATGTACAGTAGAAGTACACAGGAGAAAGTAACCCCAGGTCACATATTCAAACATGTGAACGGAATTGGTCGAACATTCTCGAGGATGAATGGGTTCATCGATTCATTCACACTTTAGACACAGTTCCAAGGAACTGGTACACAGAGACTGAACTGCGCAAAGGGATGACTACATGGTGACTTATGATAGACAACTTTCTACTCACCTTCGCTTTTGAATCTGAGTATCCAAGTGTTGATCAGGCCGTAGATATAATAAAGATCAAGATATTTGAGGATTGTACCCTATCAGCACAGACTCAGCCTGAGTGGGCCATTCAGTTAAAAGATGCGCTCGAGTGCTATAACTACGAAGCAGAACCAGAGGATGAGGACAAGGATCCTCGCAACACCAACATTCCGAAGTCAGAAGGGACTCGCGATGTTGAGGGACCGCAGTTAGAAATTCCAGCAATCACAGAGCCCATTAAGATTAAAAAGATCAATATTGGCACAGACACAGAACCAAAGTTTGTCTCTATTGGAGACTATTGGAATGATGAAACAGTCAGACAGATTGCAAACCTGCTACATGACTATCAGGACCTATTTCCCACCAAGTTCACAGAGATGAACAGAATAGTTGGAGACCTGGGAGTAATGAGGATACCATTGAAGGAGGATGCTAGACCAGTCAAGCAGCGTCCATATAGATTAAATCCGCGCTATAAATAAAAATTCAAGGATGAAATCGAAAAGATGCTAGCAACAGGCATCATTGAGCCCGTAGAAGAGAGCAAATGGGTTAGTCCCATGGTCGTACAAGAAAAGAAAATGAAAGGAGACATCAGGATCTATGTCGATCTGTGTAAACTCAACGATGCATCGCTTCACGATCCATTTCCGACACCATTCACTGATGAGGTGTTAGACAACATAGGAGGACAGGAGGTCTACTCCTTCACTGATGGCTTTTCAGGCTATCACCAGATCAGAATCCATCCAGAAGATCGATCTAAGACTACCTTTGCAACAGAATGGGGCTCATTCCAGTATACGGTAATGCCCTTTGGCCTTAAGAATGCACCAGCTATCTTTTCTAGAGTAGTAGTTGTTGTATTTAAAGAATACATCCATAAATTCCTAGAAGTTTATTTTGATGACTGGACTATATTTGGATTAATTGACAAGCACATAGGAGACTTAAGACTGATGTTAGAGAAATGTAGGCAGTACCAGATTTCTCTAAACTTGAAGAAATGTATATTTTGTGCACCATTTGGTATTTTGTTGGGTCATATTGTGTGCAGACAAGGCTTGATGGTAGATCCTACAAATATCGCCATCATTGTAAATATTCCAGCACCCAACTCAGTCAAACAATTGAGGATAGTACTTGGTCATACCGGGTACTACAGAAAATTCATCAAGGGCTACGCAAAGATTACAGCACCGATGTAAAAACTGTTAAAGAAAGATGTAAAATTCCTATGGAATGAGGAATGTCAACAGAGTCTAGACACACTTAAAGAAAATATGGTTACAACACCCATCCTATTATTTCCAGACTGGACTAAGCCATTTCATGTACATGTGGATGCATCTGGCATCGCACTAGGGGTTGTTTTAACGCAACCAGGAGAAGGGGATATTGATCATCCTATCGCATACTCCAGCAGAAAGCTATCGACAGCAGAAAAGAACTACACCACGACAGAAAGAGAAGGATTAGCTATGGTGTACGCGCTGCAGAAGTTCAAGCACTACCTATTGGATGCCTCGTTCAAGATGTTTACAGACCATTCCACATTGAAGTATCTGGTCAATAAGCCAGTGTTAGGGGGGATAATCTACAAATGGTTACTCCTGTTTCAAGAATATTATTTTGAAATCATTGTGAAACCAAGAAGATTGAACGCCGGACCTGATCATCTGTTGCGGATAGACTCAGGAGAAGAGCCAAGTAACCTAGAGGACAATTTGCCAGATGCGCAGTTGTTTTCTATCCAGATCACAGATGACTACTATCCTGATATCATTCACTTTCTCACTACAATATTAGCACCTGATGAGTTTACTAAGCAGCAAAAGAAGCAGTTGGTTGCTAAAGCAGCAGTCTTCACCCTGATCGCAGGACAGTTATACAAGTTAGGTCCAGATGAAGTCCTGCGCAGATGTGTGATGCCGCATGAAAAAGAGACTATCATTAGAGAGGCACATTCAGGAACCGCAGGAGGTCATTTCGTAGGAAAGCCAACTGCGCAGAAAATCCTAGCTGCAGGATTATGGTGGCCTACGTTGCACAAGGACACTAAGGACTTTTGCAGATGTTGCAATATCTGCCAGAGGGTAGGAAAACCCTCGCGACGAGATGAAATGCCGCTGAGACTGTAGGTTACATTGCACGCATTTGACAAGTGGGCTATAGACTCTGTGGGTCCTATCAACCCACCAGGAAAATGCACTGGTGCGAGATATATCATCACTGGAACAGAGTACCTCACCAGATGGGCGGAGGCCAAAGCAGTGAGAAATTGTGATGCTGCTACAGCCGCACAGTTCCTTTTTGAAAACATCATAAGTACATTTGGATGCCCAGTAATTTTAATGAGCAATCAAGGCACACATTTCTTGAACCACACCATTGAGGCCTTGACGGAAGAATTTCAGATTCAGCACCATAAGAGCACACCCTACCACCCACAGGCTAATGGTACGGTGGAGGCCTTTAACAAGATTTTAGAAAATGCTCTTACTAAGATCTGCAACAGCCAAAGGAATGATTGGGACCTCAGAGTTAACGTTGTATTATGGGCATATAGGACCACATGCAAGAAACTTACAGGACACACACCTTTCAGCTTGGTGTATGGATAGGAGGCTGTTATGCCTATGGAGTATATTCTTCCCAGCTTACGAATCGCTCAGATCACCGGGATGGCTGATATAGACACAATGGATGAAAGGCTAGCGCAGCTGCTTGCTTTAGAGGAAGATAGATTCATCGCCGAATTCCATCAGAAAGTGAAAAAGGCACGAGAAAAAGCTTGGCATGACAGACACATTAGGAGTAAGACCTTTCTGACTGGAGACCTAGTACTCCTCTAAGATAGTAAGTTTATTAATTTTTGAGGGAATTTCAAAACGCATTGGCTGGGGCCATATCAGATACAACAAGTTACAGAGGGAGGTGTCATTTAGCTCATCAAACTGAATGGGGATCTTCTTCCTACATTGATTAATGGCAGTAGGCTTAAGCTCTATAGTGATAGCCACTCCACCTCTCAGCCCTAGCATAGATAGCTTATGACAGTGCAGATGTCTAGTGTAGTGGAAAGGAGGCATCGCACCGGGAATTAGTCTACACCGGCAAGTATTCTAAGTATGAGGAATCGCATAAGGACGGTTCATTTTGCGCAATTCATCAGCGGCATGCGGGAAAAAAAAACACTTGAGTATTGTTTTGAGCAGGTGATGCGGTGTTGCATTGCAGTGAGGCGATGTCTCTCCCTGCCACGTACCCGCTTTCGCAAGGAAACAGAGGGCCAGTCAAGTCACCTTCTGACAGGTAGTTAATGAAGAAATGACTGGTATATCTTACCGTAGATTTGGCAGCAGCGTAATAAATTTTCCAGATTTGGTAAATCCTCGATGAGACCGACGCCTATACACACGCACTTCGAGGGAAATTTGATCGGATTTCAGCATTTATTGAGGATTGGATGATGGCTGTGGTCTCGTCCATGCAATCATTACAACCGACGGGTTCAGTCTAGATGACCGTTGCGTCCAGGATCATCGTCTTCAGCATAAAAGCAGAACTTATTCATTTGGGAGGGTTACATTTGCAAGAATTCAAGAGCCAAGAGTTATAGAGTGCATTGATAAGTTTTCCCTGTGCAGAGCTAATCCCGTTACAGAGTGCTGTGATTTCCAGAATTCGCAACCATTGCACATCCAGATTTTTACAAAGAGTGGGTCCTGTCCGAGGAGGAACATCTAGAAGCGATTTTGGAAAGGTTTGAACGGAGTGGCCATACAGCTGCTATGACGACGCCATCTAAGGGTGTCCTGCCAAGTTCATCACAGACCAAAGAACCACCAAAGATGAGGAGCCACTCTCAGATAATAGAAGGATCCAGTTCGGAGCCGGAGGAAGAAGTTCATAGTGCAGCAGATTACATCATGCCACGAGTTGAAGGCACACCAGAGGTAAAAATTCCCAAGAGTGCTAAGCTTACTGTTCCCATACCACCGATTGGTTCTCGAGTAAAGGAAAATGGAGATCTAGTAGGATATGTCGCTGTTGTTAAATTTACAGATTATAACCTGGGAGATGCTAAGACATATCCTCAGTTCCGGTCGGATCAGTATCTTACGATTCAGAAGAACCCTAGGACAGGTAGAGATGAATATGTTCCTATGGCACATGTCCAGGTTCTTGAGCAGTCAGGTCTACTCAATTTGTTGAGACTACCGCATTTTGGACGAGGTGCAGAGGTTAATGCCGTGGTGCACGTCCTACTTTCTTGTGTACATGGAGGTTACCTCTGGCTAGGTAACAGGGTCGACCTGATACACCACATCACCGGGCTGTCCAAGACTGGTAAAGACCCCGAGATACAGATAGCAGGGAAGACCAAGGATTCCAAGCTACCACCATCCCTAGTTGCCAAGTATAAGCTACAGAGAGGAGGACGGGCTTATGACATCGCAAGCTTAGCAGACGATACACTTAGATTTACAGCCAGTCTGCTTGCAGGCAGACTGTTAACCAAGGTTCGCCCAAAGGAAGTCACGGGATCAGTAATTAACCTTGAAATACAAGTTGTAGAGGGGGAACAATTCAACTGGTCTTTATTTTTATTAAATATGCTTCAGGCAGATTTTTTGGCAGCTCAGGATGAAGCAAGTCACCCTTTCCATTTCTCATGGCTGCTTATTCTATGTGCATTCGTCGGCTGGAAGGAGATGCCCCATACCCAGTTTCCATAGCTAGCAAGTGGCGCGCCCAGAGGCGTGCGCTATGCCAACTTATGGGAGAGCAGCAGCCCAGCAAAGAAAAAGGTTAATATGATAGTATTATATGAATACTATAAGATGTTGAAGAAAACCATCCAAGAGAAACCACGAATCAACACGGAGATTGTAGACATATATGATAACCGGCTTAATTTTATGGCTGACAGCCATAGAATCTATCTAAGGCCAAAAAGGTCTAGCAAGGACGATTGGGCTAATGGCTGGTTCAGGATGACAGCGAAGGATGTTGATGACATCATCAAGGACTTTGATGACAAGTGGAAGCAAGCATTCTAGGATACCACACCACTACCATCAGATACCGCCCAGACAGATCCATCAGACAAGGGAAAAGACAAAGTGGAGACCCAGACGCAAGAAACAGCAGAAGTGCCACCACCAAGCGAAAAGAGGAAAACTCCACAGGAAGTGCCATCAGAGGCACAGACAACAAAGAATGGAGAAGAAGAGCCGCCAGAGGCGCAGAAGAAGAAAAATCACAAAGGCACAAAACCACCGGTGAAGACCGCATTGACAGACGATGATTATGAACTCATTGCAACAAGAATGCATGACACGTTGAAGGACTCATTTGCGGCGATGCAGACATCGCAGGAAAAGATACAGAGTGCGGTAGAAAAGCATCTTCTGGACTTAAAAGCAATTACTGAGAAGACTGCCATGATACAGGTTCCGTAGGTAACGACGACCGCAGGAGAAAGCTCAACACAGCCGATTTCCCGCGAAGAAATCTTAGCAAGGGATCGCATCAATACAATCTTGATACCACCAGGAAGCATCCGATTCCCTAATTCAATGATGGACGCCCCGATACAGATTAGGAAACCTGTCGATTTTAACCTCACCGAGTTTCACATTGATCAGTTACAGATGATCCAGCAGCAGCTAAGCGCAGAACTCAGAGCTAGAGAGCTCGCGACTTATAACCAGAACACCCAGCTGAAACAGAAGAATGCGGCACTCACCACCAGCTATCAGAAAAAGGAATACAAGTTAAAAACATATCAAGAAAGAGATCAGGAACTCTCTCAAGTCCTACAGAGCATCGCATTGGAGCTGCCCAACGTAACATTGATTTTGCCCTACCCCTTCCACAGAAGGTAAGATGAGTGGCAGATAGAGCAAAGGTTCTGGAAGATACAGTGACCCGGATGGAAGAAACAGTGGACAAAATGGAGGAAGACAAGAGAGCGCAGAGTGTCGAGCTCGAGGCTCGACCACCAGGCACCCCCCAGCCAGGAAAAGAAGCCAGAGTAGAGGCCTTTCGACTTACTTTCGCGCAGATGAAATCTCGCATAGATGATGCACTGTCAGTGCTAGCTGATGCGATGAACACATGGTCAGAGTTAGATGAGCCTCCCGAGAAAATTGAAATCCATCAAAGTATTCAGCAGATAGAGAATACCATAGCAGCAATGAAGGAAGAAATCAAGAGCTTAGCAGCTCTTCAGAAGATGAGAAAGACGAAGGAGATGAACCGCTTGCAGCAGGAAGTGCAGCGGTTGAGAGCACAGGAGATACACATCAATGACCTGCTTCAACCATATCAAGAACAAATCACAGAGCTAGTCGATGCGGTGGAACAAAAAGTTGGGGAGTTCACTGCCACCAGAAGTAGAGAGTTAGGGTTTTGGTTTACAGTTGGGACAGGCCCACAGTGTTGTAATGGAGAGACCTTCGGGCCGCCTATAAAGGGATATTTTGTATTGTAAGGGGGTTCATTCATTGGTTAGTTAGACGTTTAGACAATAGTTGGTCAGTTGGTTGGATAGTTAGACATTGTTAGACAGTTATAGAAGCTAAGCTCTGGTTCTGTTATTAGCTGTAGTTATCTTACTATAACTAGTAGCTGGATCATAGAGCATGCATGTAACTATCCACAGGGATCTATAGAGAGGGAAGAGTATATTGTAAGAGGTGCAATATAGAGAAAAGAAGAGATCTAAGAGAGAAGGGCTCCAGGCTGTGTGCGAAGTTACCCAGAAGATCTCGAGCTACATATGCGGTGCAGCAGAACTGTGTTTACCTTCCCCTGAGCTATAATAGAAACACAGTTCAGTGGACGTAACTTCCATCCTGGAGGTGAACCACGTTAAAATCGAGTGTTATGTCATTGATTTATGTATTGTGTTTATCTGTTGCGTCTATCAGTTATTGCATGAACATTGTTTACAGTTTAATGTATGTATGCGTTATTCAGTTACAGCACTATAGAAGATAAATGCAATTTGAACCCTTAAGTATTTTGTGTAAGAGTTTATCTATGTTCAGTTCTTAGAGTCAAGAGTTGCAGAGTTAAACAGCCTTGTATGTTGAGCCCCGTACGTTGGACACAGTAGCACTGAGTACGCGGAGCCGCGGTGGCAGGATATCATAAGGAGGCGATATCGCACCAGCAGAGGAGCTGTGGTGCATTGCGGTTGAGAATCTAGGGTAGGAGGGAGTTACGTGTTGGCCGAGGCGCGGCGATGCGATAAGGGCTAGAGTCATCGCGAGTAAGAGGAGGTTGCGCGTCGCAAAGAGAGAGATCTCACAGGCTAGAAGAGCTGCGAGACACCCAGGCTGCCCCAGAACCTGGTCGAAGACACTTGAGTCTTTGACCAACCCATTAGAGTCACTTCAGGTGATACTTCAGACCGCTCTACGGTCTGTCACCGAAAGGGCCAGTGAGCTAGGGGTGTTGTTGGTTAAATACAGTAAACCCGGGTCTACCCAAGCAAAGCCAACAAGGCGCTCTTGGTTGATCATTCTACATAATTGAGGCACTCCAGGTTGATCATTCTGAAAACCCAAGCACCCACATTGATGACAGTCAACCAGCATGGACTCCCCTTCCCCAATTTCATGGATTCGGTCCAACTTGAGGCTCTAGTGCTTGGTTTATGTGGTTTTTGGACTCTCTTGGGAATTTATTGCTCTCCTAGAGCCACTCCCACTCACCCATGTGCTCACCCACACCTATCATACCTTCATTGGTGTTCCATCATTCCATTCCCATGTTCACACAAGGATTAGTGACCATTTGGGATGATTAGGAGGCTCATTGGTCCAGCTAGGGGGGTTTGAGGGTTAGATCTTGGGATAACACTTTTATGCATTCACATGGCCTCCAAGGCCTCATGTTTTTTCCCTATTGTACTATATATCAGTTCCAGACATAGTTATAGGTTGGACAGTTATAATAATATTTGTTATTGACTTCATGTGTGTATGTAATTTTCATTCTTTCACCTATTTTGTGCATGTTTTGTAAACCATAGAGAATTGTGAGAGTTTCTTTGTGATTCAATTCCCACATATTATTAGAGAATAGGTCTCAAGTTCAATTCCCCCAAGCTACACTGAAGGGGGGTGTTGGAGTATTAGTACAACTGCATGGTATAATCGCTACACCTATGGAAATATAAAAATGTGGACTAACCTCCACTCCTGATGATAGGGCATCATGCTTGGTTTCAAATGTTCATCAATATATGTAGGTTTTTGTGTAATGACAAATCTTACATGGTATCATATCTATTTGGAGTTGCAAATCAAAACCAATGTGTTTGAGTTGTTGTTAGAGGGATTCTCCAAATAGATTCATGAGTTTTAATTGCGAGTACATTTAGGAGTTTTTCACCAAGAGCGCAAGTAGAAATGGATCAGACCCATGTCTTGTTAACACCATTCAACTATTTCGAGTGGAAGGATGAAATGGTGATTCAGCTGAGGTCGAAAGGCCTGTACAGGGTCACCATGGGGATAGAGGTCGAACCAAACTCTACAGTTGAGAAATTGAAGTTCTTCAATAGAATTCATTAAGAATTTGTAATGCTTTGTCTCAGCATTTTGAGAGACTTTCTCTTCCATGTTGATAGTCTATCTACCCCCAATGAATTATGGTTGAGGCTTCAAGATTTGTTTGGGAAGAATGATGAGATGAGAGGTCATAAGCTCGAAAATGAGCTCATCTCCTTGAGCCCAACACATTATGAGACAATCCAATATTTCTTCACCAAATCCAAGTCATTGGTGCTTCAGCTCAAGAAATGTGGCATAGAGAAGAAGCAAGAGCAACTCATAATGTCCATTCTTTTGAAGCTAGGTTCTAATTACTCTGTGTTTGTAAGCACATTTCACTCAAGCAAGCTCATGGCTCGAAACTGGCAAATGCCATCACTAGCTAGCTTCATTGATTCATTGACCCAAGAGAAATATAATCTAGTGCAGATGGGTACCATCAAATCCAACAAAGACCGAGCTCTTGCTGCAAGGGTTTTGAATCCTTCCAAAGGCAAGAAGAAAGCTAAGGATTCGAGGCAGCAAGACAAGAAGAAGCAAGACAGACCCAAATTTCCAGATGGGGGTTCTAATCCTTGCAAGGAAAAGGACAAGAAGAGAAAGGAGAAGAACAAATGCACTTATTGTCACAAATGGTGGCATACAGAGAGTGCATGCATGAAGAAAACCTTAGACATGATGGCGTAGTTGTTGGATAAGAACAACATCCCAGTCCCAAAGTGCACAAGGAAGAAGGATGGATGTTCAAGCTCAAACAAAAAGTAGAGGTGCCATACATTGGTTGTTGGTTCTTCAGATCATTTATCCTTCATCATTGATTCAGGAGCATCAAGGAACATGGCCTCTGTCAAAGATTTATTCACATCATTGTATTCATACAGTGGCCCAAATATTCGAATGGGTGATGATTCAAAGATTGAGGCCAAGGGGATTGGAAGGATCGATATAAAATATGGGTATTTAAATAATGTATTGTTTGTACCAAACTTGTTTAAATAATGTAATAATCCAAAAATTCATAAAATTTAAAAAAATTTAAAGTGACATAAAATGTCTAAAGTCGCAGTTAAGTAACTGCTAATGGTTAGCGGAAAATGAAATAGTTTCTAAAAGAATATGGTATTGCTTCTTTATAAGAACTTGAAAACTAATGGTTGTAATCTTAAACACCCGTGTTAGTCCTATCAAATACTTAACAGCTTTAGTTCTATCATAGTTAGAAAAGGACTTGCATTTTGTTGCTGCTAGATATACTGATGATTAAATTTTGTCAAGTAGGTAAGAATTATTGTTTGAGATCGAGGCTTACTTAGCGTTCTGCTAACTCAATTGGACTGTTGGTTTCTTACAGGTTTAGAAGGTAAGCATAAGATACAGTAGGTTTTATTTAAAGTTACGTCGAGAAAATTACTTTCCTAGCATGTTAAGATGCTAGTTTAAGAAAAGGTTAAATATGATGCTTGTCTTCAAGGAGGTAATGTAAATTCTTTTTCGTTGTTATAAATCCATAAATGTATTTATAACTAATGCCATAATGACTTTACATCAAAAACATAAACAATGGTTTAAATTACAAGAGCAAGTACTTACCAAAGTTCCTTCAATCATTTGATGATTATTTTCTAAAAATCTAAAGGACATGGTTAGTTTTCTTGAGTTTACAGTACTGGTTATTTATAAATTCCCATAGAGAGCATAGAGCTCATGGTTTTGGCTTTAGTTTACTTCAACTGCTTAGTGATCTCACAACTATTCTCACTTCAATACTCAAGGTGTCTTTCTCTTAAAGCATGATCCAGTTACCTATGTTCTTCAAATATACTTTTAACAATGAATTATTAGAAATCTAACATGATTTCTCCATCGTTGTTTTTCTTCAGTTTCTTGAGCACTCCTTCAACGAAACAGTATAAGGGTTATATTTTTCAGAAGTTCAAAATGCTAAAAATACTTTTATCAGCATCTTTCATTTACAACTGGAATGCAACTTTAGCTAAGACTAAGACTTGATGCAATTGATTAGTTGTCTTTGCATTATCTTTATACAAATGTCTTAGCAAATGAATAAAAGGAAACTATTAAAACTTGGAAATAGTCTATACTACTTCGTATCATAAGTAATGGTTTAGAACCTATACTTTGCTAGTCTCCATGGCATAATGTGTATATCATTGGAATAGTATAAATAAAATGGTAATCATATATTGGAATTTGTCCTTCTCATAATTTTTTTACTATTTTAAAATATTACTCCATCTATTCGACTAGTTTGAAAGCATGAAGATTTTCTAGGATAATAAATAGTATCCAAGTCTTAACCTAAGGTGGAATAACTAAGTATCAACCCATTATGATGAAATCGAATGATGGCAATCATATGTTACATAGTTTGATATGATTATTGGTTTTGAAATAATGCAAATGGTTGATTGCGGCGCTGACTATAGGTTTCGACCCACGCTTGGAGAAATTATTTGGAATGGCACGTGCATTGTTTGCATCCACTCAAGGGTTGACTTAAAACCTTGAAACCCTTATTCATTTGCATTGCAGACCATGGATTCCTCCTTTGTGCTAGCTGAGCTACGAGATCGCAGCCATGAGAGGCCTGTAACTGCCTTAAACATTTGGCATTTCACCTACAAATACTATGTTGTGATTGTTGAGGAAAGTTGTTTATGGTTTTGGTCTTTCTGAGTGTTAAATTGTTCAGCGAGGGTGTGTATTGGCTTTTCTTTGAGGCTCAAAGGCTGAGCTTCCCTTTAACCTGCCACAGAACATTCATAGCTTCTACGTTCATCTTGTTGGGTCGATTTCTTGCTTTTTTCCTTCGTAGGGGTGACTTCAAAACTTCTTCCCTTTCGGCATGGTGCCAATACGACCTGGTGTGGCCATCTCTCCGCAAATTCCACTCTAATTTATAGCAGGTAAAGTTTTACCTTTAACTTGGGTTTAAAATTAGTTTTTCTCACAAGGGTTTTTTACAATTTTAAGCAAACAATGTATTTATGACATTACTATTTGAAACTTGCAAGACTTTGCTCCCAATTCCATCCTGTAGGTGAAAGCGAGCTCACCCTACAGCATTTCATGGGAAAACAAAATGGTAAGCCTCGGTTTCACAAGGGTTTCTTCCTGCGTGACGTTGTGGTTGATGATGGCATGGCCTCGGTTCTTTGTTAGTTATGTTTCAAAGCTTATTTGTTAAATGTGAAAGTTTTTAGAAACCCTTAAAGGGTACTTCGTGAAGGGTGAAGAAGACTCTAGAAACCGTGATGTAACAGGTTTTTACTTGATGTAATTTTTAGCCTTACGGCCTGAACAATGTAATTGCTTTTATTTTAAAAAGAAAAGATCATAGCTCTAACTCAGTGGGGCTATCGACCTCTGTCTAGCTAAGTTTTAGTTTATATAAAATATTTTAGTGGGTGAAGAAAGACTGTGAAGAAGTCCGGATTGTAAATGAAAACAGGATTTTTCTCCTGTCAGTAAATTTTGGTTACTGTTTGATATA
>LPNX010734011.1:103467-127850 GCA_001517045.1 Pseudotsuga menziesii
TTTTTAATTTGTTTAGGTAATATTTTAAATTATTACCTTGTATTTAAAAAGGTTTCCAGTGCACATTTTAAGGGAATTTTTACTGTGTTTTAAAGAGTGATATTTTACTCTGTTTTGGCTCAAAGGGTTAATTAATAAATAAGCCCTACATTTTGATAATAGTATTATTATACTTGGTAATTCTTAGATCTGTTTATTTAATGATTTTTTTACAGTTTGTATTTAATTCTCAGCTAAGAAAGATTAGGGTTTATTGTTGCATACCTGTGAAAAGGATATTTTTATCTTTCAATAACTACTGTGGTTCTAAATAGGTTAAAGTAGAATCCTTTTGTCTTAGACAGAGACAAATAGTGTATGGAACTCAATGCTATAAAAAAAATTTACAAATTCTGTTTACCCGGTTCTTAGATGTTAGCCTATATACTATACTTATGCTTATTTATTAAACTTGTAATTTATGTGTTTTATAAAGAATACTAATATTAGTATTAGTTCTATCAATAATATGATTACTAAATGTTTTATATACCTATCTTTTAGCTTATATCTTAAGTAAATAAATGCAGACATTATTTACTACTTCCTTACAGTAGAAATCATAAGCAAACTAAAGTAAAATCTAGTTACAGTTTTCATCCAATTTAAAAAGATTCATCATATTCACCTACACAACCATCTGTACTAGAGTACTGCCTGAGTCAGGCGTGGAAGAATATAGTATGGAAATTCTACTTCTATCTGTTTCTCATTTTTCATATTCATTACTATTTCTAATATAAACTGCAATTTACCAAGTCTAACATTACACAGTTACTTATTTCTTCACAAACCCTAATTAAATACTAACATGCATGTATTTGAAAAAAAACTAGTAAACATTTTACTGAGAATGGTAAAGAAAGATAACATAAATACAAATAGAACCTGTCAATGATAAGACAACAATGGCTTAAGGAGGTTGTTCCTCCCAACCAATATCTTGGAGAGCGCTCAGACAACGCTTCCTCAGGACCCCCGAGCTTGCTCCTGGTCTTCTTGGCAGAGAATTGGGTGGAGAATATAACTTTAAGACCCTTGTCACCTGACTGGTCCAATTACCTCAGTAATTAAAATATACTCACAGCAGTATGAACTTCAGCCTAAAATCTGCAATAAGTTCAGTCTCAGCAGTTAACCTCTCAAACTCCCTTCAGCAATTCCCCTTCATTGAATTTCTCTTGAGTAAATTCATTCACCCTGAATGATCACCTTTAAAATGAGCAGCCTCAGCTGTCTTCAATGGGAAATTTTATAGAGATGCCTAGGTATTGTGGGTTAGTTTTCATTTAATGAGCCACTTGCTCTGATTCCACTTTCTTGGGGAATCATGACCACAAATATAGGGAAGTTGCCACCTGCAACAGTTGGAAGTAGTTTGAGGATGCTGCCACTTGTCAGTGGACTCTCCACCCAGTCTCCTCCACCAATTGACTAGTAAACACTGTTTTAACAGCTTCCCTAAGCTGTTGTCTCATCATTTATTTATTTATACATAAAATATTCTAAATTATATTAATTATTCTTGACCCCACTAGGTCATCAATTACAAACTTAGCATAAAATATAACGCAATGTTCCTCAAATAACATTAAATTGTTTTTGCAAATTTGGGGCATGTGACATACACACCCCCTTAAATTATAACATCATCCTCGATGTTATTTATTCCTCCTCCTCAGAGTTCCCCTGACATAGAATTGGATATGCATCCCGCATATGACTTTCCAATTCCTAGGTGGCTTCCTCTGGACTAAGCTGCTTCCATTGCACCTTCACCTAACCAATGGTGCGGTTCCAAAGTAAGATCTCCCTCCACTCGAAGATACAATCTGGTTCCACCAAAAAATCTCCTTCGGGTTCCACCTGCACATCATTCCAATTAATAACATGAGTAGCATCATGTACATAGTTTTTTAATACAGAAATGTGAAAAACATTGTGAACTCTTAAATTCGGTGGTAAAGCTAACTGATACGCTACCTGTCTGATCCTAGATAGTACTTCAAAAGGACCACAATATCGAGGTGCTAGCTTGGCACAGCTACCCAGACTCATAGAAATCTTTTTGGGTCTCACCTTAATGAAAACATGTTCGCCCACCTGGAACTCCTTTGGAGTTCGTTTAAGGTCTGCTTGACTTTTCTGTCGATCTTGCACAATTTTCAAATTACCTTGTACTTGTTTTACAATTAATTCCATTTCTTTCAATAATTCAGGTCGTAATACTAACCTGTCCACTGGATTACTCCAAGAGATGGGGGTATTTCATTTCCTTCTATACAGAATTTTGAAAGGACTGTACCTAGCTGAAGCTTGGTAATGATTATTGTAATCAAATTCTACCAAGTGTAAATAATCTTCCCATTTACCTGGCTACTCTTTTACATACATTCTGAGTAAATCCTCCAATACCTGATTTACTCTTTTAGTCTGTCCATCAGTTTGAGGATGGAAAGATGTACTAAATTTTAACGTAGTATTTAATCCTTTGAACAAAGATCTCCAAAAATTACCTGTAAATTTAGGGTCTCGGTCTGAAATTATCACCTTCGGCATTCCATGCAACCAAGAAATTTGTTTTAAGAAAATATCATCAATATTTGTAGCTTTATAAGTAGTTTTTACAGGTATAAAATGGGTTGCTTTACTCAATTTGTCAACCACTACCATTATTGAGTCATTTAAGTTCTGGTTTTTAGGTAATCCAGTAACAAAATCAAGGCTAATTATCTCCCATTTCTAGCTAGGGATAGGTAATGGTTGAAGTAGTCCAGCTGGATGTTGATGTTCAGTTTTTACTTGCTGATATTCAAAGCATCTAGGAATATATTCTTCCAGTTCATTTTCCATTTTTGGCCAGAAATAATCTTTTCTTAGCACGGTTATAGTTTTTTAATAACCTGGATGCCCTGAATAAGGAGTTTTATGAATTTCATTTAAAATTAATAGCTTAATCTTGAGTACATTAGGTACGTATAATCTATCTTTATACAGTAATAATCATTTTTCATTCAAGTTGTACCGTGTACTTAGACTTTCTATTAAATTCTCTTTTACTTTTTCTTGTAATTTTCGGTAATTTTCGTCTTGTTCTATTCCAGCTTCAAGTTGTTCTTCTAAGTCTATTGTATAAGTGCTGATAGCTGCTGTAAAATTCAGCTTTGCATTTCTACTTAATGCATCAGCAACTTTATTCTCCTTTCCTTTGATGTGTTGAATTTCAAAATTGTATTCACTTAGAAAAGCTAGCCAACTAGCTTACCTAGCATTCAAGTTAGGTTGATCTAACAGGTATTTCAATCCTTTATTATCCGTCTTTAAGATAAACTTCCTTCCAATTAAATGATGACGCCACATCTTTAAGGCATGTATGACAGCAACTAATTCTAAGTCATAAGTCGCATAATTTTTCTCATGAATCTTCAGTTTCCTAGACTCATAAGCAATGGCATGCCCTTCTTGAGTCAATACTCCTCCTAAACCGTCATTGCATGCGTCAGTACATACTATAAAATATTTATTAGGGTCAGCAATTATTAATATTGGTGTGGTGGTTAATAATGTTTTTAACTTTTTAAAATTGTCTTCGCACTTCTGATTCCAATCAAATTTCTTCTCATTTTTCTGCAAAGAGGTTATCAGATTTGAAATTCTTGAAAACCCTTCGATGAACCTCCGGTAATAGCCAGTGTTCCCCATGAATGATCGGACGCCAATTACGTCTTTTGGGACTGGCCAATCTTCGATTTCCTTTATCTTTTCGAGGTCAACCAAAATTCCTTCTTTAGTCACCACATGACCTAAGTACTGGATTTTATCTTTAAAGAAGTCACATTTACTAAATTTCACAAAAATTTGATGCTCTCGTAACTCTTGCAAGACAATTTTTAAGTGTTCTTTATGTTCTTCTTCAGATTTTGAGTAAATTAATATGTCGTTAATAAATACGACCACAAATTTATCCAGATATTTTTGCATTACATTATTCATTAGATACATAAAAACAGTTGGAGCGTTAGTAAGCCCGAAAGGCATAACGACAAACTCGTAATGTCCATATCGAGTTCTAAAAGTTGTTTTAAAGATGTCTTCATCTTTAATTCATACCTGGTGATATCCAAACCGTAAGTCAATCTTTGAAAACACAGTGGCTCCATGTAGTTGATCAAAAAAACCATTTATGTGAGGTAACAGGTATCTGTTCTTGATAGTCATTTTATTTAATTGGCGATAATCTATGCATAGTCATAGGATTCCGTCCTTCTTCTTAACAAAGATGACAGGTGCCCCCCAGGGAGACACACTGGGTCTAATATAATTATTATCAATAAGTTCTTTTAACTGTGACTTAAGTTCATTTAATTCAAGTATATTCATCCAATAAAGGGCTTTTGAGCTACGCACTGCATCAGGTACCAGCTCAATAGTAAATCTAATTCCCGTTTTGGAGGCAGTACTGGAATTTCTTCCAAAAATACATCTGAATATTCCTTTAGAATCGGTATATCTTCCAATTTTAATTTATCTATGTTGTTCATGTTTTCTTCATCAATTATTGTTACTGCATAAGTCTGACATCCTTTCCTAACAGCTCTCTTAAGCTGCAGAGCAGAGATTTTCCTTACAGTTATTTTTTTAGGGATTCCCTTTACAATTATTAACTTTCCATTGTTATTTATGCAAGTAAAGGTTTTATCGAAGCAATTCAAGACCACCTTATGCTGCTCTAACCAATCCATACCAATTAATATATCATATGAGCCTAAAGGTAATACATTGAGTTTAACAGAAGTTTCAAACTGATCCATAGTTACTGCACAATTCTTTACAAAAACTAATTATCTTTCTCTTTGCACCAATAGCTAACTAAACTAACCAAGAACTTGCAAACTTTTCAACTGGAAGTTTACATTTTTCTACCAAATTAGGAGAAATATAGCTTAAACTAGCTCCTGGATCAATTAAAATAGATATAGGTATTTGATTTATCTTACCTTCCACATCCACCATGGATGTTTGATAGTCTGCTTGCTGATTCTCTAATGCTGCATTGATCCTGGGCATTGTCCTCGCTAGATCACCAACACTCATATCCTCCTGTATTGTGTGGATTTTGCTAACAGTCTTTTTCTGATTGGGACAAACTGATGCATAATGCAGACCATTGCATTCCCAACACTTTATGGGTTCTTTTCGTTCAAAGTTCTTTGTGTAGTTACTGTGGTTGTTAGCAGATTCTTTATTCTTTTGATTATTCTGTGAATTACTTTTATTCCCTTGGTAATTATTATTACTTTTAGAATTTCAATTAGGTACAAACTCTTTCTTCTTTTGTTCAAATTTATTATTTCTTTTGGCCTTCCAGATGGCCATACTCTCCTTTTTATGATTCTGTTCATAACAGAAAATTGCTTTTCTCATGGCTTCTTCTAGAGTTTTCAGATTGTCATACTCAATCCTATCATTTATATGATAAGGTAAACAGCTGAGAAACCGTTGTATCTTAGGTTTCTCATCCACAATGTATGGCACATACCTGAGCAGAATTAGAAACTTACTATTCAGTTCTTTCATATTCATTGTACCCAGTTTTAACTCGTAGAATTCCTTAGCCCTTTCCTCATAGTATTGTTCAGATAAAAAAATATTTTTGAAATATTTCTTGAATGTGCTCCAATTTATGTTTTCTCTCTTATTCATTTTACTCTTTTTAAGTCCCGCCACCATATATCAGCTTTTCCCATAAGATTATAAATAGCCATCTTGGCCTTCAGTTGATTAGAATAGTTATAAATTTGGAAGTACTTCTTCATCTCGGATAGCCAAGATTCTACTTCTTCCCCCTTTTTAGTTTCTCCATTAAATGTTGGCAGCTTGATCTTCTTGAACTGCCCAAATATTTCTTCATAAGGTCTATATTTTCTTTTCCTAGTATGGTGATTATTTTCACTCCTGTCACTAGTATAATGGGAGCTGTGTTTATCACCATATCCTTCAAAATATGAGCTACTTCCGCTTTTAACTTGTTTAGTCTTTTTATACTTATGCTAATAACCTATATCTTCAGACTTGGTTCTTTTACCCTTTCCCTTAGTATGAAATCTTTCTATTAAGATATGATTCAGTTCCTCTTGAGCTCTCAGAATCCTCTCATTTTCTTTCTTAACTGATTCCATCTCTGATTTTAATTATTTAACTATTTGTAGTAGTTCAGAAGAATTATTGATTATATCTTCTTGTATAGGTTCTTTTTGAAGATTATCTCATTCATTGTAAGGAGATTCCTCATCTGCATATTCTTCCAATCTTTCCATAACTGTCATTAACTCATAAACAAATTTCTCGGTGTGTATCATTCAAAGAAAACAACATCAGCATAATTATTTAAATTTATTGTTCCATATAAGCAAGTTGAGCTTCATTAAGGCCTAGTGTTTGAACCTTGTGCTCTGATACCACATGTAATAACCCAGAAATTCGTAAAATTTAAAAAAATTTAAAGTGACATAAAAGGTCCAAAGTCGTAGTTAAGTAACTGCTAATGGTTAGCAGAAAATGAAACAGCTCCTAAAAGAATATGGTATTGCTTCTTTAAAAGAACCTGAAAACTAATCGTTGTAATCTTAAACACCTATGTTAGTCCTATTAAAGACTTAACAGCTTTAGTTCTATCAGAGTTAGAAAAGGACTTGCATTTTGTTGCTGCTAGATATACTGATGATTAACTTTTGTCAAGTAGGTAAGAATTCTTGTTTGAGATCGGGGCTTACTTAGCGTTCTTCTAACTCAATTGGACTGTTGGTTCCTTACAGGTTTAGCAGGTAAGCGTAAGATCTAGTAGGTGTTATTTAAAATTACGTCAAGAAAATTACTTTCCTAGCATATTAAGATGCTAGTTTAAGAAAAAGTTAAATATGATGCTTGTCTTCAAGGAGGTAATGTAAATTCTTTTTCGTTGTTATAAATCCATAAATGTATTTATAACTAATGCCATAATGACTTTCCATCAAAAACATAAACAATGGTTTAAATTACAAGAGCAAGTACTTACCAAAGTTCCTTCAATCGTTTGATGATTATTTTCTAAAATTCTAAAGGACATGGTTAGTTTTCTTGAGTTTACAGTACTGGTTATTTATAAATTCCCATAGAGAGCATAGAGCTCATGGTGTTGGCTTAAATTTACTTCAATTGCTTAGTGATCTCGCAACTATTCTCACTTCAATACTCAAGGTGTCTTTCTCTTAAAGCATGATCCAGTTACCTATGTTTTTCAAATATACTTTTAACAATGAGTTATTATAAATCTAACATGAATTCTCCATCATTGTTAGTCTTCAGTTTCTTGAGCACTCCTTCAACAAAACAGTATAAGGGTTATATTTTTCAGAAGTTCAAAATGCTAAAAATACTTTTAACAGCATCTTTCATTTACAACTGGAATGCACCTTTAGCTAAGACTAAGACTTGATGCAACTAATTAGTGGTATTTGCATTATCTTTATACAAATGTCTTAGCAAGTGAATAAAAGGAAACTACTAAAACTTGGAAATAGTCTATACTACTTCGTATCATAAGTAATGGTTTAGAACCTATGCTTTGCTAGTCTCCGTGGCATAATGTGTATATCACTGGCATAGTATAAATCAAATGGTAATCATATATTGGAATATGTCCTTCTCATAATTCTTTTACTATTTTAAAATATTACTCCATCTATTCAACTAGTTTGAAAGCATGAAGATTTTCTACGATAATAAATAGTATCCAAGTCTTAACCTAAGGTGGAATACCTAAGTATCAACCCACTATGATGAAATCGAATGATGGAAAGCATATGTTACATAGTTTGATATGATTATTGGTTTTGAAATAATGCAAATGGTTGATTGTAGCGCTGACTATAGGTTTCGACCCATGCTTGGAGAAATTATTTGGAAGGGCACATGGATTGTTTGCATCCACTCAAGGGTTGAATTAAAACCTCAAAACCCTTATTCATTTGCATTGCAAACCATGGGTTCCTCCTTTGTGCTAGCCGAGCTGCGAGCTCATGGCCATGAGAGGCCTGTAACTACCTTCAACATTTGGAATTTCGCCTACAAATACTATGCTGTGACTGTTGGGGAAAGTTGTTTATGGTTTTGTTCTTTCTGAGTGTTAAATTGTTCAGTGAGGGTGTGTATTGGATTTTCTTTGAGGCTCGAAGGTTGAGCTTTCCTTTAACCTGCCATAGAACATTCATAGCTTCTTCCTTCGTCTTGTTGGGTTGAGTTCTTTCTTTTTTCCTTCGCAGAGGTGACTTCAAAACTTCTTCCCTTTTAGCATGATGCCAATACGACCTGGTGTGGCCATCTCTCCGCAGCTTCCACTCTAATGAGCCACCTACTCTGATTCCACTTTCTTGGGGAATCATGACCAAAAATATAGGGAAGTTTCCACCTGCAACAGTTGGAAGTAGTTTGAGGATGCTGCCACTTGTCAGTGTACTCTCCACCCAGTCTCCTCCACCAATTGACCAGTAAACACTCTTTTAATAGCTTCCCTAAGCTATTGTCTCATCATTTATTTATTTATAAATAAAATATTCTGAATTACATTAATTATTCTTGACCCCACTAGGTCATCAATTACAAACTTAGCATAAAATATAATACAATGTTCCTCAAATAACATTAAATTGTTTTTGCAAATTGGGGCATGTGACAGCGAACCTACTATTAGTGTACCAAATGACACACACCAGTGAAGCCAAGAGAGTAACATTTACTCTAGACATAGTGGAGATAGCTAAAATATCTACCAACAAGGTGGTTGCATTGGGGTTTGTTGATCATCAAGCTAGGATGTACAAATTCTTCCATTTCCTTCCCTACTCCAAATGGAATGCGCTCCTAACTCATGCCAATGAGTTAAGTAAGATGTGGCATGAGATATTCAGCCATATAAACTACATACACCTCTAGGAATTGAGCAAAGAAGGCATGGTGGAAAGGATTCCTTCTATCAAGATATCCAATGGCCCATGAATTGGTTGTGTGACTGGCAAGCATCCAGAGCGAAGCTATAAGAAAGGGAGAGCAAGGAGAGATACTCAAGTGCTTGTATTGGTGCATTCAGATCTTATTGGACCTCTCCCTACACCTTCATATTGAGGATCAAGGTATGTGTTGACCTTCATAGATGATTTCTCAAGGTTTTGTTGGGTTTACTTTCTCAAACTCAAATCTAAATTCTTTGATACACTCAAGGTTTTTGGAAAGCCTTGGTTGAGAATCAGTGTGGGAATAAGATCAAATTCCTTGGGATTGATAATGGCAAAGAGTATGTCAATAATATTTTGCAACAGCTCTATGGGTAATGTGGCATCCATAAGTAGCATTCGGTCCCCTACACACCACAGCAGAATGGTGTGGTGGAGTGCAAGAACATGGAACTCAAGGAGATGGCAACCTGTATGTTTGAAGCCAAGGATTTAAACCTAATCTATGGCCATAATCCATCAATTTTGTTGCATACATCCAAAACATATCTCTTCACAAATCAATAGATGGAGAAACACCATATGAAGCTTGGTTTGGTCACAAACCAAATATTTCTCATTTCAAGATTTTTGGCTCAAGGGCTTCGGCTAGGATTCCATCAGAGAAGAGAAAGGACTTGCATCCACAAAGCAAGGAGTGCATGATGGTTGTATATACTGAAGATGCAAATGGATACAATATCTTTGATCCCTCATCTCAAAAACCTTTCATAGAAATAAGTGTGCAATTCGAAGAAGAACTCATGGCAGAGCTCGAATTAGCACCGGGGAAGGCTCATCTCCTCCACCACAAGATGATGTAAGTGATGATAATTTTCTGATATTTATGATATTTATGATTCTTATATGGATAAATATGATGATCATCATCATTTATCACCGATTCGTCCCAAATGGGCTGAGAAAACCATAGAAGTTGTTGGATATTTAGCTGGCACTCCACTAGATCCTGGGAAGACCAGATCACAATTTCACATTGCTTTTTTTTCAAGTGAAGTTGTTCTTGTTGAGAAATGCTTCATGATGGTTGGATATTATCTTCAAACATATCAGGAAGCGTCACTTGATCCAATAAGGAAAACAACCATGCAATAAGATTTCAACTATCTACAGGAAAATGAGACTTGGGAATTCGTTCCCTTGCCCTCCAAGAGGAAGCTAGTGCAATTCAAAAGGGTCTATAGGAACAAATTTTCTGCTCATGTGTCTAATATAAAGTATAATGCTGGATTGGTTTCCAAAAGATTCTCTCAAGTCCAAGGATTGGACTATACAGATATTTGCACCGATTGCAAAGATGGACTCTATCAAGCTAGTTTTAGCCATTGTTGCCTCCAAGCGCTTGGAGGTTCACCACATGGATGTAAAAAGTGAATTTCTCCATGGTGAGCTACAGGAGGAGATATATATGCAGCAACCTAAAATTTTCCAAGAGGATCATTTTCTCATATGCAGGTTAAAGAAGTCACGGTATCGCCTCAAGAAAACCCCAAGGGCTTGGTATGCCAAGATGGACAATTTTCTACTATCACTTGACTTTGAAAGATGTAAATCTAATCCTAATGTTTACTTGCAGAATGTTGGATATTCATTGTAGGTAATTTTACTTTATTTTTATGATATTTTTATTACAGGTAGTTTCATCAAATAAATTGGTTCAATCAAATCCTCATTGCACACACATTTCATAGTGAATTCTCAATGACTGATCTTGGATTGTTGAAGCAATTTCTTGGTTTGGAAATTGAGAAATACAAAAGAGGAATCAAGGTCAGCCAAAAAAAGTATGCTTAATTCCTTTTATTTAAGTTTAATATGGTTTAATTTAAGGCAGCCAAATTCCCATTCCTTTCTGGTATCAAACTAGGTGAAGTTGGTGACTCTCCATTGTTGGACAGCTCGTTGTATAGACAACTAGTCGGGAGTTTGTTGTATCATAATAATTCTCGGCTTGATTTAGCATATGATGTAGGTGTTGTAGCTATATATATGAAGAATCCTCATGATATCCATTAGAAGGAAGCCAAAAGTATCCTTCACTGTGTGCAAGGAACCAGACACTTCGGGGTGAACTATGTTGTTGGTTCTCTACTAGAACTAGTGGGATTTTATGATTCTGATTGGGCTAGCAATCCCATTGATAGGAATTCCACTTTAGGCTATGTATACATGATATCACAAGTTCCCATATTATTTTCAATCAAGAAACAACACACGATCTCCCTTTATTTATTTGAGGCTGAGTACAAAGGAGCAGTGAACACAGCTACATAATGTGTGTGGTTGCAAGGTATTCTTCGGGAACTTGGAGTTGCATCTGATTCACCCACAGTCATTTGGTGTGACAATCAAAGTGAAATCAATATTTACACATATCCAATGCAGAGACAGAGGACCAAACACATTGAGATACACATGCACTACATTCAAAGCTTGGTGCATGATCATGTGATAGCCTTGCGGTATTTCCCATCTGCAGAGCAAACTGCTGACATTTTCACCAAGTGTTTTACAGAGAAGAACTTCACCTATTTGAGATCCATTCTTGGAGTGAGTGATAGATATCATTCACTTTCATATTTTTGGCTCCATGTCCATTTTTTAGGGGAGTTTTTTTTCCCATGTGGTTTTCCTCCTTACCTTGTTTCTATGGACAAATAAAAGTTTATGTTGTATGAGGGTGACTTGAGCATTTGATTCCAAGGCCTCCATGATATTTATGGTTAAGAAGTACTAAGTAAGGCTTAAGTGGGGGTGTTAGAGTAATAATCCATCCTATTACCATATTCTTGGACCTTAGACACATTCATTTGCTTATATGCAGTGTTTTCTATCGTTTAAACTTAGGGAAATTGGCATTTATGACAGTTGAGGCGCTCTGAGTTGATAATTTTGCACACTTTAGGCACTCTAGGTTGATCATTCTGACAAAATAAGCACCCAAATTGTTGACAGTCAACCAGCATGCGCTCCCCTTCACCAATTTCAGGGATTTGGTGCAACTTGATGCGCTAGTGCTTGGTTTAGGTGGTGTTTTTACTCTCTTTGGAATTTATTGCTCTCCTAGAGACACTCCCACTCACCCATGTGCTCACCCACACCTATATTTCCTTCATTGATGTTCCATCATGCCTTTCCCACATTCACACAAGGATTCATGACTGTTTGGGATGATTAGGAGGCTCATTAGTACACATAGGGGGGTTTGAGGGTCAAATCTTGGGCTGACACTTGAATGCATTCACATGGACTCCAAGGCCTCATGATTTTCCCATATTGTACTATATATCAGTTCCAAACATAGTTACATGTTGGATAGTCATAATAATATATGTTATTGAGTTCATATGTGTATGCAATTTTCAGTCTTTCAATTATTTTATGCATTTTTATAAACCATAGCGAATTGTGAGAGTTTCTTTGGCTCCTAGATCCAGCTGTGATTCAATTCTCATAAAGAAAAAAAAATATAGGGATGTATAATCCTTTACCTATTCCAAGCATTCCTTGGGATTTAGTCAGCATGGATTTATTATGAGATTACCAAAGACTCAAAGGAACCATGATTCTAAATTGGTAGTGGTGGATAGATTTTCAAATATGTCCCATTGTATTCCTTGTTTCAAGACAAGTGATGTTACTCATGTAGAAAATTTATTCCTTAAAAATGTTGGGAAGTTGTATGGTTTACCCAAAAGCATAATCTATAATAGAGATACAAGATTTGTAGGACATTTCTTGAGGACTTTATGGAATAATTTAGGAATAAATTTGAGTTTTAGATCAGTTTATCATTCTCAAATAGATGGACAAACTAAGGTAGTGAATAAAATTTTGGGAAACATTCTGAGGAGCTTGGCTATTAGATGTCCAAAACAATGGGATTGTTATCCAACTTGTGTACCATAGTGGGGTTACCTGAGGAGTCGTCGGTTGACAGACTTGTTCAAAGTTTGATTCCAATGTATCAGTTGATCCGTCTGCATGTCTAGCCAATATTGGCTAGCCAATTTTTTATTTGAATAATTTTGACCATGGCCCCATGGGGTTTGTAATAAAATGTGCTAGTAGGGTATTTTTGAGTGGTTCGGTCTCCTGAGATGTAGAATCTCAAATAAGGTATTCCATGGAGTTTTTTGCCCCTGACAATTATGCTTTGCCTCCAGCCGAGTATAATTGACGGGGTTTTCTCCCGCTTCCTCCAAAGCTGGAATACCCGATGTTGAATTCTGGGCCTTGGGGGGTTATTAGAGCCCAACTGAGTGTTATAAACCTACTAGGCATTATTTAGGTAGATCATGGTCATGTCCTAAGTCATCTGGACACATAAAAAAAATTCGAAAAAATCTTTTTCGAATGGGAAAAACTTATTTTTTAATTTTTTTAATTTTTAATTATTTTTCCTAATGTTTTTTGGGTTAATTTTTCCATAAATTAAATGGAAAAAACCCGTTCGTGGTAAGTTGGTCATCCGGACTCCTAATTCAGTGATTGAAGGCTCTAACCTTAAGCCAAAAATCATTCTTGATCAACCAGCCAGTCAGAACCAACTTTCATATCAACAATCGGACACATAATGCCTTTTTTCTCAAAAAAGTCAGTTTTGAGTAAAAAAATGAATTTTTATTAAAAAATGATTATTTTGGAGAAAATTAAAACTCTCCAAATTAATTGAAATTCAGTAAAATAAAAGGCTAAATGACATCTCATGGAGCACTTATGATGATTGGAGTTATCATAACTCAGCTTCAGTCATCATTAAGAGAGCAATTAATTTATTATCAGTTAGTAGACATGTCATCTCCAGCTAAAGAATGAGATGCAGAGCACTCATTGGTCCGATGATTTGAACGAGGTGAAGAATGAAGCTTACACCATTAGTAAGCTTCTCAAACCTAGCAGTGGCTCCTCCATACCTAACAAAGTAGGTTTCCATACCTAGCCGGCAACTTTCCTATGCAGCAGGGTGCCTCCTTCAACAGCTCACGCCCCTCTCTCTCTTGAGGGTGCCTTCCACATGTGTGGGCTCATCTGTGGATGGGTTTTAGTGTTTAGGGTTGCAGTGGGGGCACCTTGCCTCACTCCTGGTTCTCTGATTTAGGTCCGGCATCTCTGTTTGGTGGCCAGGCTGGTTAGGGTTTGAGGATTGGTTTTAGGATTTTAGCAATCTCTCATTGTACAAATAGAGGCTCCTTTAGCTTTTTTCGGATGAATTCTTGTGTAGATAAACTCTAGTGAAACTTTTGTAATTGCTTGTTGCTTCTATGCAACCATTGGAATAAAATTAAGGCTTTGGAGGCTCATGTGGTGTGATTCTTTGGATGATTGCACTTGATGGATGAGGTGATGTTGTTTTAATGCTTTTCTTTCTTGTCTATTTGAGATTACGATGTTATGCTTTAGAATGCTTCTGTAAGCACATAAGAATAGGTATTTTTGGTTTTCAAGTTAGTTGTTTATTGATTTACTTTTCAAATTTAAAAAAGAGCATTGTTTTATTCAGTTATAGTTCATGCTCTTCTTTATTTCAATTTGTGAACAATACATGATCTAATATTTTGTTTGGAAAGTCTATGAGTGTTATTTTGCAGATCCTTCCATCCAACCAAGCAGAAGTTTGAGCTCAACTACATCTTCTTCTCTTGGAGTCAAGTACACTTTTCCGGTAATTGCATGCTTCACGAGATCCAAGTGCTTTAAAAAAGATCCACATGTTTGACCATTCTCTCCTTACTTTTATTCATCTTTCAAATTGAAAATATTTATTTTCTTGGGATTAGGGAACGTTTGGGCTAAAGTGAACATTCATTCACTTAGCCTTTGCTCTGGTTGGCTTCCCTGTGCTTTATTTTCAGACTTTTAGGCCTTTTATTTGCAGCCTTTCCTTCCCTTAGTTCGCTGTCCACTTTTCCCCATTTTTACCCTTTTGGACAACCCTCTTTTTCCTCCTTGTTCCACTTTTTGCAGCCCCTTTCCATCCTCTTTTTGGGCCATATTTTGGGCTGTTCTTTCAGCCTTTTTTCACCCTCATTTGCAGCCTTTCCTTCCTTTTGTTCACTGTCCACTTTTCCCCATTTTTACCCTTTTGGACAGCCCTCTTTTGCCTCTTTGTTTCCACTTTTTGCAACCCCTTTCCATTCTTTTCTTCAACCATCTTTTGGGATGTACTTTCAACCTTTTTCACCTTCATTTCCAACCCTCTTTCTCTGATTTGTAGCCCTCTTTCTCACTTATTTTTCATCCTTCTTTGACTTGTCTTTTCCCCTATTTTAACCCTTTTTCACCCCTCTTACCTTGCCTTTTTCCTGCCTCTTTTTCTTCCTTCTTTTCCGTAAGTTTGGGTAAGTGTTTGTAGCAAGTTTGTAGATTAAATTTCAAGTTATTTTTGATCAACTAATATCATAACAAGTGTGTGCCTAGAGCTCCTAGATTGCAGATAGGTGAAGGAGAGCCCAAAGCCCACAAATGAACAAGGAGTGCAAAAAGAACAAAAAGATTGCTATCCCTCTTCTTTCATCCCCTTCTTTCCCCTTTCTTCTAAGAAGCAAAGAACACATCATCATTGTAAAATATTAATAAAAAGGGTTGAGTGGGAGAAAGTCTCCTTTCTTTTCTACTTCCCCTATTTTGGGGAAGTGTGTTTTGTGTTCATTTTCATGATTTACTTAGTTCAGTTTTCCTTAAGCAATTAGTTTAGCTCTCTGATTAAACTTAGTTTCATTCTTACTAATTGCTAGTTGTTCCTTAGCTTCATTTCCACTAATTGATAGATTCATCATTGTTTGTTCATGTCTTGTTATAAATTGTTAAATCATAAAAAGAACCAAAATCTCTTGAATCTCACCATAAGGTGGATTAAGAGTGCTCTCTGTCGGAGAGTTTTAATCAACCACCTTTCATATTAATTGTTGTGTTTGTTTAATCAAATCATCCATAAGTAAGACTCTTGAACTTGTAGAAACACAAGTCAAGAGCACTCTTTATCGGAGAGCATCTTAGGTTTACACAACCCTTGCATTAGTATCATCTAGATTAGCTAAGTCTCTTGAACCACTATCATAAGACGAGGTCAAGAGCGCTCTCTGTCGGAGGGTTTTAATTAATTAACTTAATAAAATTTGCAACTCACGCCCCTTTAATTAATTAACCCCCCTCCCTCCTTGCCAGAGTATGCTCTGACCGATCCTAGATCAGAGTACCCAGAAACGGCACTGGATCTTTAAACCCCACAAGAGTAACCTAATAACACTTAAACATCCGGTAACCAACGCACTGGCATTGTAGGGATTTTTCAAAGTACTTCCTAGTAGAGGCGCCCAACCTCCCACTGTCATAGATTCTTGGCTAGCTGGTCACTTGACAATATCAGCCTAGGATACTGGGCGGGCCCGGCATGTCTTCAACGGAGGCAACTTAGAAGAGTCTCCCGACTTTGATAAACCTTTTTTTTGACACCCTAAAGCAATACCACTGTTAAAAACTCTTAAAAATTACCAAGAGCACTTGAAAAACCTAACATTCACTGGAATCTTTTGGGATTCACATCTTTCTAAACACGAAGCATCTCAGATAATTTTACTCCATAGGCACTGGTTCCATGTTTTAGCATTGTTGATAATCTGGTCCATTTGTCCATTGAATGTTTGATTATAAGTCATATCTATGAATGCTTTATTTATTTTTGTGCTCAATTCATTATATTAATCATTTCTAATCACAAGTGACTCCTAAACAACACCCACCTGCATCCAAAACATCTTAAAACTTAACTTAAACATTGAGCCATAGAAAACTCTTTGTTAGGGACTACCCCCCTTGGCTTCCTTAGGAGTTAGCCTAAACGGAGGAGCTAGGAGTAGGTGATAGTACCTAGCTCTGTGCTTTCCCCCAAGGTCACACCTCTCCCACTTTTTCAAGTGAGGAGACAACTTTCAAAAGATTTCTGTTGCTAGTGTGCAATCGGTGGACAACATCTTTTGGCGCTGTTGCCGGGGACAAATCTTTTTGTTCCTGGACGACCTTTGTTTCCTTTAGTTTTTTACCTTTTTATCCTTTTGGTAGATTTCTATTCCAATCACTCTCCGAAGTTAGACTCAAATCCACCTGGCGACTCCACTATCAGTTAACACCTCAAGGTATTCTACTAGAAGAAATTGTGTAGGTTTGGTCGATTTCATCCCTAACCCCGAAAAGGTCTTTAGGAGGAGAATAAACAAACTATGTTCTCATAGGATCCTTGCAGAACTTGGATCTGAGTCTGTTTCAGACATCCACATTTTATTTCTTGAAAACACTAATACCATTATTTCTGAAATAATGGGTGATTATTTTACTCAGCTTGACTTTTCTCAGATAGCAGGTCAACCCAACCGTCTTTCAGACAAAGCCATCGAGAATCTCTCGATGTATACAGGCACTAATACCATTACCTCCGCCATGCACCTCAGGAACTTTTCTAGGTGTATCAACGCTTATGTCAATGATCTGGTCAGCCAACATGATGACGTGTATATGAAGTTATTTCCTCTATCTCTAGATGGAAAGGTGGGCAACTAGTATAGCAATTTACCAGACAATTCCTTTAATAGTCTAGCAGCTTTCAAAACTTCTTTCACCAACAATTTTGGTGAAAAGAAAGAACCTCGGCATCAACTTGCTTCCTTGACCAACATAAAGAAGAAAGACATAGAAACAATGGATGAGTTCAATACTAGGTTCATGGAATTATCAAATGCCATCCCTACTGAGTATGCCCCAACTAAACCAACCATCCTGGTCTATTACATTGAGGAACTTAGTGGCAAAATGCAATACCAGATCAGAGACAAGGAGCCTGCTAACCTGCTCCAGGCTCAGGAGATGACAATCAAGATTGATCTGAACATGCAGTCATCTGGTGAATCTAACCTCCACAGTTATTCAAGGTCTTCAACTCCGTTGAAAATTAGTGAACCAAAATACAAGGATCCTTTATCAGCTATGAAGGATTCCTATGAAAAACAAATGATGGAGATGAAGAAAAATATGGAGGAGGCAGAGCAGAAACACTTAGCACGGTTAAAAGAAATTCAAAATAGGGTGATCACAATGGAAAGAACTCAAACTCACTCCACTCCTAGAACCTTTCCTGCCAAGCCAACTTGGCAAAGAAAGCCTCCCAACCATGAGCAGAGGCCTCCTCATCAGCTAGAGGCCGCTAACATAGTTGAGCAGTATAAGCCATTTTGCAGGGCATGTAAAGACCTTCATCAAGAATCTTCTTGTTATTATGCATGCTATGTTCAGGAGCATGGTTTTCTGGAGGGTTGTGGTCCTAAAGCATCATCAAGCAAGCCTGATTACCTAAACTGTGTAGATGACATGCATGATATTTCCGAAGAAAGTTGGAGAGAGACAAAACAATATTCAAGAGAGCCTGAATGCATTAACACAGTTGGACAGCTCCATCCTGTCACCATAGAAACCTGGGGTCAAGTTGAATATTATAGTCAGCAATTGGATGATCTCACTAAAAACTTTAGCACTAATCCTACTAATGATCATAATGATGATAGTTTGGAAGGTTTACTACCTTGTGACCTTTTATCTGAAGAAGATGACAATGATAATGAGGAGGGATATAGAATCAGATGTGATACAAGTGAGGAAGAATCCCTTACATCTAAGATGGATGATAACTTTGAGACTTCAATTAAAAATCCAATCTTAGATGTTTCATGTGATGAGATTCCTCCATGCACTCCACCGGATGACAAATATTTGGAAAGTTGGGTCCCCTGTGTTATATTTGAAACCCGATGTTTTGAAGAAGATGGTTTTGAGCAAAATGAGAAGTACAGACATGGACTTGATACCAGTGATGAGGCATCTCTCATATCCGACATAGATGGTGATGATGACTATTGGACTTTTATTGAAAATCCAACCTATGATACCTTTGAGAATATTTTTGAGAATCTCATCTATGATATGTCCAGTAAGGGGAGTTGTTCTTATGAGACTTATGAAAGTTATAAGGAAGAGCAGTCGGAATTTTTATATGATCAGTCAGAATTGTATCTAAGGATCGGTAATAAGGATTTGAAAAAGCAGTGCGGTGAAGAATCATATGGTATACAACTGGTTGAAGTTTTTTCTCAGCCATATTCTTCACATATAGATGTTCCTTATGTTTTGGAGCACCTTGGGGCTTATACAATGAGTTATTATTTGATAATCCTTGATGATTAGCATGATGGAGTAGTCAACCTGCCTCATTACCCCGATTTATATATCAGCGCTATCCAGACATGGATAGAAGCAGCCTGCGCGAGCATCTACCAGTGTGGGAAGAAGTTTGATGACATTATTCATGCCTATGATTCCCCATCTAGCCCACCCATTCTGGACCATCATGCAGGTTTGCATTTTCTGGAAATTGTGTCCTTACTTTGGCTGGTAAACGAAGACAAGACGAAACCTTTTTATATTAATAAAATGCTTAGATGGCTACACTGGATTTACGATTACACATAACCATTTTTATTTCCATGCTTAGAGTAGGAAAATAGGCTCCTTAAAATGAGCATTTACTGTAGCATTTTCTTTCTGTACTTAGGAATAAATAAATTTTTCAGTTAAGTTTTGTCATTACTTTGAATAAAGAAACTTTTGGATCATTGGCTCCTTTTCATAAAACTTGTGCTACTGAGGTTTTTCTTGTCAAGTTGAGATTTTTTTACAAGATGTGGAAACCAGAGATTCTGGGGTTCTCGTATGCTCTCCTTGCATAAGAGATTAGATCGAGAACACGTCCCACAGTTGGAGCCAGATGTTATCCAACTTTTTGTACCATAGTTGGGTTACGTGAGGAGCCGCCGATTGACAAACTTATTCAAAGTCTGATTACAGTGTATCAGTTGATCCGTCTGCATGTCTCGCCAATATTGGCTAGCCAGTTTTTTATTTGAATAATTTTGACCATGGCCCTGCAGGGTTTGTAATAAAATGTGCTAGTAGGGTATTTTTGAGTGGTTCGGTCTCCTGAGACGTAGAATCTCAAATAAGGTATTCCAGGGATTTTTTTTCCCCTGACAAGTATGCTTTACCTTTAGCCGAGTATAATTGACGAGGTTTTCTCCCGCTTCCTCCAAAGCTAGAATGCCTGATGTTGAATTCTGGGACTTGGGTGGTTATTAGATCCCAACTGAGTGTTATAAACCTACTAGGCATTATTTAGGTAGATCATCGTCATGTCCTAAGTAATCTGGACATATAAAAAAAATTCAAAAAAAACTTTTTCGAACGGGGAAAAAATTATTTTTTAATTTTTTAATTTTTAATTATTTTTCCTAAAGTTTTTTGGGTTAATTTTTCCCTAAATTAAATGGAAAAAACCCGTTCGTGGTAAGTCGGTCATCCGGACTCTTAATTCAGTGATTGAAGGCTCTAACCTTAAGCCAAAAATCATTTTTGATCAGCCAGCCAGTCAGAACCAACTTTCAGATCAACAATCAGACACATAATGTCTTTTTTCTCAAAAAATTCAGTTGGGAGTAAAAAAAGGATTAGTTTTGAGAAAATAAAAACTCTCCAAATTAATCCAATTTTAGTAAAATAAAAGGCTAAATGAAATCTCATGGAGCACTTATGATGATTGGAGTTATCATAACTCAGCTTTAGTCATCATTAAGAGAGCAATTAATTTATTATCAGTTAACAGACATGTCATCTCTAGCTAAAGAATGAGATGGAGAGCACTCATTGGTCCGGTGATTTGATCGAGGTGAAGACTAAATTTTACACCATCAGTAGGATTCACAAACCTAGCAGTGGCTCCTCCATACCTAACAAAGTAGGTTTCCAGACCTAGCAGGAAGCTTTCCTATGCAGTAGGGTGCCTCCTTCAACAGCTCATGCCCCTCTCTCTCCTGAGCGCACCTTCCACATGTGTGGGCTCATCTGTGGATGGGTTTTAGTGTTAGGGTTGGAGTGGGGGCGCCTTGCCTGGGTGGAGACCTCCCCTCACTCCCGGTTCTCTGATATAGGTCTAGCATCTCTGTTTGGTGGCTAGGCTAGTTAGGGTTTGAGGATTGGTTTTAGGGTTTTAGCACTCTCTCATTGTACAAATAGAGTCTCCTTTAGCTCTATTCGGATGGATTTTTGTGTAGAGAAACTCTAGTGAAACTTTTGTAATTGCTTGTTGCTTCTATGCAACCATTGGAATAAAATTAAGGCTTTGGAGGCTCATGTGGTGTGATTCTTTAATGATTGCACTTGATGGATGAGGTGATGTTGTTTTAATGCTTTTCTTTCTTGTCTATTTGAGATTATGATGTTATGTTTTAGAAGGCTCCTGTAAGCACATAAGAACAGGTATTTTTGGTTTGCAAGTTAGTTGTTTATTGATTTACTTTTAGAATTTAAAAAAGAGCATTGTTTTATTTAGTTATAGTTCATGCTCTTCTTTATTTCAATTTGTGAACAATACATGATCTAATCTTTTGTTTGGAAAGTCTATGAGTGTTATTTTGCAGATCCTTCCATTCAACCACGCAAAAGTTTGAGCTCAGCTACATCTTCTTCTCTTGGAGTCAAGTACACTTTTCCGGTAATTGCATGCTTCACGAGATCCAAGTGCTTTAAAAAATATCCACAGGTTTGACCATTCTCTCCTTACTTTTATTCATCTTTCAAATTAAAAATCTTTATTTTCTTGGGATTAGGGAACGTTTGGGCTAAAGTGAACATTCATTCACTTAGCCTTTGCCCCGGTTGGCTGCCCTGTGCCTTATTTTCAGCATTTTAGGCCTTTTATTTGCAGCCTTTCCTTCCCTTAGTTCGCTGTCCACTTTTCCCCATTTTTACCCTTTTGGACAGCCCTCTTTTGCCTCCTCTTTCCACTTTTTGCAGCCCCTTTCCATCCTCTTTTTGGGCCATCTTTTGGGCTGTACTTTCATCCTTTTTTCACCCTCATTTGCAGCCTTTCCTTCTTTTTGTTCGCTGTCCACTTTTCCCCATTTTTAACCTTTTAGACAGCCCTCTTTTGCCTCTTTGTTTCCACTTTTTGCAGCCCCTTTCCATTCCTTTCTTCAACCATCTTTTGGGATGTACTTTCAACCTTTTTCACCCTCATTTTGAGCCCTATTTATTTGATTTGCAGCCCTCTTTCTCACTTAGTTTCCAGCCTTCTTTGACTTGTCTTTTCCCCTCTTTTAATCATTTTTTCACCCCTCTTACATTGCATTTTTCCTACCTCTTTTTCTTCCTTCTTTTCGGTAAGTTTGGGTAAGTGTTTGTAGCAAGTTTGTAGATTAAATTTCAAATTATTTTTTATCAACTAATATCATAACAAGTGTGTGTCTAGAGCTCTTAGATTGCAGATAGGTGACGGAGAGCGCAAAGGCCACAAACAAACAAGGAGTGCAAAAAGAACAAAAAGACTGCTATCCCTCTTCTTTCATCCCCCTCTTTCCCCGTTCTTCTAAGAAGCAAAAAACACATCATCATTGTAAAAGATTAATAAAAAGGGCTGAGTGGGAGCAAGTCTCCTTCCTTTTCTACTTCCCCTATTTTGGGGAAGTGTGGCTTGTGTTCATTTTCATGATTTAGTTAGTTCATTTTTCCTTAAGCAATTAGTTTAGCTCTCTGATTAAACTTAGTTTCATTCTTACTAATTGCTAGATTCATTTCCACTAATTGGTAGATTCATCATTGCTTGTTGGTGTCTTGTTATAAATTGTTAAATCATAAAAAGAACCAAAATCTCTTGAATCTCACCATAAGGTGGATCAAGAGAGCTCTCTGTTGAAGATTTTTAATCAGCCACCTTTCATATTAATTGTTGTGTTTGTTTAATCAAATCATACATAAGTAAGACTCTTGAACTTGCAGAAACACAAGTCAAGAGCACTCTCTATTGGAGAGCATCTTAGGTTTGCACAATCCTTGCATTAGTATCATCTAGATTAGATAAGTCTCTTGAACCACTGTCATAAGACGAGGTCAAGAGCACTCTCTGTCGGAGGGTTTTAATTAATTAACTTAATAAAATTTGCAACTCACGCCCTTTTAATTAATTAACCCCCTCCCTCCTTACCGGAGTATGCTCTGACCGATCCTAGATCGGAGTACCCAAAAATGACATTGGATCTTTAAACCCCACAAGAGTAACCTAATAACACTTAAACACCCCGTAACCAACGCACCGGAATTGTAGGGATTCTTCCAAAGTACTTCCTAGTGGAGGCGTCAGAACCTCCCACTGTCATAGATTCTCGGCTAGCTGGTCACTTGACAATATCAGCTTGGGATACTGAGCGGGCCCGACATGTCTTCAACAGAGGCAACTTAGAAGAGTCTCCCGACTTTGATAAACCATTTTGTTGACACCCTAAAGCAAGACCACTGTTCAAAACTCTTAAAAATTACCAAGAGCACTTGCAAAACCTAACATTCACTGGCATATTTTGGGATTCACATCTTTCTAAACACGTAGCATCTCAGATAATTTTACTCCATAGGCATTGGTTCCATCTTTTAGCATTGTTGATAATCTGGGCCATTTGTCCATTGAATGTTTTATTATAAGTCATATCTTTGAATGCTTTATTTATTTTTGTGAATTGCTCAAATATTTGTCTATCTTTTAAATTCCAGTGGTAGCAACATGGATTTCTTTGTCTTGTGCTCAATTCATTATATTAATCATTTCTAATCACAAGTAACTCCTAAACAACACCCATCCACATCCAAAACATCTTAAAACTTAACTTAAACATTGAGCCATAGAAAACTCTTTGTTAGGGACTACCCCCCTTGGCTTCGTTAGGAGTTAGCCTAAACAAAGGAGCTAGGATTAGGTGACAATACCTAGCTCTGTGCTTGCCCCCAAGGTCACACCTCTCCCACTTTTTCAAGTGAGGAGACAACTTTCAGAAGATTTATGTTGCTGGTGTGCAATCTGCGGACAACTGGGATCAAGCTTTGGCCCAAGCAGAATTTGCATATAATGATTCCCCAAATAGGAGCACAGGGTTAAGTCCTTTTCAGATCATGTATCATTCAAGAGGGGTTTATGAACTCAGAAATTTTGGACTGGTAGATAAGAGAAGTGTAGATGGGGAGGATTTTGTTGTAGCAATACAAGAGTTGCATACCCAAGTGAAGCAATAATTGCATAGCATCAATGACATGTACAAACATAGGGAAAACCTTAAGAAAAAAGAGGCAAGTTTTGAAATGGGAGATATGGTGTTGGCACATCCAAGAAAAGAAAGGTTTCCAAAGAAAGAATACAATACGCTGAAATTTAAAAAG
>LPNX010734012.1:0-42901 GCA_001517045.1 Pseudotsuga menziesii
GGTATCTGAGCCGAGAATTGTGCGATAAACGATTCAGGATCTATCGAACCATCATACACAGGTATATGTCGGGTTTGTGAGTCGACCCATCTGAGAGACCTAGTAAGGCAGGCATTGCTGCCCCGATGGTGCTCAGACAATCGGTGTTGCCAATTTTCTAGTTCCTCTTCAGAGTCCGTCATACAGGAGCTACCAGACTCCCATCCTGCGGCCGGGGGATCCACGTAACCTTCATCCTGCGCCGTGATAGTAGATATAGGTTCCACATCAGCCTGATCGTTATGGTGGAGTGGCTCAGTATACCGTTCCCCTTGTGAAGGATCCAGGGGCAGGATGACCCGGAAGTCCTTCCCTTCGAAGACCATCTGTCTCTTTTTTAGGTTGATTACTGCAGCATTTGCCATTGCCCATTCAATTCCTAACAGGGCCGGGTAAGGGTTGATGTCATCAATGATCTCAATTACTTCGAAGTCCGCGAAGGTACTGACTCCATCAATATCTATTTGGAGATCCAGGAATCTTCCTAAAGGTACAATCTTTTGCTGGTTGGCCAGCCTCAACTGTATAGGAGACCAGGCAAGGGTAGGTTTCCCCATTTGTTCCCAGGTTTGTTTGGTTAAAACATTGACATCGGACCCCAAGTCCAGAATAACATCGGTCATATCATATGCCCCGATCTGAGCATTCAATCGCATTTCCCTGCCGGTCCTGCTAACTCGATGAACAGTTTTGTCCTGACCACAACTTTGCAAAGACTCGCAGGAAGCGATGACGTTCTGCAGCTCATTCAGAGCAGCTTGATTTCTTAAAAGTTTGAGGCAACTGTGCAAAAAGGTAGATAGTATACTTACTTTATCCATCGATGCGTCGTAGGGCGGCGACTGAGGCTGCACAGGCACGCTGGGTGGGCTAGGGCCAGCAAAATCTTTCTTGGCCGCCATGAATGTCTCTTTCTCTCTGAGGATATCAAATGCAGGAATTTTTTCAGGAACCTTACGAACTAGAGCTTCGACAGGGCGGTTTGGCGTTTCTTGGATATGTGTCGTGAGTCCACTTCTTGTAACGACATTAATGGTTGCCACAGGGCGGGGCTCCACAGAAATCATCTGGAGGCTCTGAGTAGGGGTAGTCTGTCGTGCCTGAATCTTAGCGATCAACTGGGGGCACTGCTCAATCACATGATCTACGGCATGGCAATACCGACACGTCGTAGTGGGGTTCCGACAGTCGCGAGCCAAATGCCCGGCTTGGTTACAATTGTAACACACAATTTGGTTTCGGCCTCGCCCGGCCATGCCTCCACGGCATCCAGAGGTACCTCGTCCAGAGGCACCCCCCTGGTAGCCATAACTGTCATTATGTGGACCTTCAGTGTGCACCCGGTAGGCATCATAGGTGCGGCACTCCTCTTCATTATGACCTACAGATTTGCAAAATTTACAGTAGGAGTTCTTAGGTCCTTGCCCATACCTGTGGAGCAGATAACAGTTCTCAGGTTGGTGTTGACCTGTCATTCTGCAAAGCTCACAATAGAGAACCTGTGGTGGAAAGGGGTTCGGCGCACCGGTCTGCAAGTACTTGTCTATCAGAGGGCACCGTTCCTTGTCATGTCCTTCGGTCCGACATTGCGTACACCAAACCGCTTCGCGATCGGATTTTCCCTTTTTCATCTCGCGGAGTTCCAGGGCCATCGCAGCTAACTGCGCTTGGATTTGAGCAATCCCAGAGTCATCTCCGACAGGGGCAGTCTCTAGTTTCATTGCGATTTCCAGAGCCTCTTGCTGGTCAGCAACTTTCTGTTGCATGAGTGGAGTTCGGATATGTGGTAACAATGCTGCAATAAACCATTCCTTGTGCTGCGCAGGACTAATGGTAAAGCTGACTTGGTCCAGTAGAACTTTGAATCTCTGATCAAAGTCCCAGACTGATTCACCGCGCCGCTGTTGAATCTCCTTGAGTTCAGTGATGCTCTGCGACTCTGATTTAGGTTTCTTAAATTCTTTGATTATGGCCGCCTTGATCTCACCTAAAGTAGGGCTCTGAGTGCTGGAAAATTTCATGAACCATGTCAGAGCCCAGTCCCGAAAAGATGTAATGAGCTGCGCAGCGCGCACATCCGGATCTGTAATTTTTTTCGTGGTCCATACCGCTTCGCAGAGAAACCAGAACTGTTCTGGGTCTTCGGATCCCGTGCCTTTAAAGATGGGGAGTTTAATGTCATCAATGAGGTGGGCCATGGAGTTTTGGGAGGGTTTGGGAGGGGGACAGGCGGTGGAGGGGGGGGGATTTGCGGGGGCAGACTGGCCTGTGGCCGGAATACTCGAGCCTGGTTGATCCTCAGACTGCGATGGAATGTCAGGGGTAGCGGAGCGGCGTTGCGGGGTCACCGGAGGGTTTCCAACCGAAGGGTTGTCTTCGGAATCTGACTCTTCAGGGTTTACAGGGGTGGACGTGGTAACCTGGCTTAAGGAAGAGGGATTAAAATTCCGCTTATACCTTTTTCCGTTTCGCAGCAACCCGCTTTGCTCGTCAAAGAGAGTGTCACTTGCAAACATATGTTAGTACTACTAAACTAATAGTTGGATTCAAACAGAAATATACCCTTTTCGGCCAATAGTATTTTAATTCTTAAGCCTAATAAATTCAAAAACTTACCACAGGGACCTTTGAAAAACTGTCGTTCAGCTTCGCGGAAAGAAGTGCTTGTATCAATGGCAAACTCTGTCACAAAGGCCTCCAATGTGCGCGTCGTCCAAAAATCGACAGCGCAGGATACCTCGTTGTTCACCTGTTGCACAAGGTTGACCTTTGCGGGGGTCCACGCAGGAATCCGTCGAGCTTGAAAGTTCGTCCTCCTCTCTGTTAACCTACACAACCACTGGTGCAACTCTATGTGGAAACGACCAAAGAAAATTTCATAAGTATCACAAAAAACATACCGTTGTAAAAAGTCACTTGCGCTTCGACACGGATTCGTATTCTCTTGCTGTGCAAATTGCAAACAGATCTCAGCAAACCAATCACTGATGTCCTTCACAGAGGGCCTCCAGAACATAGCCCTTGTGGTACAAGGTAAACCCCTCTTGAGCAGGTACTGAGTTCAACCGGCAACGGAACCAATTTGTTGGGAAATAGGGCAGACCCGAGTTAATTCGTATGCGTCGCACCAACAAAATACCCACCGTGTTGGCCCTTTCGGCAACAACCTGCGCACAGGTTGCAGTCTCACCCGAAACAGCAATGGGCTGCCGCAGAATCAGGTTTCTGCATGCAGAGAGGGGTATTACTGTACCTTAGCCTTTAAGAGCAATTATTAATCAACACTTGAAAATTTATCATTCATTCACATATGACTTTGCAGTACAATAAACAAACTAAACTTGCATAACCCACTACGGGGAATTCACAGCGAAGCTTATTACTAGCAGTGATCTTATGTTATCAGATGTATTCAGTTTAATGCATGAAAATAACAGAAGCAGAAACAACACAATAAAACCACGACACCAAATATAACGTGGTTCACCCCCAGTGTAGGGGCTACGTCCACAAACTGCGTTTTATTCCTCTTTCCTCAAAACCACAGTTGATCTGCGCACTCATCCGCAGATCCCTTCAGTCCTTAACAGCCGCGCACACAGCAGCAGGCTTCTGCGCACACAGCTGCAGATCTTTCTTTCTTTCTTACAAAAACCCTCTGCGCACACAGCTGCAGAGGTCGTCCACACACACAGCTGGGACTTATCCTTTCCTTACAAAAACCAACCTTACTTCGCCTTATCTTTCTTTTCATCAAAAGGCCTAACCTTTCTTCTTTACAGCGGCGCTTATTTATACTGCGCATTTTTACAAAACCATGGTCTTAAACCATGGGCACCCAAAAACCCTAAACCCTGGATTTAAACCACGGGTTTATTACAAAGCAGAGGGTTTTGACTTACCCTAACACCCCTAAGACTATTTTGGCCCATATCTCCGCTTACAAATTTTCTAATTAACCACGGAGTTACCCAACATGGAGTATGCGCCCCAACACTATTTCATTTTGAGATTGTGTTAGCTTGTTCTTGTGGTAGTCTAGGAACAATTTCTAGCACTGACAACGAGTTTTACCGATCAGAAGAAAAATCAGAATTTTTTTGACACTTTAGAAAGTTTGGCGAGTTTTGTCGATCAAAAGAAAAATCGGTATTTTGTCGACATGTCAGGAGCAAGGCAGATTTTTTCCGATTGGAAGGAAAGGGTGAGTTGAGCCAACATGTCGAAAAACTTTGGTGAGTTTGTCGATCAGAGGAAAATGTAAAAATTCACCGAAACATAGAATTTAAGGCAGTTTTTCAGTGGGATCTGCAGGTGCCAAAAAGTTGAAAAATGGCAGTGAAGTTCAGCGCTAGATTGCGCGAAAATGAAAAATTTACAAAAAAAAAATGAGGACGCTGGGGGCAATCGTCTTTGACCCCCATCATCCCCCTGAGACAATCGTTGTTTGTGAAAAGAAAAGTCTGTGTATGATTTTTCCATATAAAGGCAAGTAAGTTATAATTTTATGAGAATATTATAAATTTATAATTTAACAATTGTGTTTATGAACCCATTTTGCAGAAAAAATCATAGCCACCTTCAAAGGCAGCATTCCATATAGTGCATTTCGGTAAAGTTGGTTTTGTGTCAGCCATGAGAACTTACGACATGTATGATGATGCACAGAATCCCTATGAGCATGAGGAAGATGTTATGGGGGAAAACATATGTGTTGGAAATGCTGAGACAGAGTCTAATGGGAGAATATTTCAAGATACTCCCTTGGATTTTGCATCCACCATGAGAAGCCTAAGGGTGGAGATGCAAATTTACAGGGAAGATAATGAAATATTGGTTAAGGCTCAGGAGGAGTAGAATCAGCTAAATGCAACCATGATGCATATTTTGACTGACATCTAAAGACGGATGAACTCTGAGGACCAGAAGGAAGTAGGAGTGGTGCTATAAGAAGAAAAAAACCTTCTAGTGGATCATTTGACCCTGAAGGATCCACTGAGGATTCAAGCTCTTCATCTCACAAAAGTAAGAGGAAGAGACGTTACCAGAAAATTTCACATCATGAATTCAAGAAGGCCAAGCCTCCTACATTTGATGGTGAGGTAAAGAATGGTCAAGAATCTAAAGCTTGGCTTCTTGGGATGAGAAAATATTTCTAGGTCCAAGACTACTCTGGAAATATGAAGGCTAAGGTATCCATCTTCAATTTAACTGGAAGAGCATCCATATGGTGGGATCACTTCAAGAAAGTGAAAAATATTAATGAAAGGAAGATTGTGTGGAAATAGTTCCAGGATTATTTCAAGCAGAAGTACCTTTATGACAGGTACTACGATGACAAGATCAAAAAATTCCATGAGTTGAGATTGGGACAGCAAACCATGGAAGAGTATGAAAACAAGTTCCTCGAAATTTTGAGGTATGTCAGATACATCAAAGATGATAAAGTTAATAGCCAGCATTTTCTGAGTGGGCTACCTCAAGCATATTGAGACATAATTGAGTTTTATGAACCTAGAACACTAGAAGAAGTAATAAGGAAATCTAAGTATTGCTATAAGAAAAGCAAAGGAAAACCTGATTACCATAAGACATGGAACGAGAAAAAGAATGAGAAGTCTAACCAAAGGAAGAAAGGTTTCAAACCTTCTAACTTCATAATTTAGCAGAAGCAACCATAACAAGCTGTGAGTAAGCCAACTAAAGTGATGGGGGGGAATCCAAGAGATCCACAATAGAACAGAGAACCACTCTAATGTTGGAAATGTGGAGGACCCCACATGCACAGAGATTTTCCACTTGAGGATGGGAATGCAAAGACATATTACAACATTCAAGAAGCTGAAATAGTGGGTCAAGTAGCAAGAATTGTCCCTAGGATTTATGCAACGCTAGAGGACCGCCAAGCAGATCACCAATCGACTATGGTTGAAGTTGCAGGTAAGATTGATGAGCAATCTATTTCTGTTTTGACTGAGCCTGGTTCTACTCACATTTAAATTACTCCTAGAGTAGTTGAGATTTGTGCTTTTAAGAAGTTAAAGCATAGCAAATCATGGTTAGTTAAGCTAGCCACTGGAACTAAGAGAAAGGTTAGTGAAGTGGTAGAGAAATTTCCCTTGGTCATGAATGGATTTGTCACTTATGTAGATCTGAATGTTCTACCACTCGGTTCTTATGACATTCTGATTGGAATGGATTGGTTAGAAGCTCATAGAGTAAAGATTGACTGTTATAATAAGACTTTTGAATGCATAGATGAAGAAGGGAACCCAAGAGTTGTAAGAGGCATTCCAAAGGTGATTTCTGTTAGGCAAATTTCAACAATGCAGCTGAAGAAGTTCTGAATGAAATTTTGTCAGTTGTATGCATCCCATGTTTTGAAGTAAGCATAGAATGATACTCCTAGGTTGGAGAACTATCAGGTGTTGCAAGAATTCAGGGATGCTTTTCCTGATGAAATTCCAGGGCTTCCTCTAAAGAGAGACATTGATTTCACAATTGAACTTGTGCCAGGAGCAGCACCAGTGTCCAAGACACCCTACAGAATGAGTACACCAGAAATGCTAGAGTTGAATATGCAACTGCAAGAGTTGTTGGAGAAGAAGTATATCTGGTCGAGTGTGTCTCCTTGGGGAGCACCATTTCTGTTTGTGAAGAAGAAAGATGGTACACTCAATTTGTGTATTTATTACAGACAGCTAAACAAAGTGACTGTGAAGAATAAATACCCGTTGCCTAGGATTGATGACCTCTTTGATCAAATGAGAGGATCAAAGGTATTTTCCAAGATTGAATTGAGGTTTGCTTACCATCAGGTAAGAATCAAAGATGAATATATTCATAAGACAACCTTCAGAACAAGGTATGGACATTATGAGTTTGTAGTGGTACCGTTTGGTCTCACAAATGCACCAACTACATTTATGTGCCTTATGAATAGTGTCTTCAACAGATATTTGGACAAGTTTGTTCTTGTTTTCCTTGATGACATTCTTATTTATTCTAAGAATGAGGAAGACCATGAAGAACATCTGAGATTGACATTGCAATTTCTCAGGGAGCATAAGTTGTATGCAAAGTTGAGCAAGTGTGACTTATATAAAGAAAGGATTCGTTATTTGGGTCACATTATCTCAAATGAAGGAATATCTATAGACCCTCAGAAGATTGAGGCCATTATGAATTGGGATACTCCAATAAATGTGACAGATGTAAGATATTTTATGGGACTTGATGGATACTACAGGATTTGCATTGAAGGATTCTCCAAGGTTGCACATCCTGTCACTTCTTTGCAAAAGAAAGGAATAAAGTTTGAATGGACATTGAGGTGTGAATAAAGCTTCTAGCAATTGAAGAATCTTCTCACAAGTGCACCAGTATTGAAGATTCCAGACCCAGAAAAATATTTTGTGGTGTGTACTAATGCATGCAGTCAAGGGCTTGGAGGAGTCCTTATGCAAGACAACCATGTGATATGCTATGAGTCAAGAAAATTGAAGGAGCATGAGAAGAACTATGGTACTCATGATCTAGAACTTGCAGCCATAGTACATGCTCTCAATATGTGGAGGCATTATTTAATGGGAAGAAAGTTTGAGTTAAGGACAACCCACTCTTGTTTGAAATATTTGTTTGATCATCCAACATTAAATGCTAGGAAAGCTAGATGGCTGGAGTTTTTGTGTGAGTTCTATTTTGAAATCAAACACATAAAAGGAAAAGAGAATAAAGTGGTTGATGCACTCAGTAGGAATGTCCAGGAAATGCATGTGGCATCTCTTAGTATTTGCCAATAAGATTTGAGGCAGCAAATTATTAATCATGTTGTTGAAGATGAATTGTATGCACAGGTCAAGGACAAGTTGCAGTAGTAAAGCCTTGAAAAGAAGTATGAGGGATATAAATTGGAAGAAGATGGAATTTTTACTTATAAGAACATAATATATATTCCAAATGTAGCAGATTTGAGGAGATTTATTATGAATGAGATCCATCAAGCTCCATATTCGGGTCACCCAAGAAATCAGAAGACAATTGCTATAGCCAGAAAGTGGTATTTTTGGCCAGGAATGAAAAAGGACATGGCTAAACATATTTCCAGGTGCATGAAATGTCAGCGGGTGAAGGTCGAGTATCAACACCCAATAGGTTTGTTGCAGCCTTTCCCAGTTCCAGAATGGAAATGGGAAGTTGTTTCCATGGATTTCATTACAGAATTTTCAATGAATTAGAGACAACATGATTCCATCATGGTTGTGGTGGAAAATTTCACAAAGGAATCACATTTTATACTGGTCAAGTCTACTTATTAGACTAATGCCATTGCAAAAATATTCATGAAGGATATTTTCAGATTGCATGGATTTCCTAAGGCAATAGTTTCTGACAGAGATCCTAAGTTCACTTCCAATTTTTGGAAAGGTTTGTTTGCAGATTTGGGTACAAATATGAACTTCATCACTGCCTACAATCCCCAAACTGATGGGCAGACAGAGAGAGTGAATCAGGTGCTTCAATACATGCTTCGCATGTATGTGATGGAAAAACCAACTAAGTGGGAAGATTGTTTTCACTTGGTATAATTTGCATATAACAATGGATAGCTAGCATCCTTGGGGATGAGTCCATATGAATTTTTGTATGGTAAGAGGTGAAGGACACCAGTGAATTGGGATAATTTAGTGAACATGATTGTGCTTGGGACAAAATTTCTCAAGGAGATGGAGAAAGAGGTTTCAAAGAATAGGCAGAATCTGAAAGCTACCCAGAACAAACATAAAATCTATGTTGATAAGCATAGAGTGCACAGAGAGTTCAATGTTGGGGATCATGTTTAACTCAGAGTGAGGGAAATGAAGAGTTCCTTAAAGCTTGGAATTTGTGCCAAGTTGTCGCCTAGATATTGTGGGTCATTTGAAGTGCTTGAAAGAATAGGGCCAGTTGCATATAGACTTGCATTTCCTGTTAGCACTAGAGCTCTGTTGCAGCTATAACTATTTCCCAAATTCTTTAAAAATTTTGGACCCTCCTTTTAATTTTATCTTGCCTAGATTTGTTTGGGATTGCTGAACTCTGTTGTTCCTCTGCTACAAGTTTGGATCTTTTGAGGTTGAATTGAGGTAATTTGTTTACCACTTTCAAAAGTTGAATGATTATTTTTTGTCCAGCTGATGCTTTTGAGTGTGAAGTTGTAATTGATGGCATTTTGATTTAAAAATGATTTCCTTTATCGCTATCTGAAGTTTATTTATGTCTGGATCGGGGTGGTAGTTCTCTACGCAGCTGTCGTTGGTGGGGTTGTTTATGTCCATCCAGGGGAGTTTTCATTTTTCACAGGCGTGTACCCTAGTTTCGAGAAACGATGAGGGGTTTTCAACATTTTGGTTGAGCTGGGATTTCCGCATTATTGTTTTACAATTAATTTGGTGGTTCATGTTGTGCAAAGAGTTTGAATGCAGTTCGTTTTAAATGATGCATTTTCTATCAGGGTCATGTTTTAGTTGCAGACGGACTTAGAAGTTTAGACCCAGTTTGCAGAAGTCCTTTTGCCTGTTATTTTTTATTATGCATTAATATTCTGATAGTTTATTTGTTGAGAATGCATATGGAAGAGGTAAATGTTTTGATACAGTTTTTCTTCATTCTTAGAACACTAGCTAAAAGCTCCAATGGTCTAAGAACATGTTTGGTTTATGACAGGGTAACTTCTTCAAAGGAGATATGTCTAAAAGGAAAAAGAAGAAGGCTCATGTTGCTGAGGGAGAACCAGATGTGGAAATCATTACCAAGGTGGAATACATTTATGAAGATACAAGAGCTACCACTGGAGTAGAGCCAGATTACAAGTGGGGTGAAATATACCAAATGATTGCAAATCAAAATGTGCCTGATGCAGGGTTTGAAGAACTGAATATATATGCAAACATCGAGAAATCTGCTCTGATGAAGGTAGCCACTAGACCTGAGCTGTTCCCATGCTCCGAAGTGATCGGTTAGATCCTGCCTAGGGCAGATGTTACCACAATGATCTTAGCAAATACTGCCAAACAGGGCTATGCTGTATACATTCCTAGTTATGTCTCATTGGCATATCACCTACCTCCTGCTCAAGTATACTTAACTAAAAGTGTTGGTTGAAAGAGATAAATTTGGACCTGGTTGAGACAGTCAAAAGAATGATGATACTAGGGAAGAACTTTCGAACTCGGCCCTCAAGGGAATATGAAACAGCCACTCTCAGGACCCCTTATAGATTTATAACATTGATTCTGAATAGATTTTTTGGGAGGGCTCATGGAAAAAACTTCAAATTGGGATGGATACAAATCATTTTCTATCTGGCCACTCAGGGGACTATATTCATTTGGGCAAACATAGCATCCAATAGCCTCTCAACCTGCATATCTTCAGCTTTTGGAGGTGTGTCACAGAAGAAGTTGGAGTTCTATATGAGCTCTATCTTAGTGGATTGTATATTATGTACCCAGTCATTTCCAGCTTTAAGGTGTAATTGGGACAAGGATAGGACCCCTGTATACACTGAATACAAACTATTTTGGGAACACAAATATTATAGCCACTACAAAGAGATATGTGAACATTTCATTATGCCTTTGTACACTTTAATCTTCTTGACAGAATGCAACTGCATGTCCGAGGAGGCATTCAAAGTCATTGAGGAACATGGGAATTACTATTTGACTGAAGAGGGAATGTACATCAGAATGTATGGTTGCTCTAGGGCACCTTCTCTACTCCCTAAGTATGCCACTGATTATGTGGTACATAAATATGCAGTTAGGCAGGTATATCTTGATGGTGTAGGAAGCTTCTTGTTTGAACATAAGAAGGAAGCCTATCATGCCATACCTTTCTGGCTGGGAAGTTACAAATTTTCAAAGGTCAAACAAACTGCAGAATTTGTACAGGAGTTGGAGCACTTTCATTTTGGGGAGATGAACTTCCACAGGAATGACTCCCAAAATAAGGTTGCAGAGCATTTCAAAGAGGCAAATGTTCACTTCGAATACAAAAACATCTGGGACAAGGATGAAGAAATCTTCAGAAATGCAAAGAATATGACTGCATTGAAGAAGAGATTTAAACAAAAGATCACCATTGTGGGCGGTAAGGGAAAAACCGCACAGAAGAAAGTTGAAGAAGAAGAAACCAAAAAGAGGGAATAGGATGCTAGGAGGCTAGCACAAGAGGCAAAGAGTTGGCTCAAGAAGGAAGAGGAGGAAAGAAAGAAGAATGAAGATGAAGAGATGAAGAAAAAACAAGAAGAGAGTGAAGGTCTGAGATTAGCAGGAGCTAAGAAAGACCAGCAAACTACTAACCAAATAGATACACAAGTAGCACAGGATCATACAGATCAGGGGCAGGGACAAGATAATCCTGATTCCCAGGAGCTTGCTGTAACTTCTAGCAGCACTCAAGAACATGTTGTTTTTTCTAGTTTGAATTTGATACCTTTTATGCAGAAAGAAGGAGAAGAGGTCCTTGATTTCAGCACCATCTTCTATGACAAGGAGAAAAAGAGGATTGTCAAGAGAAATGAGAAAAAGTTCAAAATAGGAGGATAATCATGTCTGATGATTACTGATAAAACTTTGGTGCATGGGACAGATGCAGATCCATGACTGACAGCCAGAGCTGGGTTGGCATTAACCTAGGTCACTAAAGACAATGTGGATAGACTTATGACAGACCTTGAGCAATCAAGGAAAAATGCAACACAATTAAAGGAAACTTTAAAAAATGAGAGGGATGAAGGTTATAAGCTGAAAAGGAAATTTGAAGACATGCAAAATGAATTGAGGACTTCAAAGGTAGAACTCCAGACTCTGCATGCAAACAAGATGACCTTAGAAGTTTCCGTGGAGAGAACAGAAAAGGATGCTCAGAATAGCTTAGCAGAATTACAGAGGCTACACCTAGAGTATCAGGTGCTGAAGACAGAGAAAAATGACCTTAAAGTATCATATGAAACTCTGAGTGCAGAAAAGGACCAGCTACAGAGAAAAATTACTGAGTTGGAGGCACAGAATGCCACTATAGAAGAAAGAGAAAAGCAATTTCAAGTGCAGGTAGCAAGTTTTGAGGGACAGATTGCTTCATTAACAACATCACTAAAGGATGTCAGTGAACAGAAGACTGATATTCATCCTTTGAAGGAGCATGTCCTAGCTCAACAAAGAAGAATTAACCAACTACAAATGTGTATTGAAGAAGAAAGATGTAAAATCTTACAGATAGATAGCAGGTTGGAAGAAATCTTGGACACTACTTCATATTTTGTAGATAGATATCAATATGTTTTGGAAGTCCTAGCAGGAAGGATATTATGGATAGAAACCAATGAAGAAACCCCTGCAGAGTTACCAGCTAAAGATCGACATAGCTTAAAGCAGGATTATGACTTATTAGAGTTTTCAATAAATACAATAGAGGAATTCAAGAAGACTATGAAGAAAACGAGAGGAGCTTGTACTGAATACTGCAGAAGGGTGCCAGTCACCTACAACATATGCCAAGTTGTTGTAGAACAAACATTGGATGCATTACCAGAACATGAGTTGTTCATAGAACAACTACAGAGTAGGTACCAGGAAGATGAGCAGAAGATGCAACAAGTCAAGGATCTAGATGAGCAGATACTGAAGAATGCAGTAGCTCATGCAGCAGTCAGCATCCGTTTACTTTGAAGATCAGCTACGCTTGAGTCTAGCAAGAATAGAGGTGGTTAAGAATCAGGGTGCAAAGTATGAGATCAACATCCGTTTTCTTAAATCCTCAGATTTTTAAAGCATAGCAGCGGAGGCCCAAGCGTGGAAAATTTTCATTAATGATCAAGTGGGGCCCTCTCTATAAAAGTGCTCTATTAAATTTTTGTTTTAAATATAATATATTGTATAATATATGAGCACTCACTATGGGACAAAATTTTGGATTGAAACGTTGGGGAAGCCCAAAAGTCACTTTGGGGCAGCCCAAAAGTTTTGTCTTTTTGTATAAGTATAGGAGAGTTAGATGTAGAGGAGGAATTTTTCCCAGATAGATTTGTGAGATTATGTTGTAAGAAGAACTATTTCCTTTTGCAATAAGAATTACAAGTTTCCTGTTGGAGAAAGCTTGGTGGAAGATTTCAAATGCTGTGATATGGATTTGTTGAATGTGAACTATTTCGTTTTTAGCTTGCGTCCATTAATTGTAAGATCATTCTAACTCTTTGAACCTATGTTCTTGTTATGAATGCACTCTAGTTTATTCTATGATATTTCCACTGTGAGTAATGAAGGATTTTCATAAACAATAAGCTATCTTGTTGTTCATATATTTATTAATGTTCATGTGTTTTGAAATAAGTAACTACTATCTGTGATTTTTCTTAATGCATGTGCAAAAATACATTACTCATTGATAAATGATAATCTTGCTCCCTAGGGATAGGTTAGATAATTAGTTTTAATTTCTTGTTGTGTGTGATTTAGATGCGAGAGAGTTAAGACGAGAGGTAAGAACCTGCGCATCACATTGTGAGCGCTCCTCATATTCTCTATCAATCTGCATTCTTAGATAGGCACTTGCACATCATACTTAAATTAAAAAAACTAAAATATACACGATGGACCGGGCCATAACCGGTAAAAACTTTATTTTGTTACTTGAACTACTGTAGTCGGACCGTAAACCGGACGGATTCCCCATACCAAACAGTAACAGGCTAGTTGGGAAAATTTACTGGGGAGAATCCCTAATTGTTGTTACCTGTGAATTTCCAGCATCAACAGTTTTTGGCGCTAGAAGGAGGGCCGCCAGTGCATGGCTGGCCAAGGAAACCCATATTCTCTAGATTATTCCACCGGTAACAGTTCTGAGAGCAATTTGTTTCCCAATCCAATTCCTAAAGAGAAGGGTAAAGAGTTTTTGTATCTTGTCGATAACAAAGTAGTTGATCATTTGAGAAGAATTACTAGGGGTTATGCAAATATTGGAGGATTACCAATTATTCCTGTCTTACCTAGAAGAGAATATCGGAAGAAAGACCGCCCTATATTGGAAGACGCAATTTTGGTTGGAGATTTTGAAGAACCGGTAGAAACAGCCTTACAGGAAGTTGTTCAACCTCTGAATCAGTTGGGCACAGATACACCTTACTATTCACCTGTTCATACCCCTGCTCATTCACCACCTCATTCTTGACCCAGAATCATGGAAAATGTAAACGCAAATTAGCCACCTAACCCACCAAATCCACCACCTGCTTGGAGGGCTAGATCACCATTAAACCTAGCACCTCCTTTGCATGACTTACCTCAGGATTTTGAGAAAATGTTTCCTAATTTTGACCCAATTGAAAAGATTTTGGTAGATGATCATTTGCAAAGCTTTTACTTGGCTATAGAAGGACTACGGGATGGAAAACATGAAGATGTAGTCTACAGATTGTTCCCTCGTACCCTGAAAGGAGCAGCAGCCTCATGGTATTTTTCTTTGCCTGCAAACTCAATCACAGACTGGGGTACATTTGAAAGAATATTTAGAAGTAAATATGTAGTCCAAAAAACTCATGCATCTCTGATGAAAGGGTTATGCGCTTTAAAGAAAGAAAGAAAGGAAAAAAGTGTATAGTTTCACTCAAAGGTTTGCTGCTTATCTAAAGAATTTTTTTGCAACTGATAAACCATCTGATAAAGTTCTGAGTGAATACTATACTTCAGCTCTAGGGCCTGAATCAGCCATGTTTTCCAAGATGTCAATCAAACCTACATTGTCAGAAACTTATGAATAAGTTGAGAGGGTAAAAGCTGAAAAAGAGAGCATAGAAGATTATCCTGAGCAGTCGGGAGAAAAAACTTTTGGTAAGAAAGCGTTGTTACTAACTAAGCCTAAGGATCAACAATCACATGACTTTGAAGGGATGGTGAAGATGATGCAGAAGCTATCCAATAGATTAATAGATTTGGAAAAGGAAAAGGAAGCTCAGAAATCTTATAATCCTTACTACAAAAGAAGAGAGGACAACAATCAATCTAAACCTCCTCCACACGGTCCTGCATCAATGAATTTAACTGAGGTAGGTATGGATAATTTTTGCACCTTTCATCAGCAGCCTCATTCTGAAAAAAATTGCCCCCAATGGATAAATTCGATGACATTAGTAATGGATCAGCTATTGGATTCCAAACTAACAGAAGCTGATGAGGAAGAAAAAAAGCAGCCTACATAAAAACAAGAAGAGGATGCTCTGGCTTTATGGGATTGTGTCTCAATGTTTGATACCGAAGAAGAAGGTTATTTGAAACAGGAGGAGATATCGAAAACAAATGTGACAACAAGAAGTCAGGGTTTGATAAAAGAAGACAAGTCAGTACTCCCGAAAATTAGGAGACTTCAAGAGAATGTAACGAAAATATAGAAGAACAACACAACTGAAAAAATACCTGAATTTACTATTACCAGTCAAGATCCGAAACAAGTCAACATGCCGGCTAAGCCTGTTGAAGACAAGGTTGATAATGTCAAAGCACCTGAGATGGGGTACGATATTGTTGAGGACATTAAAAGGGCTAAGGAAAATATTTTGTTATTTGAAATGTGTAATGTACCTCAACAGAAAGAAAAATTGTTAAAAGCGCTTGAAGTACCAGAGGAAGAGCTTCCCACTAACAACCAACCTATAGAAGAAATTGTCAAAGTAAGTGTGGAAGGTAAGGCTAGGTTTAAAACCCCACCATTCCTCTTGAATTTTGAGATTTTAAATCATAATGTGCACAATTTTTTAGTAGGCTCAAGGTCAGCAGTCAATGTTATGCCATTGTCAGTCTACAAGAATATCAATGGGTGACCTAAACCAACTACCTGGCAGGTCACTCAGCTAGACAGGACCACTTTGAAAGTAGTCGGGGAAATGGAAGATGTTTCGATTTGCTTATCTGCCAATGAAAAGATATGTCAGTACATTGATATTGTAGTAGCAGACATACCTGATGTTTATGGACTTCTTTTGAATCGAGACTGGTCAGCAAGGCTAAATGGATATTTCGCATCAGATTGATCACATCTATGGTTGCCTCATAAGGGAAGTCCAAATCAGATAAAAATATTAAGAGAACCCCACATGAAGCACAATGTTACTCAATTGGAAGAAAAAAATGAACCAGTGAATTTTGTGTTGGGAAATTATCTAATTGAGCTAGAACCGGGAAACTACCAAGCGGAAGAAGCTAGCAGTACACCAGACACCCAGCCCGATCTCCTTCGATTTTCACGGGCTGATGAGATTGATTGTAAAATAGTAGATTTAGTTTCAGACGTAGTTTTTAATCCAAGTTTCGTAGAACTAGATAATGGGTAGGCCTTTTCAATTTGCAGTCAAGCCTAGCCCCTTAACCTACAAGTTGCCATATTTACAGGGGTGGGCAGAGAACTAACCGGTTAGTGGTTTAGTTCTCAAATTTTATTTTTCTTGATTGTTATTTTCTTGATTATCTTGTACATAAATAAACTGATTTGGTTGTTTATTTTTTATTTATTTTATTTCTGTTTGTTTTTAGTTTAGATTTTGATTAATTTCAATAAAAGAAGCAAACTTTTGGTTGCATGGAGAGCATCAGAATTCGGGATTAACTAAAATCCTTGGTTATAAGACTGTGTACTATTGATTTATCTGAAAGAATTCCTTCTAGTTTCGCAGTTTTCCTAAATGACTATGAACACATTGAATTCCTACTTAATCCTTATAAAATAACTCATGATCAAAAGGTATGGAATACTATTTCGAGGCTCCATCCATCTCACATTTAAAAATGTCTTAGGGGGTGATGGCAAAAGACCCATGGAAAGGAAGCAGGGTAAACAGTATATTATATATAAATTATCCCATGCCAAGAATTAAAAGCCAAAAGGTAAATGAGAGTCAAAAAATATCCTAAGAAAGCAATATGTATCAAAACAAAGTACTGAACCATATGAGTACAAAATTGCCAAAGTTCTTCTCCGTCCGTGAGCTGAAAATCAATACATCTCTCACATAAAAGGACACTATGGATAGAGGAGCTTGAATAAAAAAATTTAGAAAGAAATCCATGCAGGAGGACTCAAAAAGGACAAAAAGGTCCAAAAGCACAAAAAAGCACAAAATGGCATGGGAATGAGGAACAAATGAATATTTCTGTTTACCATATGTTACAATCCTGTGGTGTCCAAGCTGGGAGCTACCCAAAGACAGGTAAAAAATGAAATTCATATTCCTGGCCTCAAAAGAGTTATCTTGACTTTGAAATCTTGGTTTCCATTTTTCTAAATTGGACTATCATCAATGATTAAAAGTACATACATTTTCCATTGGGGAAATCCAAACATCTAGAAGAATTCAACATGTTGGTTCTATTGTCAAACAGTTTGTTACTTAAGGAAGAAATTGTCTAAAGATCTGGGTTCACCAGGTAGTCGCCAATTGTTGCAGCTGCAACTATTTCCCAAATTTTTAAAAAATTTTGGACCCTCCTTTTAATTTTGTCTTGCCTGGATTTGTTTGGGATTGCTGAACTATGTTGTTCCTCTACTACAAATTTGGATCTTTTGAGGTTGAATTGAGGTAATTTGTTTACCACTTTTGGAAGTTGAATGATTATTTTTTGTCCAGCTGATGCTTTTGACTGTGAAGTTGAATTGATGGCCTTTTGATTTAAAAATGATTACCTTTATTGTTGTCTAAAGTTTATTTCTGTCTGGATCGGGGCAGTATTTCTCTATGCAGCCGCTGTTGCGAAGGGTAAGTAATGAACTTCCCGATGGACAGTTCTTTTTTTCACCGATACGCTTTTATTTCATTTTTCTTTGGACTATCGATGTTTTTATTTTATCACGGTCGGAGCATTAGCCTTCTATATCACCTTCGTTTCGGAGGACAGATAGAGAACAGGCCGATGGATAGTTTTTCTTTCACCAATTACGTGGTTTTAATGGTTCAAACTTTTTTACTTTGCGATGATTTTTTTGTTTTCGCTGTCGGAATGTTTTTGGCAAATAGTCGGAGTTCTAGTCTCGAGCGACGCCACCGTTTCGGAGGCTTTTTTGTTTATCTCACCGACACTGCGGAGATGCTTAGTGTTAAACTCACCGATCCGTAGTCATTAAAGTTTATGATCGCTGATGTTTTCAATTTGTTGTGGAACCCTTAGTTTGTATGACTTCCGCTGTTGCGGTTTTCTAGCAAACGTTTCCAGCCGACACATTGTGATTAGTCCTTCCGATTGCCGATGCCTATGTGTTTAGTGGGTAGTGGTTCCAATCTCCAATGCATGTAGGGTATTTTTTAGTGTTTTATTTCGCTGATGTTTTATTTTGTCACAGAGCCCTTAGTTTATATGACTTCCACCGTTGCGGCTCCTTGGTGAACTAATCGCACGATGCTTAGTTATTCCGCTCGCCGATGAAGGTTTTTTCCTGTCGACATTTTTAACCGGGAGGTCTATATATTGGTATGGGGTATTATTTTATTATTACCCTTGAAAACTCGTGTTTGCTCTGTCCCTATCGAGTCGAACTATACCAACGTGCTTAGCTGTCAGGATTTCGTTCGTTTCGAGCGCTGCCGTGGAAGTTTCGGACCATCACGTCGACTGCAACTTGTTTGCTAGGTAGGCCAATCATAGTTTCTCCTTTCTCTTGATTTTATGAGTCATTTTGGGAACTAGGGTTTTCCCCTAGTTTGGTTTTTCCCGCCGTTTGCTAGTTGGCTGTCTAAATATGAATTTGTATCCTTACGGCGTGAGGTATCAGTCAGTTTGACAGTATTTGCGGTGGGGGGTTTTCTTGAGCCTGTTTGTAGGCCGTTATGGAAGCTCGATCCTAGTCCGAAGGTTTAGGTAGTTGGTGCAGACAAGCGTTACGCTGTCTGTACCAACTTTTTTGGGGTTGTTTATGGCCATCTGGGGGAGTTTTCATTTTTCATAGGCGCGTGCCCTAGTTTCAAGAAACGACGAGGGGTTTTCAACATTTTGGTCGAGCTGGGATTTCCGCATTATTGTTTTACAATTAATTTGGTGGTTCATGTTGTGCAAAGAGTTTGAATGCAGTTCATTTTAAATGATGCATTTGCTATCAGGGTCATGTTTTAGTTGCAGACAGACTTAGAAGTTTAAACCCAGTTTGCAGAAGTCCTTTTGCCTGTTATTTTTTACTATGCATTAATATTCTGATAGTTTATTTGTTGAGAATGCATATGGAAGAGGTAAATGTTTTGATACGATTTTTCTTCATTCTTAGAACATTAACTAAAAGCTCCAATGGTCTAAGAACATGTTTGGTTTATGACAGGGTAACTTCCACAAAGGAGATATGTCTAAAAGACAAAAGAAGAAGGCTCATGTTGCTGAGGGAGAACCAAATGTGGAAATCATTACCAAGGTGGAATACATTTATGAAGATACAAGAGCTACCACTGGAGTAGAGCCAGATTACAAGTGGGGTGAAATATACCGGATGATTGCAAATCAAAATGTGCCTAATGCAGGGTTCGAAGAACTGAATATATATGCAAACATCAAGAAATATACTCTGATGAAAGTAGCCACTAGACCTGAGCTATTCCCATGCTCCGAAGTGATCGGCTGGATCCTTCCTAGGGCAGATGTTACCACGATGATCTTAGCAAATACTGCCAAACAGGGGTATGCTGCATACAGTCCTGGTTATGTCTCACTAGCATATCACCTACCTCCTGCTCAAGTATACTTAACTAAAAGTTGGTTGAAAGAGATACATTTTGACCTAGTTGAGACAGTCAAAAGAATGATGATACCAGGGAAGAACTTTCGAACCAAGCCCTCAGGGGGAAATGAAACAGCCACTCTCAGGACCCCTTATAGATTTATAGCATTGATGCTGAATAGAGTTTTGGGGAGGGCTCATGGAAAAAACTTCAAATTGGGATGGATACCAATCATTTTCTATGTGGCCACTCAGGGGACTACATTCAATTGGGCAAACATAGTATCCAATAGCCTCTCAGCCTGCATATCTTCAGCTTTGGGAGAAGTGTCATAGAAGAAGTCGGAGTTCTATATGAGTTTTATCTTAGTGGACTATATATTATGTACCTAGTCATTTCCAGCTTTAAGGTGTAATTGGGACAGGAACAGGACCCCTGTATACACTGCATACAAACTATTTTGGGCACACAAATATTATAGCCACTACAAAGAGATATGTGAACATTTCATTATGCCTTTGTACACTTTAATCTTCCTGAAAAAATGCAACTACATGTCCGAGGAGGCATTCAAAGTCATTGAGGAACATGGGAATTACTATTTGACTGAAGAGGGAATGTACATCAGAATGTATGGTTGCTCTAGGGCACCTTCTCTACTCCCTAAGTATGCCACCGATTATGTGGTACATAAAGAGGAAGTTAGGCAAGTATATCTTAATGGTGTAGGAAGCTTCTTGTTTGAACATAAGAAGGTAGCCTATCCTACCATACCTTTATGGCTGGGAAGTTACAAATTTTCAAAGGTCAAACAAACTACAGAATTCATACAGGAGTTGGACCACTTTCATTTTGGGGAGATGAACTTCCACAGGAATGACTCCTAAAATAAGGTTGCAGAGCATTGCAAAGAGGCAAATGTTCACTTCGAATACACAAACTTCTGGGAAAAGGATGAAGAAATCTTTAGAAATGCAAAGAATATGACTGCATTGAAGAAGAGATTTAAACAAAAGATCACCATTGTGGGCGGTAAGGGAAAAACTGCAAAGAAGAAAGTTGAAGAAGAAGAAGCCAAAAAGAGGGAAGAGGATGCTAGGAGGCTAGCACAAGAGGCAAAGAGTTGGCTCAAGAAGGAAGAGGAGGAAAGAAAGAAGAAGGAAGATGAAGAGATGAAGAAAAAACAAGAAGAGAGTGAAGGTCTAAGATTAGCAGGAGCTAAGAAAGACCAGCAAAATACTGACCAAATAGATACACAAGTAGCATAGGATCATACAGATCAGGGGCAGGGACAAGATAATCCTGATTCCCAGGAACTTGCTGCAACTTCTAGCAGCACTCAAGAACAAGTTGTTTTTTCTGGTTTGAATTTGATACCTTTTATGCAAAAAGAAGGAGAAGAGGTCCCTAATTTCAGCACCATATTCTATGACAAGGAGAAGAAGAGGATTTTCAAGAGAACTGATAAAAAGGTTGAAATAGGAGGACAATCAGGTATGATGATTACTGATAAAACTTTGGTGCATGGGACAGATGCAAATCCACGACTAACAGCTAGAGCTGGGGTGGCATTAACCTAGGCCACTGAAGACAATGTGGATAGACTTATGATAGACCTTGAGCAATCAAGAAAAAATGCAGCACAATTAAAGGAAACTTTAAAAAAGGAGAGGGATGAAGGTTATAAGCTGAAAAGGAAATTTGAAGACATGCAGAATGAAGTCAGGACTTCAAAGGCAGAACTCCAGACTCTGCATGCAAACAAGATGACCTTAGAAGTTTCTGTGGAGAGAACAGAAAAGGATGCGCATAATAGCTTAGCAGAATTACAGAGGCTACAACTAGAGTATCAAGTGCCGAAGACAGAGAGAATTGACCTCAAAGTATCATATGAAACTCTGAGTGCAGAAAAGGACTAGCTATAGAGCAAAATTACTGAGTTGGAGGCACAAAATGCCACTATAGAAGAAAGCGAAAAGCAATTTCAAGTGCAGGTAGCAAGTTTTGAGGAATAGATTGCTTCATTAACAGCATCACTGAAGGATGTCAGTGAAAAGAAGACTGACATCTAGCCTTTGAAGGAGCATGTCCTAGCTCAACGAAGAAGAATTCACCAACTGCAAATGTGTAGTGAAGAAGAAAGATGTAAAATCTTACAGATAGAGAGCAGGTTGGAAGAAAGCTTGGACACTACTTCATATTTTGTAGATAGATCTCGAGATATTTTGGAAGTCCTGGCTGGAAGGATAGCAAGGATAGAAACCAATGAAGAAACCCCTGTAGAGTTACCAGCTAAAGATCGACATATCTTAAAGCAGGATTATGACTTATTAGAGTTTACAATAAATACAGCGGAGGAATTCAAGAAGACTGTGAAGAAAATGAGAGGAGCATGTACTAAATACTGCAGAAGGGTGCTAGTCACCTACAACAGATGCCAAGTTGCTGCAGAACAAAGATTGGATGCATTACCAGAACATGAGTTGTTCATAGAACAACTACAGAGCAGGTACTAGGAAGATGAGCAGAAGATCCAACAAGTCAAGGATCTAGATGAGAAGATCCTGAAGAATGCAGTAGCTCATGCAGCAGTCAGCATCTGTTTACTTGAAGATCAACTATGCTTGAGTCCAGCAAGAATAGAGGTGGTTAAGAATCAGGCTGCAAAGTATGAGATCAACATTTGTTTTCTTGAACCCTCAGATTTTGAAAGCATAGTAGCGGAGGCCTAGGAGTGGAAAAATTTCATTAATGATCAAGCGGGGCCCTCTTTATAAAAGTGCTCTATTAAATTTTTGTTTTAAATATAATATATTGTATAATGTATGGGCACTCACTACGAGACAAAATTTTGGATTGAAACGTTGGGGAAGCCCAAAAATCACTTTGGGGCAACCCAAAAGTTTTGCCTTTTTGTATAAGTATAGGAGAGTTAGATGTATAGGAGGACTTTTTCTCAGATAGATTTGTGAGACTATGTTGTAAGAAGAACTATTTCCTTTTGCAATAAGAATTACAAGTTTCCTATTGGAGAAAGCTTGGTGGAATATTTCAAATGCTGTGTTATGGATTTGTTGAATGTGAACTATTTCGTTTTCAGCTTGTGTCCATTAACTCTGAGATCGTTCTAACTTTTTGAAATTATATTCTTGTTATGAATGCGATCTAGTTTATTCTATGAAAAATCCACTGTGAGTAATGAAGGCTTTTCATAAACAATAATCTATCTTGTAGTTCATATATTTATTAATGTTCATCTGTTTTCAAATAAGTAACAGCTATATGTGATTTTTCTTAATGCATGCACAGAAATACATTACTCATTGATAAATGATAATCTTGCTCCCTAGGGATAGGTTAGATAGTTAATTTTAATTTCTTGTTGTGTGTGATTTAGATGCGAGAGAGTTAAGACGAGAGGTAAGAACTTGCGTATCACATTGTGACTGCTCCTCATATTCTCTATCAATCTGCATTCTTAGATAGGCACTTGCACATCATACTTAAATTCAAAAAACTAAAATATACGCGGTGGACCGGGCCGTAACCAGTAAAACGTTTATTTTGTTACTTGACCTACAGTAGTCGGACCGTAAACCGAACGGATTCCCCATACCAAACAGTAACGGGCTAGTTGGGAACGTTTATAGGGGAGAATCCCTAACTGTTGTTACTTGCGAATTTCCAGGAATCAACAAGCTCATATTGTTTTTCATGTTTCTTTTCTTAAGAAATATGTACATGATCCTAACCATGTGATAAATTGGGATGTGATTCAGGTGGAACCTGAGGGAGAGTTCCAAATCGAGTCAACGCACATCCTCGACAGGAAGGTCACAATGCTCCGGAATCGAGCCATAGGATAGGTAAAGGTGCAACGGGAGCACTACGGTCCTAAAGAGGCTATGTGGCTAGAAGATGCCATGCAATTGGCACATCCATTGTTTTTCAATTCTGCGGAGATCTGAGGGCGGTGCCATTGTAGCATTTTCTTCAATTTTGTAAATCACTTAGGGCAATGTTGTTGTAAGGGGGAGGGGAATGTAACACCCCAATTTTGACCCCATTTGCATTAAATTATATATGACGTAAATATTGTATTTAATCATGGTGTGGAGCTAAAGGAAAAAGACCCACCATCGATTTAGTGTTTTATGTTTCGGCAATTAAAATCGATGGCGATGGTATTTTGTGCCAGCCAGGAACATTATAATTTTGGACATCATTTAAATATGCAATTTAATAAAAAAAACCCACCACCAGCTATGTCAATGCAACATTAAATAGATGGGGGCATGATTTCCTGAAGAATAGGGGGGAATATTCAAACCCTTGAGCCAATGGGGAAAAGCCAAATGTCAAAGGGAAAATCCACAAAACTGTCAACTACCCATTTTGTCTTTTGTGCCCAATCATTTATTTCTTCCAGAAGTGGTTGAGTTAGTTAATGCATGAGGATGGGAAAAGTATGGAAGTCAAATTCAAATTTGAGAAGTGTAGAGGGGGCCACTTGACCTCTTAAATGTCATCATATTTGTATAATTATATAGTTTAAAGAGATATTAACAAATGAGTAGTTGGAGTGGGTACAACCGCTTCAACCTCTCTCATAATATATAAATAAGTATCAAATATGAATACAAGGGTGGATTGGACGTCCCTTCCCAAATACATACTTGTCTTTGATGATTGTCTATAAGTGTTAATGTATGCTTAGATGTGATGTGAAAGCCTAGATTTCAACATCTGGTGTTGTTTCCGTTCTCTATTCGGTCTAGGTGGTGTTGTTTCCGTTCTCTATTCGGTCTAGGTGAGAGCAACAGTGGATGGAGACAGTTCGAACCTGAAAACAAATGTGAGACAGAGAAAAACCTGCAAACACCCATGAAATTAAAGACAGCCTGTGTGTGCATAAAGAAAGTGTGAAGACTGCTCGTGAAGACTACTCGTGTGTGTGGCATACAGATTGTGAACGTATGTTGAATTTCCCGTAGAGAAGACTCACTTCAATATTCCAACAACCACAGTCTCCCATGAATTCCATAGGCGCCCTCCAATGCTACCTGTCTCGACCAAAAGCTTGTATGGCGTTGATAGTCATTTGAGGACGCAGTCGATGCAATCATCAACTGGTTGGATGGGAACCTGTTGACGGAGAAGGAAGAGTTTGAGAACAAACTGAAAGAGCTGGAGTCCACTTGCAATCCTATCATTGCGAAAAATGTATCAAGTTGAAGGTGGCGTAAGATTTCCTGGTGCTAATGCTTTTGGTGGAAGGAAATCGATTGAGAACGAAGTAGAAGCGTATGAAGAATTCTGGGCTGAAGTATTTGGATCCCACGAAAGAACACTTCAAAGAATGTTTTGTTGAAATTTATGTAATTCCCAATGGAGAGAATCCAAGCATGTTTTGTCAAACCATGGCTAGGAGGACATGTCATATTTTGTTGAGAAAGAAAATCAATTGTATCGAATCATCTTAGCAACGATTGAATTTAAAGTAAGATTTATGCGTGATGACGAAGACGTTCATTTCAACAATTGTATATGGATGATGGAAGAGAACCAGCTCAGAGATGATTTAATCTACGTCACACCATTTCCTCATCATTCTTTAAAGATATTAGTTCTCCTGCCATCACCTGCGAAGGACGAGAGGTATCTTTATAATTACAGTTGTAGGTCATGCGGTGTTTATTTCTTGGCCATCTCCAGATGCCTGCACATAGCTCAGACAGTATTTTCATCATCGGATTATGAACAACGTTGGTGAGATTCATAGAATCACCTTCGCTTTCCCAGAAATCATTTTTGATTAAGAGATCAATAAATTTGTATGGCAATTCTGTTGATTCTCAACAAGTCAATCGAGTAGATCATTCATCGACAGAGTGGAAGCATCGACCAACATCAGTTGCACCTACACACCTTACTTTCAATTCTTTTATCCATAGACGTTCCATCCAGTTCAGCATTAATTTCTCATCGCTTATAACTGATAGTTGCATCAACCGAATGACTTGACTATATTGGCATACAATTCTTTTAGGCCCATGGAAATAAACCTGCAAGAATGCGATTGAACATGGAAATAATTAATGAGAAATCCGACCACGATCCACCAGGCCCATCATGCCATTAGCTGCGATCAAAAGTTAATCAAAAGAAACTGTGTGATCATCAAAAGGTAAAAGGTTGTCGACTTCTCAAATCTTATATGCCTGTCGGCACATTTTTTCGACATAGTAAGATTCACCTGTCATATTTTATGTTATCATATTTTATATGGATGCACTTTTTGTATGGTCGACCCTTTGTGAATTTTATATTGAATTATTCAATCGACCAACTGGTTTCCATAAAAACCATAAAAAGTCTATCAAAAACGACGACATTATCTAATTATTGCAGCCGATGAGTAATTGTTTTAACCAACCACGCCGGTCGTTCCCATACTTTGTTGTTTTGTTTGTTTTGTCGGCCTCCTTTTGGTTACAGTCTGTCAAATTTTAAGTAGTTGCTTAGTTTGCCACCCATAACTCATAGAATAGTGAGGTCAGCTATATCAACTCCAAATGGAGGACCGTAAAAATGAAGCCAGTGTTTGAGCATTCAAGAATCCGACCATTCTAGTCCATATACAGGCAACCAAGTGTAAGCATACTTTAATTAACATAGTGATTGTACCGAATGTCTCAATCCATGGGGGTGAACACCAACTGTTGACCAAATGCTTAGAATAATTCTTGTCGGTTGCTCCCATAATTATAACCCATCCTCATGTGTAAGTAGTGGATTATTTCCCAGTCAATGGTTGATATTGTAAAATATATATAAATATGGTGATTGGTCAAGTCCTAGTGGGATGGTTGAAGTTACGTTTGGTCAAGGATATAAACATTTATGTTGGTTATATATAAATGTCATTGATTATTGTAAAATTGGTCGGTGCCAAAGATGGTCGATTTTATAAGTGTCTATAATTCAGATGTAATTGGAGTTTTGTCAATAAGTCTGCATTTGAGTCTATCATTAAGTCGATTAAGCCACAAAATTTTAAGTGACTCTGCTTTAAAGTTTGAAGTCAATAGGGGGTTAAATGTGAGTCTCAATAGAAACAAGCAATCCCCTCCATTTTATGTAAATCAAGTTGGTCTCTTACCAACCAGTGTAAGTTGAGTCATGTTAAGACAGTCAAAGTACAAATAGTTGATCATGACCAAGACCATGCACATGAGCAGGAAGCATACAATCTTGCAGGAAATTTAAACTCTCACGACAGAATAAGATAACGACAATGGCATTCAAGAAGATATCATACACCTACATAGAAAAGTGCTCCAATGAGACATGATGTCAATGTGCTTAAACCCCTCTGTATCAAAATGTTGAAATTGTTCTCGGGTTGTGACCTCAGAAATCTAGAAGACAGAGAAATGGCATAGAAATTCGAAGAGCCAAAAAGCCCCACATTCCTGAATTGATGGAGATGCCAGTCAGATGAGCCGGGGTGAGGCTTTAAACCAAAAGAAATCGTTGCAGAAAAGGATGGTCGACCATCGTTGTGAGAGGGTGAGACTTCGATGGACTACTGCCAGATTGAAGATGGAGGCTGAAAAGTAACCAGTCACAGTAGATCCTTGTACACATGTGTTTTCCTATCAATATGGATGCTATTGCACCTGAGTTACCTATGCATACCGGTATGCATGGTTGATGCACAGTGAGGACTACTTCAGCAGTAGAAGAGACCCAGGATGTTGATGCATATTTCTTTGTTCTCTTCAGGACGAAGAAACGTTTTGTTTGTGGGGGAGATGTAGAGGGGGCCACTTGACCTCTTAAATGTCATCATATTTGTAGAATTATATAGTTTAAAGAGATATTAACAAATGAGTAGTTGGAGTAGGTACAACCGCTCCAACCTCTCACATAATGTATAAATAAGTATCAAATATGAATACAAAGGCGGATTGGACATCCCTTCCCAAATACTTGTCTTTGATGATTGTGTATGAGCATTAATGTATGCTTTAATGTGATGTGAAAGCCTAGCTTTCAACATATATCCATAGAATACGTAAGGTGAAATATCGAAACCCTATATTTAAGGATGAAGCCATGATTTAAGGAGTACTTCAGTAAAGGTGGTTACAATTGTCGGAAATGTTACTCAAGTTAAATGATTTAATGACTTGTGGAATTTGTTATCAGATCTAGGATTTGTGTGTTAACTCAAATTATCAAACCTGGGATCCTAGGGATTTGGATAAAAATTAGGGAAAATTCCAAGGTGGTGTTTGATTATAGAATTAGGGATTATAAAACACTTAATTTGATGCTTGGATGATACGTATGACAGTATGCAAAATCCAAGCAAAACCAAAAACATAAAATAATTAGAAAAATCGTTGACAGGAGAATGAGGCATTTTTCCTAGGGATCATTGTCGCTTTAAGATGGGAAAATGGATTCTGATGGTGACACCTAGGAGGGATGAGAGGTTTTGGGTGCTTTTCAACAAAACCTAGATCGCCAAATTTTGATATTCCAAGTGCAATATGCCTCAATGATTTTTCCTACTTTCTATAAGAGGGTTTTCAGTAACAATGGATGATGGGCAATCCATGAAAAATAAAATAGAGAGAAAGAAGATGAGAAACTTACATGGAACCTATAGATACAACAAATTATGTCCTCTCTACCTGCCACACAAAGGGAAAACCAATAAGTAATGAAAAATAGATCGAGATCTGCAATTAATAAGCAAATGATAAAGAAATGGAGAATCGTAAATAAGTAACCATGCCCTGATAAAACCAAACTGAAGAACGATGTCAGGGTGAGTCCCCCCACCAATGCGCCTCTCTCTAATTCGCCTCCTTCACCTGCAAATCGAAATGGGAACAAGAAGATACAACAAACTATGCCGGAATAACTCATTGCAAGAGAGAAACAGTTTCAATCATCATCACATTCATTCATCCACAGATACACAAGTACTAAATCCCAAAAAAAAATTCTTTATTCAGAAGTTCCAATGCCAGAGCTCGTGGTTTATAATGGGGGGTTTTGTATTTATATAGCTTTTGAGAGATGAAAACCCTAACTTACTTTTTCATCCAACGGTTGATATTATAACATCATCAACGGTGGAGATTACTTTTACATGGATCAAGTTGACTAGATCAAAGGGGGGCACTCTTTTTTGCCAATCATGCCTTGTTTAAGTCAAAACATAAGATATAGCATGATAGTACATCAAAAGGGGAACCATAGGGGCCCAATTCTCCCTAGTCCCTATTACAACATCAAAACATAAGATATATAAATGATATACATCACATAGTCAAAGTGAGAGGTGCCCCTTGGGGGAAATCCTCAACAATTGTGCCAAATACATAATCCTGAACAAAATGCTGACTAAAACTGATGAATAAGTGTCCAGGGAGACATAATATATCATCTGGATAGATTTCCCTACCATTTCCTTAACCAAACAATCCAAAACGCTTTTCCTTTTTATTTACTAGTTCATTTTATAATGGTACAACCTCTAAAAGTCATAAAAATAATCATATATTCATTTAGGCCAAGAACTGGGGAAAACTGACTGCATATGAACATCTTGAGACATAGTATAATGGTACAAGTGACTACTCATACCCCCTAGAACATAGTGGTGTTCTAGGAGAAGCAAAATAACTATAATAATAATATAATTTGACTAATAATAAAGTGATAATAATCATTGAACATTCAATCTAATGCCAAACTCTGAAAACTGGAACCACAGTATTGGTCCTCATCATGCCTAGAACAAATATAAGCACTGTTGATTTTCTAGCCATTGCCTTGGGAACTGTAATTGACTTGGTCAACTGGGTTGACCAGGACAAAATACCCAAATTGAAGGTGAGATGTCGAACTAAGATGAACTTGCAGCCATCCAAGGTAATAATTGCTCCAAGATGTATATTAAAACCCAACTTAAATTATGCCATTCAAAATCATGGTGACAATAATAATAATAATAACCAGTAAGATATACCTGTGTCTTTGAAGAATCATTGAATCTTCTAGAAGTCTCTTATATATGCCATACTTGAAAAGCTTCAACAATTTGCTAGTGTTGGGTGAGGATGGAAAACAAGGCTAAGTAAAGGGTGATGACCTCTAGTTGGTTCTTACCACGTGAACTCTCCAAATGATGACAAATAAACTCAACCAAAATGACATATGCATGACATATAGCAATAGGGGATGGCACTGTATCACAAATGGATAAAGTACTTGGGATTGTTTCCTTCAGGCTCTAGCAAGTTTCCTTTTAATAGAATTTACAATTTTTAAACACTGTTCAACCTTCAAAGGTAGGGGCCCTATAGGGCCTTCTAGGCTTCCAGAAAATGACAAAGACATAACCTTTGTAGGCTAGTATCACCCGGTTTCCCTGTAGGGGAAAATGATCCAAACATTATACAAGGAATGAGTGCTCATCCTTTGACCATTAAATTTTTCAAACAACTTTCACTTTTTTCACAAGATAGTATCTATCCTACAAAGGCGAGTGTCCTTGAAATCCTTTTGGGCTCCAGTAGATGACTAAGGCCTAGCCCCGCTGCCAGTGAGCATCCATAGCCCCGACGAGTTTGCCTCACCATGTTTCCTTTATGGGGGTGGAATGAGCATAACATTATACAATGTCTGATTGCTCATCCTTTTGCCACTAACTAATTTATAGCATTCATACTTTGCATCATTTAGATATAACGTTTATGCATTCTGATGCTTTTAGTCTCTAGAGACATTGTTGCGTGGAGCACCTGTTTTGAGGACTAAAGGAAAACCATTCGGTGAACTCAGCCACATTGGCCAAGCCACATACTTCATATCCAAAGACACAGAAAAACATGGAGTCTATCATGCACAGGGGGCAAGGTGGGGAAAATATCTTCAATATCACAAGTCTCAATCAACCTAGGTCATGGGGGGGACATCAAATATGGATGAACTCGATGGATGGGGACAAATGACACATGGAAACAGCATAGCACTAAAGTTTAAGTTTTGTGTAAAGCATGGCGTAAGCAATAGTATTCAACATTAGACTCTTTAATCATTCGCAACACAAGTTAAAACATTAGTACATATGTAATATAAACATAGGTCACCATGGCCATCCCAAGACAACAAGATTAGGTGTTTAGCATACATCAAAGAGAAAAATCCAACCAAGGAGCCATATACCTGATCTCACCATATACTTGTCTCAACCTGATGTGTCCATATTCAACTGTGTACCATATCTGCTACTTGACTCAAATGAACTAGGCCACCACTTAAATCATCTCAAGGGATAAGGATATCTCAGTCCTAGCAAGGAAATAATATTAAAGTGTTGTTGAGCAAAGGCTCTGAATGGCTCAAAATTCAATGATCCGTGATATAACCCCATCTGAATTATTAGCTTGGAAAAATAAAGAGATCAATATGTATGTTGGATCATGGTAGCCCATCTGCAATATATATTTGATAACAAGTTCATCATCATTGTATAAGGAAGGGTCCACAGTAGCATTTCAAAGTGACCACAGTGTGTAGTGAAATCCTGAACCATACTCTGAGAGTAGTGCAAAATTCATCCACAACAAATTAGAATAACATCTTTACAAATTAATCTTGGTAAAAGAGAGTTGGTAACTTAATCCTCTGTATTCAGTGAAGACAAATGCTCTTTACATAACACACCATCTTAGGTATTGGCATAGTTTGAAGATTGTCCCAATTTGGATTTCCAATATTTCTAAATTTGCAAGGATATCACAATCATATGAAGATTTAATATGGCCAAGGAAATAATAAAGTTTTCTAAGACAAGGGACCATATTTTTGTAATTATTTAGGGTGTAGTTCAATTAAGTGAACATGGAATTTTATTGTTTAATTTTGATTTAGGTTAGGGTTGATATAAGAAAAAAAGTATACTTTAATGCATAAACAAAACTAAAAAACAAAGCTAGATCCAGAAAAGTATTGTTGTAATAAATTCAAACATAATTTTCATATCTTTCAACTTTAACACTCCACTGGTCACTGCATTAAAGTTGGTCCTTGAGATGAATTATCATTCCAATGTACAGAACATAAACAGTAACAAAATTACAATGAAGTTAAACCAATGAATAGTAATTATAGAACAATAGTAATGCTAGTTAGACCTAGTTTGGATCTTCCTTATACTCGGATATTTTGAGTCAGCTCTTGTCACTATAAGGACAAGCTATCATAAGACATACCTTGAGAGAGAGGGAGAGAGTTGGATTGTTGATGGTTTAGGTTAAGTACCCATAGTGATAACAAGACATCCCAGTCACCAAGATTAAAGACCCTAGAAGCATATATAATCAATCCCAAGTACAGTTAGATTCCCTAAACCCTAAACCCTAGCAGCATATATAATATAGTCCATGTCCAATCCCTAGAAGGATTGTACAGTCCACAACCTGCCCTTAGAGGGCTTATACATTCATCGCCCAGCCCGAGGGCTTAAAAAGTACACAACCCAGCTTGGGAATATCACAACACAAGTCTAGCAGCACTAGAAGAGGTGCCTCCCAGGATAGAAGACCAAGAGAGCAGGCAAGGAGACCACGGCTCAGTCAAGGAAGACTCCAGGAAGTCACGACCCAGCTTGCAAATCACCAAAACAATCACGGCTTACTTAGGAGAGTTCATAATCCGTCACGACGTACTCAAGAAGGTCACAAAACAGTCACTAGCAGTCATGTCCTGCCCAAAGCGGTCACAAAACAGTCACTAACAAACACGGTCTACCCAAAAAAGGACAGTACGGTCACAACTCAATCCACAAGGAGAAGAGAGAAACAAAGGTCCAAAAATGTCCACTTTACATCAGTAATAACCCTAGGTGTCCAACAAATATAAGGTCTATACTTATTTCATCTCAAGATAATCCAAGAGTGAAGTTATGAACATAATATATAATCTTGGCAAGTCTTCTAGAAGGGTCACTTAAGCAATCCTAGGTTTTAGGATGGTTACCATAATAAAACACAAAATAAAGTTGAGTTGACTTAAAGTAGGGTACCAAAGGTCATATGCTCACATAACAATAAAACAATAAAAATAATAAGGTTAAGTCATCATACCAAAGGTGGTCAAGGTACCACACACAATAAGGGTGCTAGGACCAAGGATAAGATAAAGGACCATAAGTCAACCAAAGGGGTCACAACAAGATGGTGAGGCAACCCCCATACCCATAAGACCAAGGTGTACCATAAAGGTGGAGAAACAACCCCTTTTACCCATAGGACCAACAAGACCAAGGACTTTAATATTTTCTCTCTCTCAAGGTATATTGTCACATATATTTTTATCACCATTGTATAAAAAGAACTAAAAAACAAAGCTAGATCTAGAAAAGTATTGTTCTAATAAATTCAAACATAATTTTCATCTCTTTCAACTTTAACACTGCACTGGTCACTGCGTTAAAGTTGGTCCTTGAGATGAATTATCAATTCCAATGTACAGAACATAAACAATAACAAAATTACAATGAAGTTAAACTAACTAATACTAATTAAAGAAAAATAGTAATGCTAGTTAGATCTAGTTTAGGTCTACCTTATACTCAAACTTTTTGAGTCATCTCTTGTCATTGTAAGAACAAGTTGTCAGAATACATACCTCGAGAGAGATAAAGAGTGAGAGTTAGAGTGATTATGGTTTAGGTTAGGTGCCCATAGTAATAACAAAACATCCCAGACACCAACAGTAAAGACCATAACAACAAATTTAATTAGTTCCAAGTACAGTTAGATACCCTAAAACCTAAACCCTAGGAGCAGGTATAAGAGAGTCCACGACCAAGCCCTAGAAGGCTTGTACCGTCAACATCCCGCCCTTAGATGGATTATATAGTCACCACCCAACCCTAGAGGGGTTAAGCAGTCAACGACCTAGCTTAGGAAGATCACAACACAAGTCTAGCAATCCTATAAGAGGTGTCACCCAAGATATCAGACCAAGAGAGGAGGCAAGGATACCACGACTCAGTCAGGGAAGACTCCAAGTAGTCACGAACCAACTTGTAAATCACCGAAACTATCATAGCTTACTTGGGAGGGTTCATAATCAATCATGGCATGATCAATAAGCTCACAAGATAATCACCAGCAGTCATGGTCGTCCCAAGGAGGTCGCAAAATAGTCACTAATAGTCATGGTCTGCCCAAGAAGGGGCAAAGGAGAAGAGAGAAACAAAGGCATAAAAACATCCACTTTAAAGCGGCAATAACCCTAGGTGTCCAACAAATATCAAATCTATATGTATTGCATGCCAAGATACTCCAAGAGTGAAGTTATGAACATAATATATAATCTTGGCAAGTCTTCTATAAGGGTCACTTAGGTAACCCTAGGTTTTAAGATGGTTACCATAATGAAACATAAAATAAAGTTGAGTTGACTTAGAGTAGGGTACCAAAGGACATATGGTCACATAACAATAAAATAATAAAAATAAAATATGTTAAGTCATCATACCAAAGGTGGTCAACATACCACACACAATAAGGTCGCTAGGACCAAGTAGAAGATAAAGGACCATAAGTCAACCAAAGGAGTCACAACAAGATGGTAAGGCAATCCCCATACCCACAAGACCAAGGTGTATCATAAAGGTGGAGAAAGAACCCCTTTTACCCATAGGACCAACAAGACGAAGGACTTTAATCTTTTATATCTCTCAAGGTATATTTCCACATATATTTTTATCATCACTTATAAACCGAACTAAAAAACAAAGCTAGATACCAAAAGTATTGTTGTAATAAATTCAAACATAATTTCCATCTCTTTAAACTTTAACACTCCACTAGTCACCGTGTTAAAGTTGGTCGTTGAGATGAATAATCAATTCCAATGTACATAACATAAAAAATAACAAAATTACAATGAATTTAAACTAATGAACAGTAATTAAAGAACAATAGTAATGCTAGTTAGATCTGGTTTGGATCCGCCTTATACTTAGACATTTTGAGTAAGTTCTTGTCGCTATAAGGACAAGCCGTCATAAGACATACCTTCATAGAGATAGAGAGAGTTAGAGTGTTGATGGTTTAGGTTAGGTACCCATTGTAATAACAAGACATCCTAGTCACCAAGATTAAATACTGTAGCAGTAGATATAATGAGTCCCAAGTAAATTTAGATATCCTAAACCCTAAACCCTAGCAATAGATATAAGACAGTCCACGACCAATCCCTAGAAGTATTGTGCAGTCCAGGACCTGCCCTTAGATAGCTTATACAGTCATCTCCTAGACCTAGACGGCTTAAACAGGTCATGACCCATCTTGGGAAGATCACAACACAAGTCTAGCATCCCTATAAGAGGTGTCTCATAGGATAGCATACCAAGAGAGGAGGCAGGGAGACCATGACTAAGTCAAGGAAGACTCTAGGAAGTCATGAACCAGCTTGAAAGTCACCAAAACAAAGATGACTTACTCACGAGGTTTCATAATTAGTCACGACCTGCTCAAGAAGGTCAAAAGACAATCACCAGCAACAAGGAGGTCACAAAACAGACACTAACAGTCGCAGTCTACCCAAGAAGGGACAATACGGTCACAACTCGGTCCACAAGGAGAAGAGAGAAACAAAGGTCTAAAAACATCCACTTTACATCAAAAATAAACCTAGGCATCTAACAAAGATCAAATCTATACTTCTTTCATGTCAAGATACTCTAAGAGTGAAGTTATGAACATAATATATAATCTTGGAAAGTCTTCTAGAAGGGTCACTTAGGCAATCCTAGGTTTTAGGATGGTTACCATAATAAAACATAAAATAAATTTGAGTTGACTTAGATTAGGGTACCAAATTTCATATGGTCACATAACAAAGGTGGTCAATGTACCACACACAATAAGGGCACTAGGACCAAGTAGAAGATAAAGGAACATAAGTCATCCAAAGGGGTCACAACAAAATGGTAAGGAAACACCCATACCCACAATACCAAGGTTTAACATAAAGGTGTAGAAACAACCCCTTTTATGTAATTACCCAATTTGAAAATTCCCAACAAAGGCAGAATTTGGGGAAAATTGCCTTGACTACTCTTGACTATAGGGGATTCAAATGGCAGAAGAGGGTCCCGAATTTGGTAGGGAATGATATGGGGAGTCTTATGAAATTTTAATGGACTCTATGATAACTTTTTTACAAGTTATAGACATCTACAACTCGATTTGGGAACATTGGAAAAAATGGTAAAATTACTAGCAATTTATGGTGCAAATTCCCCTAGGGTGTGAGAAGAAATGGCTCTCCAAATACTATGTGTCCCTCATAACTTTATAAATAGAGTATGGGTAATTTTATTAGAATTAATTTACTGTCATTTGGTATGGTTAAGAGTTCTGCAACATAGTTTTGAAGCTTCGTATTCGACTGCATAAATTTAGTGATATTTGCTTAAGGGAAATGACATGTAAAAGCTTAACTTTGACTTGCAATTTGTGTATATAATGGTTCATAATTGAGCATAATTAATATGGAACATTAAAATAATTGTAATATATCACTAACAACATATAATATCATATCCAAGTCACAGCATACATCACATACACAACTCCATTGCAATGGAAAATCAACACATGGAAACTAGTCACAACAAAGCTTGAAAATGTGGACATTTGCATATGTATTTCTTATGATTTCTACTTACATATATGATTAGGGACATATTACAGAGCCATAAATCATTCACTCATTCTTTGGAATCAAATGGACTCAATGGGGCGCAACCACCATTCACGCAAGTGCGCCATCATAGAGAAATATGGAAATATTGAAGTGGGGATTGAGGAAATGGGAGGAAATATGGGTCACGAACAGTAGAAGCATATTAAATATGCAGTAGAAACACTCCATGAAGCTCCAAATTAGAGGTCAGGGTGGCCTCTCCCACAACCAACTTGGATGGGAATATCACTCTCTCGAAATTGGCTCACTAGCAAGGTAAGTGAGCACTCATCGTGCAATGGACAAGCTAATGCTTTCCAAAATGCCAAAGGCAAATTCTCAAATGATCAAAATACATTCTCATTCATCATGAAATATTTTTATAGCCATCCTAAATCCCTCCAAGGTCTAATTCATTCCCATAGGCTTCCTCCAACTCATCCTTAATGTTAGTAACCTCCATGACACTTGTCCTTCCCTTCATCTTCCTCCAAATTCAAATTGCTGCCACCAAGCCCCAAGTGCGCCCTATTGGAGGATATTTTTATCTTTTACATGTCATATTTTCATAGGTCTGAAATCAGGTATCAAATTATGACTGACTTGTCATAGAATCTTCCATCATTGTTGTCATAAAACGTAGGGATCAATCTCTCTGCAAGTGGCACCTCGTTTCTCCTGGCCTCTTCCTCTTCTATGGGGAGTTACTCCTCTTCACCCATTTCAATCCTTGGGCTCATGATATTTTACTTGACACCTCTTAACCTTCCAATAATGCTCCATTACTGATAATTTTGAATTTGGGGCTAAGTCATTACATGTGTAAGGAAGAATCTAGTCACCCAAGGTCTCCATGAACCTCAAAATGTCCTTATGAAGCAATGCCACTTTATTTTCTCTGTATTTATTATTTATATGACCGAATTTAATGTGTAAATGACAAACTAAGGTTCTCTTGGGTCCTATAGCTCCCTTATTGCAAGATTCAATGCCTCTTATCCAACCCAGGGAACCAGTAGGTGGGTGAAACATAGTCGAGGAGTAGCCTCATTGGGATGGGGACATGACATTTTACCCATAGGACCAACAAGACCAGAGAATTTAATATTTTCACTCTCTCAAGGTATATTGTCACATATATTTATATCATCACTTTATAAACTGAACTAAAAAACAAAGCTAGATCTAGAAAAAGTACGGTTGTAATAAATTCAAACACAATTCCCGTCTCTTTCAACTTTAACACTCCCTCTAAGTGAAATTTAGGACATAACCAAGCATGAAAAAACATTTAATATGACCTTCAAATACATAACCAAACCGTCAATATCTTACTCCTATTAATTTGGGTTTGGGTTTTCTTAAGGAAATAATTTTAATCTTGACAGTTTGCTCCATGTTCAACTTTGTCTAAAGTTTTGTCCAAGAATATCCAAACATGGATGAAAATTAATGATCACATGATTGCTCAAATAGATCTACCAGAGCACAGTTGAATGACTCATCCATATAGATTGGATGCTTCCATGTATACAAAAGCAAAAAACTAGGCTAGCACCAACGCTTAGACAATTTAATTTCATCTTCTTGTAGGGAGGGAAACACTAATTCAGAGTTTATTTATTTTCTTTTTGAATGTTTTTTTTGTTCTTCAATTTGACTCCTTTTCTTGCCAATGTTTCCAACTTTTAAGCATCACTATCCAACCATCACACCATGAAGTTGCAAATATTTTTTCATCCATATCCAACCCTGCTTTATTTTTGGTAGAAACCATCTTATTAATGAAAGATTTAGGAGAACATTCTATTGATTTTAGGAAGCCATCCTTCAAAAATAACAAGATATTGATCCCAGTGGTGGATCTAGAAAAGTTTTGCAGCCCTAAACCAACTAAATTCTTAGTAGTGATATTAACATGGATATTGTTTAAAGATGCCTAAAGGCATTCAAAGCTTTGCAGGTTCATGAAGGAACACACCATTCACAATATACTTGAGACATTACTTTCCTACAACTATGTAAGTATCCAGGATTTGACTCATGCAAATATTTAGAAACAACCCACAAACGTGTTGTTGTTTAAGGCTACCCTTGTCCACAGACAACACATAAGTAACCTAAAATTACCTTCTTCTTCTATTGCAAGTAGTGAACTATCATTTTTATCCCAAGAATGTTCAATGGGCCCAAGGTTCTATAGTAAACCTTTGTCGTCATAACTTGAAAATTCCCCTTATTACCCCTTTGCAAACAAGGGGCGACAATATGTATTTATGCCCATGATGTAAACTTTAAAGGAATGCACATGTTATTTTCTCCACCAAACATGGCCCATTCCTTAGACTTCAATCCTATGAGGAGGTGTTCTTAACAAGAAGATGATTAGTAAGGAGAAAGTGCCAAATAGTCTTGCAAAGTCCAAGAGTTGGTGCTGAGGAGGAGGTGTATCTATAAGGGATCAATACAATGCATCTCTCCAACTAGAAATTATGTTTTTCAAATGTTACTTTAGAGATAATACCAAATTTTAATTAGGGAATCCTCAAGGTGTGATGTCCCTCCAAGGTGGGAATAGACATAAACATAATTTTTTTAATTATGAATGCTTTATCCATGAGTAATTTAGTAATGCCTCTCAATGATGAACGTCCCTCATGTAGTGATGAAATGTATTTTTGGTTGGTACCAAATGAACCCTACAAATGTTGCTAAGATGTTGGCTCCTGCTCTATACATGACATAAGATGAAATTTGAAGCATTTGAGGTAGCAAAGGTGTTGGATGTCCCTTCTTGCATGCCCCTTAATCATACAAAAAATAATTCCTAGGTTGTGTATAGTTCAAAATATGTCTAGGGGATGAAATATACAAACACGGAATGCCAAAAACGATCATCATGGTGTTGTTTCTTCATCCATTGATACAATTATAAACCTTACAAACCAATATTTCTTCATAAAATCCATGGCTCAACAAAAAAAGATTGATTTTTGCTTATAATTAGGGTTATGAATGCAGTTTTACTTCTCTTGTCCACAGTAAAGTCCCTAAATGTATCCATAATCCATGATTTAGGGATGTTAAAGTGATCTATTGCAGGTCCACAAACAATATATCTTTATGAAGCAAAGGCCTGCAAATATATCAACTTTTAAATACATTGATGCCTCAAAATGGGTAAGATGCCAAGGGTTTCACCATAAATTCAAAATCCCAATTCTATTGACAGAAGGTGCATTACAAATTGATCCAATGTTTATTGTCTATGGGATTTTTCCAAATAACTTCAAACCACTCCAAACAAAGTTCTATTGCTTGAATTTCATTGCTTAAGGGCCACAACATCACAGAGGTCAAAACGAGGATGTAAGGGACGGTATTATCAACCCTCGTTGGGATAAAGATAGAGACCAATCATTCTTACAGTTTTGGGCTATAGAATACCTGTTGGAGATTGATCTCAGCCGTTGCATCTATCCAGTTTCTAATTCAAAATAGATGGTAGGCACAAGCCTTGAGTAAAGGACTCAAGACAAGAGAACGTTGGGAAGTCGACTCTACAATCTACTTTCATATAATCATATAAACCTTACCACCCTGGATATATTTAGGCTCCCCTTTGACCCATGCAATGAGAAACATCCAACATAAACAATTGACTCCAAACCCCATTGTGAGTCAACCTAAGAGTCCAGGAAAGGTTCCAATTTTGTATAAGGAGGTGATTCTTACCCATTTATCCATGAGAAACCATTTTCCTTTCATAATATTACCTCTTGGATGCAAAATCGTCACCTGTCAAGTTTCCTCCAAGATGAACCCTGAGCTCCAAATCAAAATGAGAACCCTGAATGTTTCCTCCAAGTTGGAACGTGGTCAAATAATGACACATGTGTGATCTGTTGGCCTCCTATTTTGACAGTTCAGCACTATATTTTCTAGTTTTAAGTCTCATGAACCAAGTAATAATCAGCTTCATTTAGTGTTGTTTTATGCATGGCTATGCCTCTTGAAGATCAACATTGCTAAGTGCTTTGGTAAGTGACTTTTTAATTGTTTATTTATTATTTTGCTTTGTTTTTATGTATATAATGGAACTTTTAGTTTTCATTTAATAATGGGTCAATTAATAAATCTTTATTTCTTTCATGCAGTGGTCTTTTGGCTGTTCGATTCAATGCTTGTCTCGGCACTTGAGGAGTGTATGTCGACTGTTACAGAGATTTGGGGGATTTTATTGCTCGGGATAACATCTTGTTTGATTTCCAATCGCTTCCAGGACGCAGGTGCATTTATCTAGTGCTGTTCTGAGGATGTCATTTGCTCAAAGTGGCATTCCCATCATTGATCAGGAACCTGATTTCGGGCTCAATTTCTGAGCAATCGGTTGGGAATTGTTCAAAACGGTTCAAAACCCACTTCATAAATGGCCCCATTTACCCCTAACCATGGGAAATTTTCAGAATTTCTAAACGAATGTGGCGAAATCCTTTCCGGAACAGACATGGTTTTTCCAGATTTTGGTGTTGGCCGTTTTCTGGGTACTTGCATGAATTTCTGAATTTTGGGATGGATCTTGTCCATCTATCCATGTATAAATAAATCCTTAGAAGGAGATATAAGGAGAAGACATTGTAAACTCTGTTTTTGTCAATTGAGCACGCCTTTATCTCTTTAAGGCTGTGATTTCAGACTTGTGAGCGTTGAAGGCAGGGCCCACCTTCAACACTGACCATCTGTGCATATTATTGTTTTCCTTTGTTGTAAGTAAAGTTAGATTACCTCTTTTAAGACTGTTTTCTGTAGATGAATGCCAATAGCTTCATTCACTAGTGATTTGGGAATGAGATTCGTATTTACACAGAACTAGTTCATTGTCATTACAATGTTTATGATGGATTCGATTATAGTTGGCTTGCAGTAAGATCAAGTTAACAAAGGACTGAAAGTAGATTTGGATTCCATACTTCTTTCATTTCCAGCGTGATATCAATTATTGAATGGCTACAATACTTGTTTAAAACTCTTTTTGGTTGTCGAGTTTACAAAACTGTAGAGTATTTGAAGAGATGGATTGTAGTGTGAAATTCTTGCAATACCTATTGAATCCACAGAGGTTTTAAAGATCTTAGCTTATAGAGTATTTAAGGCTTTTCAAACAGCATTCTGAATTGGCTATATAGGAATTGGAATCATGCTTTGGTTCACTTCATGGTGTTGAATGAAATTAGGGAAAAGAATCACAGTTCACTAACAGATGACAGCATTATTTCCTAAGATTTGAATATCAGTCTCATAGTCCATATAGATGAGAGTAAGTGTGTATTCTCTGAACAGTTTCAATATCCGTTTGTGTGCATAGAATGCATGTGGAATATATTTGATATTAGCAGCAAGTCCAAATTTCATTTTATTAACTGTTTGTGGATGATTTAGGGTTAAGAAGAGACAGATTTCATTTCAGTAGTTGTTTGAGAGTGCTAAGTGTTCGTATAAACTTAGGCATCAGATTCTTTAGGGTCGATGGGTGCAGTCTCAGGTACAATAGAAGGTCATTAAGATTGAATCAGCATATTCATTCTGTAGGTAAGTTTGGAACTAGGATTTTCCTCTAATAAATTATTTACTTGTTAGGTTGTTTGCTCTGAAGAATAGATCATAATTAGCATAGCTTAAGGTTGTTGTAGCTTAGTATAGATCGATGATTGCTTTGGAAGGTTGTTGTAGGTTACATTGAATTTGACAGTGTTGTAGACTGTAAGATGGGGATTAGCAAGCTGATTCTCTTTTCTTTAGGACAGACCTAATAACTCTTAGCATTGGTCATTCAATAGAGTAATAGTTCTATCAATTACATTTTGTTTCTTGTCTGTGAGTAGACTAAATTACTGTCAGCGTGAGCATTGAAACTACTTTGCCCGCACATATGGTGTAGCAACTCGAAGTTTACGTATCCTGGTTGACAATTAATTGAAGGTAAATTAATTAGTGATAATTTTACCCAACATTTTGGCGCCGTTGCCGAGGAGTTTCTCCAAGGTAAGCTGGTATTTTGCTCATTTTCTACGAATTTGTTGGCTGTGAAGTTCAGGTAGATAGAGGTAGATAGGTTTCCTTTACATTACACAACAAGGTGGAGGGGAAACGATAAGACGCAAAGACGAATTCACTATGAGATTCCCATGGTGTAACAGCCTGACGCATCCACTTTAGTGGGTTGCCCCAAATCCATGTTGTTTCATTCTCGTAAGTGTGTTTGCTTTTTCACATGTTTGATTTATTTTGCTGCAAAAGTGTGTTTACCTTTCCTGTAAGGCGTGTTTACTTTCTTGCAATTTAATT
>LPNX010734012.1:54533-70562 GCA_001517045.1 Pseudotsuga menziesii
AAACTGCAGCAAATTGGCCATTTCAGCTAGCCCCTCAATAGCCTGATGCTCAAATGGTTTATTCTTGTTTGCCTACTTTCTCAATGAGATCACCTGGTGGGGGTCGTAGTTCACATTTTCATCTTTTATGAAATCCATATTCTCCATCAACCTTTCTATAAATGCCAGGGCACCTTTACCTTTAAAAATGAAAGGGCCGACTTTAAATGGAAATTTAATATTCAAAGATTTTTTGAAAGCACCAAAGTTCTCTTCCTCAGACAACAATCTCTGCCTCATGAACTCCAGTGCGAAAATCCTTGAGGTCAAGAAGGATGGTAGCCTATAAGGCTGACCAGTAAAGCCATATATTCTTAACACTGTGTAACCTCTGTACAGGAACCAGTCCCCCACCTGATCTTCGGGTGACGACTGCATTGGACATCTCATTTCGTCCAAGACACGGGGTAGGTCCTCATCAAATAACATCCTGTATATTTCGGACATAATCGAATTGGCAAATTCTACCATGTTGATTTGCTTGGGCAAATCAGAAGAACATAGAGCACTTAAGAAATTTAATTAAGTAACATTAGAACATAATAACATGTTAAGTAAGTATGTTTGAAACCTAAAGAACTGGACCTTGGGAAATTCAGTCAACTGGAGGTGGATCGCTTCGGCAAGGTACTCATCTTAAATTAAGCATGGGGACTGACTGGGACTCGGGACTTAAAGAATTTATTTTTAACAAGAAACCAAGGATAACATCACCTATATGACAATCGTCATCTAAACCTAACACTTGACAGACCAAAGACATTACCAGTTGCACCTCAGTTCTAAAAATGTGCAAGGGGTAAGGTGAGGAAAGGCCTTCAAGAGACTGACCTTCCTTCAGGATACTTGACAGGAATCGAGAGCGACTTTCACTTTCGCAATTTTTGAAAAACTCGGCAAGGACAGATTCATTTACAGACTCACGATTTATAGGGTAGCTTTCGGGCAGACTAAGGTTTTCTCTGACGACCGAAGCATCAATTTTACACAGTATTTTCGACGCGGACCGACTCACAATGATCCTCTGAGAGGGAGAATAGTTCACCGCGCACCATTCGGCAAATTCAGGGAAGTGGAGGGTTTGCTCAAGGGTGAAATGGTACAAAAAAGACTTGCATACATTCAGAACGTCGTTCCCCTGTGAAAAATAAGACCACAATTTCTCTTTGCTGCCGGACATGCTCCCTGTGGACAGGAAGGGGTCGCAGACACCTCTGTGTCTGTCTACTAAAAATTCCTCTCTGTCATCCGCGACCCGACCAGACACATGAACCTCGCTCCCTTGGTCCATTTCTTAATTTATAATGGTAATTGGACGAAGGAGTTACAGCATTAAAGTCCTACCTGGCTTACTGTGGAGGCGTGTGTTCGGAACGTGCCTGGTACTGACAAATGGAAGCTCCCAAATCGCTAGGTCCTTTTCGCCAGGTACCGAGCAAATAAAATAATCATTGGAGAGGTCAACCCTGCCTTTATAGGACCACCCAATTCGCCACGTGGACAGCATTTATTTCCGCAACCACCACTTATCCCTAACTGCCGTGCGCTTCTATTTTCTGGTTTCATCCAAGACCGTAGATCTGGTTTCTCTTTAATTTCTAGCCTTTGGATCGTGTGCCACGTATCCCGTTCCGCCCGGCGCCTTGGTGATAAACGACGTGCCAGTCTCCATCCCGGAATGACCTCCTACCGTTGATGAAATTGCCTTTTATCATGAGCCGATGGATCAGGTGACACGTGCCGAATTCTGCTGGGAGTCTGGGACTTATCCCCCGTGCAAGTTTCAACCCCGAAATCGATCCCAACCATTGATCATTCCGCCTTTAAGTTTCGACCATCGGATCAAGCACTATGTAATGAATTCCGCTGGGCTCCTTTCTTTTATCCAACGTGCAGCTTTGATCCCCGGAATTGTTCTCAGTCGTTGATGTGATACCCCTTTAACTCTCCACCGTCGGATCATACGCCACGTACCAAATTCCGCTGGGCACTTCGGAATTATCCACCGCGCTAGTTTAATCTCCGGAAATCGTAATAGCCGTTGATCTGACTCACTTCGATTTTCAACCGTCAGATTGCTCACCGGGTAACTCATTCCGCTGGGTGCTGTAGGTTTATCGGTCGAGCAGGTTCTGGTTCTGGAATCAATCTCGACCGTAGATGCGATCTGACTGCGCCTCTCTGCCATTGGATCTAGTAGCCTGTACCTGATTCCGCCGGATTATGTCATTTTAACCGCTATGCAAGTTTACGAAGCGGATTGGATATGGACCGTTGATCCGCCCGAACCAACCTGGCGGCCGTTGATCTGTGCGCCTGATAATCACCCGGTCAAACTTTTATCTTCCTTGCATCTCCGAGGAGCAAAGAGAATACCAGCCGTTGATTTTCTTCCTTCTTCCATCGCGGCCTAGGATCTTCAGTGACTTGATCGCATTTTGCTTATAGCTCCATTTTTACGATATATCCTTTGATCCAAGTATCCAAACAACCATCTTTCTTTCTCCACCATGGTTTCTTATCCTCTTGTTAAATAATGGTGTTAACAAATAGTATTTTGGAAATCCTCTCAGTAGGAAGAATATTTCAATTTGGATAATTGTCAATTTTTTACCTAATTTCAGTCGGGGGTCAAGGATTAAGGTTTTTAGTTTCAAGCCTTTCCATCCACAGATCGGAATCGATATTTGCATTTTTGAAATCGCCCTAGGAGTGCGCATCTATCTCTGGAAATATATCTCAAATAAAGGATCAACTAAAAACTATTGGAGATCCTGTAGAAGAGAAAGAGCTTGTGTTGACAACATTGAATGGCTTTCCCTCTTCTTGGGATGTGTTTGTTCAAGGCATTTGTGCAAGGAAGAAGCTACTCAAGAAGAGGAAAGGTTGATCTCCAAGATTCATAAGACAAATGATGAAGAGAATCAAGCACTTGCAACTTAGGAAAAGAAAGGAAAAGGAAGAATGTTTACTAAAAATACCAATAGAAGACCGTATCAAAAAACAACAAGGATATGTCCAAGATCAGATGTTACAACTGTAACTAGTTGGGACACTATGTAAGAAATTGCACTCAAGAGAACAAAAAGAGAAAACATCATGCAAATGCAACATACATGGATGAGTCTCCATTACATAAGAAGACTAAGGAGACATAAAATAAAGAAATTTTCCTTTAAAGGGAGTAGTGTTTAGATAGTTGTGCTTCTAAGCACATAACATGTTACATAATTTCATCATAAAGAACTTGGAAACAATTCCAAGCATAAAATTAAAGAGTAGGAGAATCCTCCTACTGGCTAGATTCAGATGAAGCAAATAATATACTCTTGGATAGAATACCAATGGATCTTTCCAAATATAAAAGAAAATCCAATACGAAATCAGATCTAGTGCTTTTAGAAGACATGAGGACCAAGAATGAAGACTTCAACAAGTCCTAGACTTGACAATGAAGTAGAATATGCTTCTAGAAGCTTTAGTGATCTCTGCAAGGAGGCATGGATCCTACACAACACATAAAAAATAAGTATTTGTTCTCATTGAGTTATATCTATGATACAATTTTATTTTATGCATTTCTATATGACTAAGATTGACAAGCAGTAGGCTCATGTAGTGCTACACAACATCTGATGAGCCCTTGATGGAGATAGTATAGGATGCCGACCTTTTTTCTAACATACTTAGAGCTGTGCACGCTCTTGACTGTATGTTCCGGTGAAGATGGAAGACACCCAGATAATTACCGTGTGTGTTTGGGATGTGAATGGGTGTTGTGATGAAGCATTGGATAAGATGCAATGGTCGCAAGACTATGTGCATGATAAATTGTCATTTCATTGACTTGATTGATTATTATGCAATGTTCCATATTATTTAACTAAATTTGACTTGTAGGAAAGATCATATGCTATGGACTACAAGAAAAAGATGATGAGACTTGTTATAAAGAACAAGTGATGGTACAAGCGGACCCATTTGATGGGAGATGCAACAAACATATGCAAGTCACTCTAGTGCAAGACATATAGATGTAGATAATGCAAGATGTCTAGATGCAAAGGGAGCATGGTGCTCAGACACAAAAGGAGAATATCACATAATTCCAAAATATTGACATGATTCTTGGGATTATAGGTGTGGAAGAAAGCATATGAGATTTTTTTCAATCAAGGAAAATACACAGTAGATATCTTGAAGAAATTCAGGATGACGGATTATAAGTCCATTACCACACATTTGATGATGAATCTGAAGCTAATTTTTCTTCAGATTTGGAGGATCTAAAAAAAAATTAAGTGGATACTAGATGTACCTAGATAGTACCAGGTCGAATATATGATTTGTAGTCAATGCATGTAGAATTTAGACATGTAAAACAAAGCGTGTGTTGAGGTACCTACATGATGCGATTGTATATGGACTCAAATATGTCTCAGACAAATAAATAAAGATCCAAGGATATATGAACTCTGACTAGTGTAGTGGAGAAGAAAGAGAACATAAGGGATGTTTCTCCAGGCATAAAATATTGTAGCTAGATGAAAAGCAATAAGGATTAAGAAGGTTCTTAGCCAGCACGGGTGTGGCTCATTGGCAATTCCGTTGTAATGAAGTTTTTTATAAATTGGAGGTCAAGAGATCAATCCCACCCAGATTTAACCGTGTCCCATGTCTTGCGGCGGGGGTGGGGGACCCANGTGGGAATGGATCCCTGGACTCCATGTCACGCGAGTACCAACCCGGCCCCAGTTGCCGATTCCCCTAGTAAAAAAAAACAAAAAAGGATTAGGAAGGTTCTTGATTAGTTTTACCCAAAACATAGTGCAAAAGGATTAGTACATCTCCAATACATAACCACATATGAGTAGATTGTCGATATACTTACTAAGCATCTGTCCAAAGTAAAGTTGAGTACTTATGGGACAAGCTTGGTGTAGTACAAAATGACTCCTCTAGTTGAAAGGGAGTATTGTTGTTTCTCCATAGGAAATAGCAACTATATATAAATACCCACCAGTTAGTCATGTGGGACATGACTCAGGAGTTATCCCAACCAGTAAGCCATACAGTCATACATGGATCAAACACTGGTTAGTCATGCAATAGTATATGGATCAGGTTAGCCATACAATGGTATATGGATTATATTAGCTATGTAGTGGTACATGGCCCAAGAGAAAATAATCTGCTCAGTAATACATAGCTCAAATTGGTCATGCAATAATACCTAACTTAGATTTTGGTTAGTCAAGGTACATGACTCAGCCATGGGATGTAGTACAAACAACTAGGGGCTGCAATACAGACAGTGAGGGGCTACTGTAGCTCATGCAGAGTGCACACATTCATGAGCAGAGTTATAGTCAATACTATTGGGGAGAGGTTGAAGACTATAAATAGAACTCATGTACTAATTAAAGGTCTATGAGACTATCAGATACTCGAGGAGTTACAGTCACGACTGCCGAGGAACAATTAACCACTTGGAGAGGTCAGACAACCTTAAAGTTGGGTAGTGGGGTACCATGGGGTATAAAAGAAGAATGAAACCACTTTGGAAGTGATAAGGCCTTGGAGAACATCACAAAAGATGGCAATCTCACGGTTAACTTCTTTAGACCGTAGAAGATCCAGAATTCAACAAGTAGAAATTCAGTACCGGAGATCGTGACCAGAAGAATACCTTCCTCACTAAGAGGGAGTGTTGATGTTTTGTGTAGCATTAAAGATATTCCAGAAGAAAGAATAACTACAAACCAAGAACAAGTTGACCTAGTTAAATTGACCCAGTCAAATGGTCAAGTCGGCCCAAATAAGGGGGAAAATGGCCTAGTTTAAAGGGGGAAATGACCCAATCAAGAAGACAAGTCAACCTAGTATGGAAAAGTGACTTTTCTTGTATAAATACAATTGAATTTGGCTCATTTGCAACACACTATCTCGCTTAATAAAGAGTACAAGTGCACAAATCCAAGGAAGACAAGTTGACGGGTTCAAGAAGCATTGTGAAGACACTTTTTGGGGTTTTATCTTTCTCTCTCTCTTCTTCAGGCTCAGAGGTTATTCAATATATTTCTTGTATTATTATTTTGTAACTAGTGTCGGGCACTATTCTTGTTGAAGAATCTTATCTAGATAATTTTGTTGGGTTTTTCCCGTGAGAGGGTTTTCCTAGGGTAAAATTGTGTCTACTGTGAGTGTATTTCTTTCAGTGATCCTTTATATGCATGCAATTTATATTTATGCAATAAATAAGTTAATAACATTTAATTTCTAAGAAAAATCAACGGTTGTGACACATGTGACAAGACTTTCTAGTTTGCAGCATACCCTTTCCATCACACTCCTTGTTTTTTTCTCCCATAATCCTAAAATGTACTATACAGCCTCTTAATTTGCTTGTTTCATGTAAGCCTTCAAGTGCAAAAGGTATCCCATTATTTCCAAATAAGATTCTCAAGCTACAAAACTCAATTGTGTGCTTAAAAATAATATCATGGGCTATGTTGGGATAGGAAAAGCGCACAAGGAAGAATCTGACGCGCAAGCGCAAGACATGCAGAACAGGCGTGCGACGGAGAAAAGCGGGTTAAAGAAGAAGCGCAAGCGTAGAGCAGAGGAAGCTGCAACGAGGAAAGACAGATCCAAGTCAGTGGAACATTGGTAGGTACAAGAGTTAAGGATGAACAGGTGCAAGTCAAAGCAGACTGCAGAAGGACGAACCGATGGAAGACTAAAGGATAGTTTTGCGGCTAGTTTTGGCTTGTACAAACAGGCTAAAAGACGTTTTCGCAGCTAGTTATGGATGTGGTTAATGTAATGCAAGACTTTTGTGGCTAGCTATGGGCTGACATTAATGTAATAGAAGATATTTTGTAGCTACTTAAGTCTGTAATAACTGAGTTGTACTCAGTCGACCCTACGCAGTCTTGTAAACACTATAAATTGGAGGAACCCGCTCTGTATAAGGGTTAGCTTCAAGAAATAGTTTCAACTTAGCTTTCAGTTAGCTTCATTAAGAGTTGGTAAGAGTAGAAGTATTGTAAAAGATCAGAGAGGACTTTGATAGAGAAGGTTGTTGAGCCACGGATCTACAACTGAGTGCACAGACCATTTTGTAGGAGTTAATCTACAATTGAGTGCGCAGATGGTAGAGTAGAAGAGTTGATCCAAGCTACGTGCGGATCAGTAGGAGTAGACACAAGCAATAAACCAGAGGGAATGAGAGCAAAAAGAGTTGAGCTAAAAGACATATCTTAAGAACAGTCTATAAATCGCAGACTGTAAGGTGCTACCTATATTTCTCATGCCAGATGAAGAGCACCTTGGTGGTTTTTCCCATATGGGTTTCCATGTTATTTCTTGTGTTGATGAATGTTGAATGGTGAATGTGAATGCTTGAAGGTTTAACTGTCAATGTTGAATGTTTGATTATCTTCCATTATTTATTGTTATTGTGTGAATGAATGTAGCAATATTGATTAATGCAGTAAATGAATGAATAACTAAAGCACTGTCGAGCACTATGTATTACTCATGTTAAAATATTGTTAATTTATAATACTGCAGCACCGTTGTGATGAACGTTCAAGGGATCAGTTGCGTTGCATAGTTGTACTAGTTTTTAAGTTTGCAAGGGTAAAGTAGCATCGCATGTTGACTGTGTCGCACTGTTGCGCCGTTGTCGAGTAGTGAAAGACTCCATCCCTCCATCTCTGTCGAGCGCCTTGGTCATGCGCCAAGGGACTGTACTCCCTCGCCAACTACGGAAACATGGTTCTGGAAGTTACACATTAAGATATCTTAGGTGATACTGTGCTTGCCTCACGGGTGTTTCCAACTAAGCTTGCTCCGTCGGGTTGATGTCTTTGGGTGTTTTATTGGTTTTGTGTTGTTGTTGAACCTGGGTCGTGTAAGTAAGGAAACGAGGCCAATGAGATAAAACAAAGCATGCAAGTTAGTGTAACTTAGCCTTTGTAAATGCACACAGAGGCCTTGAAAATGCATGCTTTAAGTGATATGATGCAAGGTGAAGGTCTAACAAACTTATCACACTTGGATTCTATTTCTTCAAAACCTAACCATGTGCTCAAAAATAATATTTTGGGTTAAAACAAAGCATGCAAGCCAATTCGACTTAGCCTTTTTAAATGCACATAGAGGCCTTGAAAATGCATGCCTGATGAATTTTGGAGATTGGTATGTGGATTATTCATATGATGAACAACCATAATAAAATATCTTCTTAAATATTGTCTCCAAATGCATGCAATAGGCTTCGCTATAAATTGGCAATTTCACCTTTTTTACTGCCTTCGGAAAAATGCATGTAGCCTGTATCAAAGCACACACAAAGAGAAAAGGTTTAATAAACTTATCACACTTGGATTCTCATGCTACAAAACCTATTTGGCTATAAAAAAATGGCAATTTCACTTTTCTTACTGATTTTGGAAGAATGTGTGTAGTTTGTATCAAAATGTATGTAGGGAGAAAATGTGTTGCCTATTAAGTTGCACTAAGTTGGATTTCTAAACGAGCCGCCAAAGATGAACAATCACTTGTTCAAAATTTAAAGTTCAAAAGTCCTTGCAGGCCTTCCTAGGCCCTTCTTTTTTAATTTTTTAACATGTTCATACCTATTGGCACGACAACAAATCCCCTTGATTTTTCAATATCAAAGGGGACCCCCATTATAATTTTTGTAAATACTTAGCTTTATTTTATTTTGTTTGATTTAACTAGTTGTTTGATAATCTCATGTTTGGATCCTCGGATTTCGGCATCGTCTTCTCTTTGAATTGGTTATTACGGAAGATTATTTGGTGATCGTTTACTTTCTTAAGTTGTGGATTTAAATTCTTCTCGGATTTCTGGTGGTTGAACAACATTTGCATATCCTCAGTTCTCACTTTGGATGACTCGTTATCTTAAGTGCATAGGAAGATCATTTGGTAGCACGCAGTATTTTCATTCCTTTTTATTTTATTGGTCTAAGTTGTTTTATTATTCATCATTGTTGTTTATCTCTTTATTATTATTAATGATATATAATAATAACTAACAACTTAAGTATCTATTTTTATATTGGATGAAAATCATATTTTGATTATATATTCATAACTTTTTAGTCATTATTTTAATATTTGGAAATACAAAACAATACTTTAATTAAAACTTGAATAGATCTTTTGACCTCATTATTCTGATCTATATTTCAATACATAACTTCATCAACATGAATATAGGCCAAAACTCTATAATATATATAAAAAAAGAAATGAGAATTTCGAAAATCACAATCATTTACATGTTAATTGATCAAAGTGATTCTCATAGGCTCTTTTTCATCATTAAAGTATTTTTTTCCTTAAACAACATTTCTATTCCTGTTTCTTAAACAACATTTATGTTCCTTCCTTTTATATATGGTCAAAATAACTTTGGTTTTTTAATCATTTTATGCTACTAGTGTTAAGAGTTTAAAATGGCATAGAATTACGTTGATCAAATATAAGCTCATGAAGAATTTAATAATATAAATGTCAAAGCACATAAAGATTAACTTTTCAAGAATGAGAGTTTGAATAGATAAGAAGAGAAAACGTTGAGATGCCCATATGATATTTTACCAAGGTTTGTTTTTTTTAAGTGATCGGTTGCTCTCCACATGGTAAGTATTGGTCGAAAGGTAGCCACGGTGTCCAAAACCCTATATTCATTATTATCTTGTCACCATAAAGATCGAGAAGAGATGCCATCATGAAGAGTAAACATTATCATGATTCGATTTGACATCACTGGAATAAATTTGCACTAAAATTCTATTATTTACCATATAGTTGTTGATTGCCATTTAATTGGATAATTTATTTATTTACAAATCACAGAAAGAAACGAGATATAGTTGAAACTCATTACAATATTGCCAAAATAAAATGCAGGAAGCAAGGATGGTTATGGTTAAGGAAAACTCGACGCGAAGGTGCCACGTTAAAGGAGACAGATCACCAAAGACTATGAGTCTGTTGTGGGAAGATGCCACGAGTTTCCTGGAAAGAATAAAATCAACATCATGACAAATAAATGATAACAGAAAAGGATTGAAGAATCGCCAACTATCGGTCTATCCAGTGATTGTATTTTTTTTGGATTGCTTGCAGGTTTATTTAGGACTGTATCGATGAAATATAAGGTTATGCTACGTGCTAGATCCATAAATCTCACATTGATAGCCATGCCGAAAAGGGATAATTTTGTTACAGAAAAGAACCATTATATTCATATTTATTATTTCATTTGTTATGAAAGTCGACTTATTGAGATAATTCTGCCAGAGAGTGAGGGATGTCATCATGACATGGAAACAGTTTGTGATTGTCATGTCTTCGTTAGATCATTGATGGAAGAATTCTCTATTTTTTGACATAGCTCTTTATCGCTTCATGAATTTTACAAGTAAAGAATTGCGAGATGCACAAACCCTGCCACGAATTCCTGATCGTTTGGTTACCTTACCGCCTGGATAGATCATTAAAGGCACATTTAACAGATGGCAATGATATTCATTAGTATAATAGGGAATCATTTTTAACCTTTACCTTTTACAAGCATTCATTTGATTTTAACTACTTTTACAAATCTCGCTTCTTGTTTATTTAAAATAGATAATATATATACGCTTTTATGTTGACACAAATCTTCGAAGTTAAGGTTACAATGCATCAAGTAATTAAGTATGTTTTCATCCAGCTCCCAGAGATACCACATATGATCATGGTTCAAGCAAGAAGAAATGAAGCTAGCGAGTTCATCAGGGAAAAGTGGGAGAAGCGTTACAGTAGTTAAAGAGCTAAGAAGAAATCGGATTCCCGTCATTATTCAAGAGGCGATTTTCTGTTGCAAACTGCAGGAAAATTAAGAAAAAATAACAAAATCTGAGATATGGGTTTTTTGCAGAACGAAATCGTTTATTAGACACGTGAGGAATCTCCTGAAAAAAGTGAACCATTTGAGAGATTTGTCAGGTTCTTTGAACACGTTTTTTTTTCAGTTGCGGCCAGCATGGAATCGGTTCACTTCTGAGTTTTCTATTGGTTTGCATTGGACTATTTAAACAATAGCAGAGATTGCTTGGGGGGGGACGCCCAAGGAAACTGGGCAAATCTTATTTTGTTTTCATTTTTCTGCAAGTTTCTCTGCTAGGGATGGTCTCCATAAACCAGAAAGATGACTGTATTTCTCTTTCTGTTTTGTTTTCTTGTTCCTATGCAAAACTGAGTTTTTCTCATGGAACCAGAGACGGAGGTGTTTCCTAAGGCTGATATATCAAAACTCTTTTGAAGCTATGGTGCTTTGAATGGACATTGGAACCTATTCTCACAACTTTTTAAAATTTCTTTTATGGAGTAATTGAAGCAAATTACTTGTTATGTTCATCATTATCTTCTGTAGGATTGAAGCAAACTGTAAACTTTTCTTTTAGTTTATGCTTCATTTCTTATGATAAGAGTCTTTTAAAACTTATTTTGAAAGATAGTGATTGCTGTTGCATTTGATCTATCAGCTGATATTGATTTACTTTACATAATTAAAAGCATCTAACATTTTTTTTGTGATCTTAATCTATTAATTTGTAAGAGCTTTTAAGTTTTTTATTAGCATGTAATAGTTTGATTGTGAGACTGTTCTTCAACTTAAATTATTATATGTTTATCTTTTAAATGCAAGCTGAATTAATATTAATTTTAACTCACGCACTTGGCCAATATAGGTAGTATGCATTTAGGTTATTATAGAATAGAATTAGGAGCTACTATTTTCTGCATTTAGCTTAAGATCATCTTTAGCATTAGTTAGTCATTAGGTTAAATTTCTCTGATTTGCTAGCAGTTTGGTTTGAGTAAACTTGGCACACACTCACCTTAGCGAGACTCTCTATTCTGAGAGCACATCATACAGACAGCAGGGCCTTGATCCTGTGAAGGACAGTTACTTTAAACACATACAAGATTGCATTAAGTCAAGTGTGTGGGCTGTCTTTCCGTAAGTTGGCCTAGGACAGTTTTTCCGGCCAACAAATGGCGCTAGAAGGAGGGCCATGAGGTAAAACAAATGGTTTTTGTTTTTTATCTTTTTATTATTTATTTCATTAATCATTTATCCTCCAGCCCTTATATTTCAATATATCTTATTTTTATTCTTCTATGTTGTCATAGACGCATCATAGGGATGGTTAGATGGTAAGCTAATCATTTTGAGTAAGTTTGTATGGCTCATTCCCATATCCCTGCATGGGAGTCCAACACGGCATTGAACTTGCATGGACCATTACATGAACTCCCTAGAAAGAAAGTTGCTTTCTTGCCAAATTTTAACGATGAAGGGAATATCACAGCTTTAGAACACATAAGAAAATATGAGTCCGCATTACATTTACTTGATATTACATACGAAGATGTTGTATGTAGGCTTTTCCCCTTCACTTTTGAAGGAAAGGTATCAGACTAGTATTTTGTTCTTCCCATTCACACTATTCATGGTTGGTCTGATTTTAAAAGAGTTTTTCAAAGTGCTTATGATATTTATAATGCGATTGATATATATCTTTAGTTGGATGGAATATAGGTCAAAGAAGGTGAATCCATACACGAATTCAACACATGCTTTTGACAGGTTTATCATTGACTCAAAGACAATCATAAACCTTCAGGTGACATTATTTATGAGTGGTATGTGTGTTCCTTAACTAAATCTATAGCTATGTTTGTTGCACAAAAAGGTATAATTGATTTTGAACACTCACAATCTCTTGAGAAGGATTTTAAGAGGTATTCCCATGACCTTTCTTCCTCTTTATTTTTCAATAATAATGATAATAAAGATAAAGGTGAAGAAGATAACAAATCTGAAATTTCAAGGTTATATGAACAAGTTGAGATTTTACATGATGAAGTTATATCTTTGCATAATCATAAAAATAAATCAATTATGCATAATGAAGAAAACATTGCAGCTATGTGGATAACATCAATTGGTTTACAAGAAGATCATAACTTAGCTGTAAATTCATTGCAAAATCTTGATTATCATTTTCCTCCTCCTGGGATTGAATATAAAGAATGCCTTACGACAAATTCTCATGGTTTTGAATCCACATCTGAAACCCTAAAAGTTGATCATAATTCACGTACATCATTTAATCACTTTGGTCAATTTTGGAGCAAATCTCAAACTAATTTACAATCTAATCTACCTACTCTAGATAATATTGAATTTAAAATGGAATCAAGTTCATGTCGTGATTCATATTTTACTAGAGTTGGAACTAATTTTGAATCTTATCATAAATATTCCTTTGATCCAAATTACAAATTACAAGTTAGAAGATGATATTGAAAGTTCAAAATCTAGGAGAGAGATAGCTCTAAATTTAATTGATAAATCTAGTCATAAAATTTTAATATCAAAACAATTTTGGAGTTCTCCTCAATCTAACTCTTCAACTTCAAACCAAAGTTGTGCTTCATATGATTATGTGAGTAATGAAAACATATTAAATGATTATACAAACTCACGTACTATTGAGACATTGGGTAATAATTACGAATGTCAAGGAGAAGTATCCCATACTCCTAAAACTCAAGTTTGTGTTGAATTTAAATTTCAAGTCTTAAACGAACATGAACTGAATAACGATGACCTTATCACCATAAAACAATGTTTAGAAGATGGTGAGGGGAAATTTTTAGGAGATAATTTTTCTTCTGATTTTGAAGATTTCTTTAACTACCCAATCTGCTCACAAGAATTTTATACAGAACAATTTTTTCCTGAATGTTCGTTTCCTTCCAATTTTAAAGATATAACAAGTACTCTTGATGAAGAATTAATCGAAATTGTTTCTTAATTTGACGATATTTATAAGAGATGTATTTGTTTACAAGAGAGTATTCATGATAGAAGGAGTGCACATCATACATTTAAGGGATCAGAAAAAATATCAAATTTGCCTTTTGTAAATCAAATTTTAGACATAGATTGTAAAAAAGATCAAATTTCACCTTACAGATGTCTTGGTCTTAATCTTATCCATCTTTTATATTTGAAGAAATGATTTTATTAAGAAATAATTCAAGGGGCGATAATTCCTTTACTGTGTTAGACAGATTTCGCTCCAAGAAGATTTTTAAACTTTTCCTTTGGATCCAAGAAGTTTTTGAAACCTTTGATTCGCACAGAGTCTTCAGCTCTGGTTCGTCTTCTTGAGCTGCAGATTGACTCCGTGAGCTAGCTGTGAACTTTGGTGTTTTCTTTGCTCGAACCTTGGATTTCTCAGGATTGTGGAGTTCTTCTTTTGCATCTGTGAGATTTTGTTGCTTTTGTAGGTTTATGGAGTGCTTCATCAGTGTTGCGTGCCAAGTTATATTTTGGATCTGATTTTCGCTTGAAATTATTCTGAGCATACACTTAGGGACGCTGGGATTTTTCGCTCCAAGTTTCATTTTAAAAAATTTCCGTTGCAGACTTCAATTTGCAGGTCGAGTTTCAATTCTTGGTCATTCTGGAAGATTTTTCTGATGCATAGTAGATCATAGCAGTTCATCTTTGGTATCGGATTTCTTCTCCTCAACGCTGCCACCATTCGGAAGGCTATTGGAGTTAGACTTCATGCTCGTCGATCCGCCATTTCAGAAGGCTTTTGGAGATAGTCTCTCTGCTCGTCGATCCACCGTTTCAAAAGGTTTTTGCTGACAGTTTTCTGCTCGTCGATTTTGGTGATTGTGCCGAGGGATCGCTTGCCCCTGTGCTTTAAGCCGCCGCCATTTCAGATGGCTTATGGTTGTTAGCACTCAGAATGTACCCAGGTTGTGGAAGGCACACCCCGAGGTAACAGCAAAACCACTTTTGGAAGATATTGATATTTCTCTCCCAGAGAGGGATCTCTCGACACAAATCTCACAAAATCAAATGATAAACAATATTTAAGCATTCATTCATTTGGCTGAACCATTCACATATCCATTGGGCATGGAGTCATATACAGGTAAAAGATCATAAAGATACATACACGAGAACTACCAAAGGCAATATAATCACATCATTACAGTCATCAAATTCGATCTGGGTGAAACGGAAGAGATGAGAAAACAATCCATCAATACAGAGCGTCTAAAACGAATTCCATATCGACTTTAGCAGAAAAATCATATAATATCTGAAATAATGAATAGAGCATAAACATATGAATTCTACTCATTCAACACTGCATTCCAGATACGAAGGAAGAACAAAATGGGGTGTTACACAAAGGAAACAACAAGCACATAAAGGAAATGGCACAGACTGCAACATCAATGACACATGAATCTTTGACAGGAAACTTCTCATGCATTCACTTTATTTCTCAAAACAGATATGTCTTTCCAAACCAGCTACTCACTTGATGGGATCCAACCCCCATCTCATCAAAAGACACCAATATATAGATTTAAACAATAAGTCTGCTTCCAGCAGATCAATAACAGAATGACCAGCGTAAATTAGAGTTTGTAACTACTTTCCTACACCACTAGGAAGTTGTTACAATTCCATTCCTAACTGATCATAGAGTATCACATCAACTGAGTAACAAACTCGGCCACGCAGCTCCACGTCCTCGCTCCATCAGCTCTTTGGTATATGCCACCTGTTCCCTACTGAGAAAGATTAAGCTTTGTTTTTCCCAGCCGCTCTACAGCCTTCCATTGCTCGACACTTGGGGTGTCGCTTTCCATCATCTACCGGATGGCTACCTCGAGTTCCATGTAGGCTTCGTAGGACTTCTTAGGTAACCTGGTTCTAATAGCCGTGAACTTCTGCAGGACTTTGAAATCTTCAGTTAACACGTCCACAATGGTTTGTCCAGACAGGCTCCTCTCTAACTCATTAAACTTTGAATGGTCCATACGAGCCCTGACAATCAGATTATTATAATGTTCCTGC
>LPNX010734014.1:0-30401 GCA_001517045.1 Pseudotsuga menziesii
ATTTTTTATTAATTTTAAAATAGTTTTAAATATATATATATGTAAAATTTGACATAGGCTAGGGTGTCATGTGAAGATGGGACAATACAAGATAGCCAACATGCTTTGGGAAGGCTTGATCCGGGGTAAGGAGAGTCATAGTCTACTCTCCATACCACCTCATGATGGTTAATGTATTTGGATTAATATAATTACATTATTAAAAGTGTTTGAGATGATTTGACTATAATTTTTTTTTGTTATTTATTAATGATTTTAATTTATATATATCAACTATTTTTAATAATGTGATTATCTTACTTACTAAATAAACTAACATATAAAAAACATGTATTGTTCAAATAATTAAAAAATAAATCCTACAAAAATTAGTTAAATATAAATTGATATACAATTTTGACATTCTTACTTTAATAAAATATTGTAGTATTTTTTAGATGAGAAATGGGATACATATGGGGAGAAATATTCAAAGGACTAATTTATATAATATTTCTATGTTAGAAGTTATAATGGGACATTCAACTTCTACCAAAATGATAAATTGGTGAGATCAAATGAGCTTCTCTAACAAGGTAGAAGTGTATTTTAGCCTTTATGAAATAAAAGAATTACAGTAAAAATTACCATTTTAAAATACTAAATAAGGACATGTAGTGGTGAACTTCGGAAAATGAGTGAAGGCCTTGTGCTTCCATCTCCTTCAATGATGAGATTTTCGGGACCAGAGTCCTCCCAATGGAAAAGTGTGAATCGAAAAAGGATCATGAAAACCAGATGGTTTATTGTTGGTTTAGTACAACTTCAAATTACAATTTTATTGGCAACATAAGAAATGGAGAAAAATTCTACAAAATATTCTTATAAGGGAACAACTGCTGCGAAAGAATGCTATCTAAAATGGAAAACAAAAATACCAATAGAATAATTAAAGCTTAGTTTACAAAAGACTCTAAAAACAACTAAGTCTTTTGGTGTTTTTGAAATTCTTCTAAATCACCTCTCTTCTCTTGGATTATTATCTATTGCTTTCAATCATTTTCAAAACTATGTATTGAATGGTGTAAGAGAGATTTGAGTAAGAGGATATGGAGAGTAATCTTGGGAGGTCATTATGCTAGTTAACCTAAACCATAGTCCCCACATGGTATGAAATCCACTTCAAATAAAACTTCACTAGAAAATGGTTGAACATGCAATCAAAGGAAAATTTTGTTTTTCTTCCTCTTCTTGTCGATGGTTATCCTTATGATCATGAAGGAGCCCAATCACTAGAGGAGGTGGAATGCTTCCTCTACCATGCAGTAAAAAAAACAAAGGAAGCCAAGATTGCTTCAAAAAAAGGAGGACAAAACCATGAGGGGAGGTTGGCGTCTTCAGTATAGATTGCAGGGTTGAAGACCTAGTTGAATCAAAGGCCTCTAGAGAAATTTCAGAATAGAGAACTAGAAAATTACCTTTGACATTTGGGAGGGACTAATAACTTGATATAGATCTTAGAGTAAGTTTTCCCTTGAAAATGTTTATTTGAGAAGACACTTCTCCCATCATTGGCTATGATAACTTCAATAAATTGATGAAGGAGATCCAATGAACCGTCATTTTCTCACTTTTATTCATAATAAAATTTCTTATGACGTAATTAAGTTACATTTGAGCCCTAACCCGTGTTAGCTTGAAATAAAAATCAAATTATCTTCCTACAAAGAATAAGGTGAATGCAAAAACACATTTCCTCGATAATAACAACTGAAAACTAAGAACCAAAAACATACATCCCACTTTTGTCGAATTTTGTATCGCCTCACGAAGGGAAGCCTTAAACAAATGAGAACATTTTTTTCCAAAAGCTAGCATCATATCCTTCATGAAAATTATTTACTTTATGACAAAAAGTAGGAAACCATTCTCATTTAGCTCATATCATGATTGTGCAAGAACTCAAACTAGAAATCTTAGCATCACATGATATCGACCTTGCTAGATAGAAGAAGAGACCATTCTATGTCTAATTAAAGTACTTGTAGGCCAACCATGTTTATTATCCCATTGATAGAAGTTTTTTTATTGTCACTTTTCCCATTGACATAAGAACTGGTTGGAAATGCTTAAAATGAGATGCATGTTCCAAACTCAAGTACACTTTAGTTCCAATTAACAAATTTTAATGGGTTAAATTTTTTTAATTTTTGTAATCAATGTAGCTATGATGCTAAGTTTGATGCTAAGTTATTAAGAAATCATATAAGGCGGTGAAAATAGGGTCTTTCCCATTGAAATCCACTATAATGCGATAAACTAAGTATAGACAAACATGGTTGCAAAATAATAAAACAACTAAGATGGAAGAACTCAATATTATTTAGAAAATAAAGACAAGATATTTTATCATTAGTTGTACGGTGTGGAGACTAACAATTAGGTTAAGGTTATTTGTCTATATTTGACATTCTGGTCAAGGGTTGAATCACTTCTAAAGGTCATCAATTAAGGGAAATGGTAATTGGATAATACTTATAACTAGTGCTTAAAAAACCAACCAACTTACAACTGAAACCAGTCAAGTTGACCAATTCAATTCTCATCAACCTCAAACCAGGAGAAAACTCATCCTTAAGGCCGGTTTGGTACCAAAATGGCCTCAAGTTGATAAGTTTTGCACTAACTCAATCGAGTCAATAAAATCATGCCCATAGTGCTTGTGTGGTGGTTAGATACAAATGGTCTAAAAAACATTAACTAGTCATGTTCCTTTGACAATGAAGTTAGTAATATTGAATGGTAATGTTAAATTCTTAAAGTAAAAGTGTTATTTTCCTTATATTTGATTTTCTATATTTTTAATTAAGTTTTTAACATTACCATTAATTATTTCTGGATGTTTGAGAGTGGCTCCAACCTCATCAAACTTCATTTACAAAAAGCAAAATTTTAGATCACATTCAAAATTCAACAGATTTAATCGTTTTCAATATTTCAAGATCGCATGGTTTCTACTGGGTTCTATCTTGTACGAGGGTAAGGGAAATTGGAAGTTAATCAAGCACAACAAACTCTATATGTATCTTGATGTTGGTGGTGTTGATTCCTGAGTGTTAAAGTTGATTAAAATCCTTTGTCATGACCTTAATAGAAATGTACAATTTAGTGAAGCAAAATAAATTATTAAGCATGGGAAGCTTTTTCTCTCTTATTTTAACACTTGGATCAGGAAGTTTCATCAAAATTGTAGGGGGTTGACTAATTTCCTTGAAGGATCAACTTTAATATTTGAGGTAGAGGCAAGGGCTCAAGCCTAAAACAGGGGGGGTATGGTGTTATCAAATAATATGTTCCCAATATAGGAAAGGATTTTAATGATAATGTATTTTAATTTTGATCCATATATGTGTCACACTTGGTGCCATTTTGATATATTCACCCTTACATGGTAAACACATGAGTAGACTTTGTATATTATGCATCTAATGGTTTTAAATCATCACTTGGAATGTTAAAAAAATAGTTTTCATTAGATTTGTAAAATTTTGTACATTTTTTAATAGTTTGAGGCTTTGAAATCAAACGGCTTTGGTTCATTGCTGGTTTTGGTTTTGATCGGGGATGACCCTCGGCTAATTCAATTCACGGCTCTGATTTTTAAAATATTTCTTGGAACCATGCTTCACTCTTCTCAAGGAAATGACTAATAGTGCATTTCTGGGTTAAAATCCCATATTTTTCTTTGGAGATGTAACTAGAAAGGATTTTGAGGCCGATGGGAGTCATGTAAGGAAAATATTGGAAATTGACCCAAAAAAATATTTGGAATGAATCCACATTGGTCAAGTCTATGTGGTGATGAATATTGGGAACGAATTGTTCAATGCAATGGATGGGGAAATGGTCTTATGTTGGAGGTGGAAAAATGCCAACATTCCAATCTGTTGTTTTATCACCCATATCATGATCCTATGGACAATGATAAAATGCCCCTTTGAAGGCCTTTATTCTCCGGATCATGATAATATGGAAGTAGATATTGAAGTATCACCTTGCACGCATTAAATATTTGGTTGATAAAATGAAATTTGTTATTCTTTTTCAAATTGTATTTATTAAATAATAATTTAATTAATAAAAATAAATTTGTTATTATCTTTTGTTTTCATAATTTGAAATCATTATACAACCTTATATTTATCATTTAATTTAATTTAATTGAAAAAATGTAACATTTTTTCTCTTTTATTTTTATTTTTCAATATTATTATTTTCAATCATCCAAAATGACCATAAATATAAAAAATCTTAAAAATTAATCATTTCTTTTGAATTTAAAATAAACAATTTCCTCTGCCTTTTTCTTCTATTCTCCTATGCCAAAATTATCATGCCAAGTTATATTCACTAAAAATAAATAATATTCTCTATTTCAAAGCCATTACATAATTGATTTATCATTTTCAATTGCCCTCGAAGGTGTGAATTAAAAATTATGGAGGTCAATTCGTATTTAAAAGGATGACGATGCAATATGGAACACCAAAATCATATATGTGATATATCTACTTGATATATATTATCAAGTTTTATAGAGTGAGATAAATTGAATAATAATTTTCACAAATGGGTTAAAGCAAATGTTAATGAGTAATTGAGATGAGAGTTTGTAAATGGAAGGTCACAAGTTCAAATCCCCAACAGGTACTAGAGCTTACACACACAAAAATTGAATAGTAATTTATAGGATTTAATAGTTTTTCATATTGACATTATTCTTAAAAGTATGGTAAATTGGTTAGTGGAGGAGTTGAGAGTCATCTATTATATCTTTAAAAGGAGATATCATTCAAACCTTAGATATTTGTAAATATATGTTCAGAAACCAATATACATACCAAAAGAAATAAAAATATATATATTTTTATACACAAAAATGACACATGCACTATGTTCTATTATTTTTATATGCATAGACAAACTTCCTTGACTTTTGGATTATGGGGACAAAATTCCCTTATTCTAGGCCTCTGAATTGATTTCTAATGGATATTTGTTGGAGAACATGCCTTCTCTAGGGGGTTCACCTCTTGGAGAAAAACTCACTTGATTTGTGGTGATTTGCCTCACTTCTACTCCCATAGGTAGTGCTTTGACTTGAGTTGATTCATGGAGGCTTGGAGAGGTGGTGCCTCCCTTCATGCATGTATGTTAACTACAACAATTTACCCTTTTAGTAGGGTTTTAGGCTTGCAGATGTCTGTCCAAAACCTCCTCTAAAAAAAATTCAGATATTTATGGGAGGTTTTTGAAATCCACCCCCCCCCCCCCTTTCCCCCAAAAAAAATTCATCAAAATTGAACTTTTGGCGGTGGTTTTTTAACAACCCCCTCTAAAATTTCAATGATCATGATTTTTTTTTTGGGGTGGGGGGGATTAGAATTACCAACCTTAAGTCATGAGATTTGAAATTTTGGAAGCGATTTTTTAACAACTTCTAAAATTTTGATTTTCTATGATGCTAGGGAGGGGGGGTTAAAATGACCACCTCTAAATGTGGTTTTTAAGGAATTATTTTGACAACCCCCCCATAAAATCCATGAGAACTCAACTTTCAGAGGTTATTTTAAACAAGCGCCTTGAAAAGTTCAATTCTCATGCCTTTCTTTTTGTAGTGGGGGGGTTAATAAGAGAAAAAATAAATATATTTTTGAATCCAGCTTTTTTACAACCACCTCCCCAAATTTAATGAGAATCTAACTTTTGAAGGAATTTTTTTCAACCCCCCCTAAAATTCATGAAAATTTAACTTTTGGAGGAAGTTTTTTAAAAACCCTCCCAAAAGTCATTGGAATTGAACTTCTGTAGGTGGTTGTTTTACAACTGCCTCGAAAATTTAAATTCTCATAAATATTTTTTGGGGGGACTTAAAATAACCACCCTTAAATATATTTTTCAAAGTGGTGTTTTGACAACCCCCTCTACAAGTCATGATAATTTAAGTTTTGAAGGAGGTTTGTTAAAAAATGCCACCATAAGTCAAATTCTCATGACTTTTAGGGGGGTTTAGAGAGACTACCCTTATTTTACAGGAGGTTTTTTTAAAATCCCCTTAAAAGTAATGAGAATTGAACTTTTGGATCTAATAGTGTTATAAAAATCCATCTCCAAAAGCCTTGTTTTAGAGACAACTTATATATGTCAATTTTTATTGTGGCAGTTGCATCATGTGTTTGGGGTTATATATATACAGAGAGAGAGAGAGAGAGAGAGAGAGAGAGAGAGAGAGAGAGAGAGAGAGAGAGAGAGAGAGAGAGATTGTTTTATGTTGGAAATATCATGACCAATCTTACTTAGAGGGGGGGTCATGAATTAGTATTGGGAACATTTTAACCAATTTATTCTTCACTTTAAGTTATGTTAGAAGAATTCATCATTAATTATCATTCATGTATAAACATACCATAAACAAAAATAAATACATAGAACAAAAGGATATACATGGAAACCCAACGAGGTAAAAAACTACAAAAACTTATCTTCAAAGTTTCAAAGTTTACAAAAGAAACTTGAAGGAGAGTCCTACCTCCTGAGTTTCAAGCTATAACCTGAAGGGAGGTACAACTCCTTAGATTTCCGTCCCTAAATGGAGGCTAAGGCTCCAACCCCGCGAATATAAATAAATATGAGAGAATAAAAACTTGGCATAATCATTGCATGTCACTGTCCATATCACTACCTATCAATATCCTTGTCACTTCCTGTCACTCCCACTGTCACACACTACCATTGTCACACTATCAATATCACACAATGTCACTATCACACACTATTATTGGCACACTGCCATTGTTATACCATCATCATAATTCCATACTTTAATCAATAAGTCCAAAAATAATTACATTCATACATATTCTTTATGTAGAAATATTAGGGTAAAACCCTAATTCAGGCCCAAAAACTCAAAATCTAGGTCTCCTCATGAAAATCATGATTCCAAAATTCTCCTCAAGGTATATTGCAATCATCCATCCCAAATGATTTAAACTTTTTGACTCAAAATCATGCACAAACCATACATGATTAAGACCTCAACAAGAGAGAGAAAACCTTATCATAGTATAGAAACCCCTTATAGATAAATATATCCTCATTTTAAGTGTGGTATCACATATCCCTGACAATAAGATTTCCAATGAGCTAAGAAGTTTGTGATTCTGATACCCCATGAGAAAGTTATGAAAGTTTCCATGAATCGTATGCATACCAAATCCTGGGGTCAAGGTCATGACCTATACAAATTATCCTTGTAGAGAGAGTCCTCAACATGCAATGATAGTGAACCCAAGATATATAAAAGAACCTTAGAAAACCTTGATAATCCATTGCAAAAAAATGTCCTTGATATCCTCTTGATTGCATAGAGGAAATTTGCTTGAGTTGATGATAAAATGAGCTAATTTGAAGGTGTATTTATACCCTTGCAAGAACTCTATGTTTAACTTCATGTGTTTATTGATGCTCTGTGTTGAGAATCAATAATGGAAGGCTAAATAGATGACATATCAATGCAAACCTCATGTGCTAATGCCAAATTTATTCACCTCAAATTTATTAAGTCTTGGTAGCACCTAGAAGAGAAGAATTAATACCATTTGTCCATAGTCCAACCTCAAAGTAGATTCCATTTGAAGCTACATTCACGGAATATATAACCAGATTTAACGATTGTTTGAGTATCTATGAAACAACAAAGGGCCTATAATTTAATGGGATGAATCCCTAAATTTGATAATAGGCCCAATGTTTTGATCATAAAACTTTGGGAGAGGTTTCATTGAGTAACAAACTTGGAAAATGTGAATGTGAGGGAAGTTTTTGATTCATAAGAGGTCCTTAGAGGTCAAACCAAGGTGATCAAAATTTACATAAATACCACAATACCATGGAATTTGGGAACTTGGAATTTGGAATTTGGGAACTTGGAATTAACTAAAAAATTCAAGATAGTTATAAACACAAGCCACAAAATCTTATTGAGTGTTGGACTTGGAATAAGTGAAATTACAAAAAAATGAGCTTCCCAGGATTTGTACCATATCTCAGGCCCAAGGAAACATAATGATGTTTGTTAGCAAAAAGTACCCAACATTTTTCACATGCATAATGACTATGCAAATGGGGATATGAAGGATATAAGACATTAGTGCAATGTATGTCTAATTAAGGGACCCTTATTTCTAATACATAAGTCATGGTTAAACATCACATGTTATACAAACCCTGGCTATTACGCAACAAAATTTTCTAAACAATAAACTATACAAAATACACAAAACAATTCATTGACAAAGAGAGATCAAAGAAATTGTCTACTCAATGAATATTTATAGACATACTAAGTTTGCACTTAGCACTAATCATTGTTTCCCACCTCAACAACACTCTTAGTTCTCACCTTCCATCCTATTCCTCGTCTTATTTTTTCTTTGAGCTCCTCCTATTCTCAATTTCCTCTTTTCCTTCACCAACTTCCTATAGACAAGCAACACTTTACTCAAACAAGCCAATTGGACCTCCCTTAGGGCCATCACTTTTATAGTATTTTCCATCAATGTGCATGTGACTCATATGTAGTATTTATGTTAAATCCCCACCCCACCCAACATTATCGATTCTAAAAAAAACTTGTAACCGTATTTTGAAAAGATTTAACTAAAAATTATTTTAATAGTTGGATTTAATTTATATTCTAAAATGAACCCCTGATAAGTTATGTATTTTTTTAAAACAATCTAGGGGTCTTTTCCTTTGAATTTTGGTTTCACACTACATTGCTACCACCTCTTGTAAATATCAGGTTCACTTTTCACAAGGAAAAAAATATTTAGTATTTCAAGAGGAAATCAGAATAAACATGATAAATAAAAAAAGCTTTATTCTAAGAGGAAACCAAAATACACGTGATATGTGTATGTCTAACAGAGCACTAATTCTCTGCTTTCATCAATATTAACATTAACAAAAATTATCATATAGTCATCCTATGCTTAATATTACTATCTAACTTGACTAATCCAGTGTCTAACATTACAATCTAAATTGACTAAAGATGCCAGACCAAAAATGGAAATAGGATAAAAGAACAGAACAAGCTATAGGCGAGCTTCATTAGTCATAACTTCATTTTTTCCATCGGATCAGATGAAAATCAATATAAGGATTGAACCTTTTGCAAGAGGGATTCTTCTATATTAGTTTCAACTTCGTATGCCAGACCCTCTTGTAAAATTAAAGCCTACTGTAGAAGTAAATCCTCTTGTGGAAGTTTATTTTCCTTTTAATTTTAATCTTAGAAAACATGCTTGAAGTTGACATTTAAAAACCTATTCCTTGCTTCTTTCACTCTATCCAAAATTGTAGTTAGGAATAAGTGTTCCAACCTATTTTTTCTTTTTTTCTCAGTCAATTTTTAGCTTCAAACCCCCCCATGACTTCAATATTTAATAGTTCTCTTTATGAAGAAATTTTGAATAGCAACCATAATGCAAATAATTCAGCCTTGCTGATAGTCTCTTTCCCAATAGAAAATTTAAAAGAAAAATAAAGGTTTTCCTTTGTGAGAAGAATGGCCCTAACTGCACATACCCATGGATTTCCTTGGCATGCACCATCAAAGTAACACCATGCCACAAATTTTTCTATTTCTTGGGATTTCAAAATTCTAGGTGACTTCACTTATATTGGTTTCCATATTGCCTCTATATCGAAAAATAAATTCACGACAAACTTTAATTGGAAGTATCTCTTTAGTTTGAAAAATCATTTAATTTCTTGCTAGCCATATTTCCCAAACAACTATGCATGGTAGTGGCTTGTGGAATGAAACAAATTTAACCTTATATGATTCTTCTTAGCAATCTATGATAGGCCCTCCCTCCCACTTTCCTTTGCCTCATGTTACCTTCAATTCCTCACCCAANGTGGGATGAAACAAATTTAACCTTATATGATTCTTCTTAGCAATCTATGATAGGCCCTCCCTCCCACTTTCCTTTGCCTCATGTTACCTTCAATTCCTCACCCAAACTTCTATGTATAGGGACAATCTACAATAAAATTATCTACAGACTTATCATTAATTTTACATAGAATAGATCTATTTGGACCCTACCATTTCCTCTTATGGAAAGTAAGTCCTTTGTTGGATAAGGCCAACCGAAGAAAATTCCTTGTCTATAAGGGTCTATTCAAATTCCAAATAGGTTTCCAACATCAGTTATTTTCTCCTTATACTTCCTCCTCCATTTTGTCCTTATAGCCTCACTTCATTGTATACTTTCCAGAAGCTTTGTTATTTGACCAAATGATTTCATATTCATGATCCTTGAGTCTAATGGCACTTTGTTTTGGGATAAATTTGAATTGATTCCATTCTTCTACTAATTCTTCCTCGAGTTTTGACTGTTAAGAAGTTTTCTAACCTTGGTTATTGTTAGAACTGGATTCTTGGTCTGCAACACCTGCTAACTTGCTAAGTGATATATATACATATTAATGAGGGAATTTTTAACTAATTTGATAGCCTAAATTTACATGAACAACCCATCCTAGAGTTCTTCTCGGTTATGTTATTTAAAGTTGACATGCTCTCTAAAAAGGTTGTGGGAATTTATGAAGAACATATGCATTTTGAGTATTATGAAGGTCAAATAATGATGAGATGTGGCAGTTTACATGTTTCTTTGCTAATGTATATGTTGTAGAATTTTTAGTTTTGAAGATATACTGTTGTAATTTTTTGAAAACTAGTATCTTATGGTTCAATGTATTTGAGATGGAAGAGTAAAGATACATGACTCTACCTATTACTGATAAATGGCTAAGTTTTATAAGTAGTATTGATTAGATATTGGGGACATCTTTGTGATAATTTTTTGGTAAATATTCAAAAATTATATTATTGAAAAAAAATATATAGGAAATATCTACAGAGAAAGGACAAGTCATGGATAGAATTCCCATGAGTTAAAAGTGCTATTTGTTTGAATATAGTTGTTAGAATAACCAACCCATATTTTACCCACTTAGACATTAATTCCATTATTTTTGTCTTATTTTCCTAGTTCATGTGTCCCACCTTGTGCAAGTTGCTATTTGCCTATCCATAGAGGTCAAACTTGCCTTATTTGACTCATGTAGCGCATGGGAGAGCTAAAGGAATCAATTCTGCTTTATTCCTGGCCTCCTAGGCGCCCTTCTGCTTTTTCTGCTTTATTGCCTACTTTTTCAATGTTTTAAGGCAAAAGGAAAAGCTAGACTAGGTGAGGTTGACTTGTTTTTTGTCCTACACATCCTCCTCTCTTTTCTCCATGCAAAAGCATGTATGAGCTGCCATTCCACCACTCTTTAGCTTGCCTATTCCCTTTTGCCAATTCGTGAGCTCCATGACAGATTTGGGATCAGCTTTTTACACTTATGGGGGATTTGCTTATTTTTGGTAAGCCTGCATTATTCTAGATTTGGATGCCTCCTCATGCATTCGATTTCTTGATGTATTATATTTATTTAGCAACCTATGTTATTACAGGGTTGGATTTTGTACACTCAATTAATACAATTTAGTGTTACAGCTCCATATTCAGTCTCTTTTGTGAGTGATTTTGCATGATCAATTAATAATTATTGTGAGTAAAATTAATCTATTGTTGGCCTTAATTTCCACATGGTATCAGAGCCATTGTAGGTTGTTTCTCTCCTTCAAAAATTGTTTTGCAGGTTCGACATCAAAGACTGGAAGCCTTCTACTGACAGCCGGGACAGATTTTCTAGAGCTATGGATCAATCACAGAAAACTATCTTGACTCCTTTCAATTTATTTGAATGGAAAGTAGAGATGGAGATACTATTGAGAGAGAAAGGCCTCTACAGGGTGACTATGGCAACAGAAGAAGAGCCCAATGCAGCTGCAGAGAAGATAAAATGGCACAACAGGAGGGATGAGGCTTATGGCCTCCTGTGCCCGAGTATTTCCAGAGACCTCCTTTTCCGTCTTGATGGATTGACATCACCGAATGAAGTATGGGAGAAGATTGCTGATCTTTTTGGAAAGACAGATGAGATGAGGGGACATCAAATAAAAAATGAGTTGATTTCTCTGAGTCCAACAAGCTTTGAATCCCTACAACTACATTTCTCCAAGTTCAAAGCACTAGTTTTGCAGCTGAAACAGTGTGGTATTGAAAAGAAAGATGATCAGCTCATACTGGCCATCCTCTCAAAGTTGGGCCCTGATTATTCAGTGCTTTTTTCGACCTTCTATGCCACAAAACTGACAGCTCGAGCTTGGAAGATGCCTAGCCTTGCAGATTTCATGGAATCTCTCACACAAGAACATAACAAGCTGGTGATGATGGGAACCATCAAACCATCCAAAGATAAAGCTTTGATTGCTGGAGATTCAAGGGTGGATTCAAAAAGAAAAAAGAAAGCTAAAAAGCCACCTAAGCAAAAGAGAGACAAGAAATAGTCTCTGGAGGATCTACAAGGTCCCAAGAAGAATAACTAGAAGAAGAAAAACAAAGGAAAAATGAACAAGTGTGCATACTGCAATAAGGGCAATCACTCTGAAAGCTCTTGTATGAAAAAGCAGATAGACATGCTGACCCAACTCCTAGAGAAGAATGGCATCTCCCTTCCAGAAAGCTCAAAGAAGAGAGAAGGAGGATCAAGTTCAGATGACAAAGAGAGAGTTCATGCTCTAGTTGCTGGCACATCAAGCTCACCCAGTTTTATCATTGATTCTGGAGCTTCAAGACACATGGTTTTGACTAAGGAGGCCTTCTCCTCACTGGACAATTCAAAAGGACCATGACTCTCTCACTGAAAGTAAAGGCAAAGGAAGGATAGATCTTGATCATGGTCAGTTCAGCAATGTGTTGTATGTGCCTGGTCTCGCCTCCAACCTCTTGTCAGTGTTAGATGACCCACACTGGATCTCCTAAGAAGGTCATATTCTCCCCCGATGAAGTTGAGATCACAGAGATCTCAAGTGGTAGAGTCATTGCAAAAGGAGTTGTAAATCATTCTCAAAAGGTATACATGTTCTCACACTTCCTACCTTACTCAAACCCCTCTGCTCTTCTCATTCATGCTAATGAAGCCAGAAAGCTTTGGCATGAAAGATTTGGCCACCTAAACTACAAATATCTATCATATCTTAGTGAAAAGGAGATGGTCATAGGGTTTCCCAAGATAAAATTTTCCAAAGGAGTCTGCCAAGGTTGTATCCTAGGAAAACACCCAGAGCACAAATGTGAGAGAGCTAGTCATGAGAGAACCTCTGCACCCCTCGAGCTGATCCACAGTGATGTTGCTAGCCCATTCCCTCATATGTACATGAGTCAGGCCAAATATGCATTTACTTTTATTGATGACTTTTCCAGGTATTGCCAGGTTCACTTCCTGAAACACAAGTCTGAAGTTTTTGGCCTATTCAAAGTCTTTAAGGCTTTGGTTGAAAACCAGTCTGGAAGGAAACTCAAGGCCCTCAGATCTGACAATGGTGGTGAGTATGTCAAGTCTGAGTTTATTAATTATTGTGCAGATGCAAGTATTCAGATGTAGCATTCTATCCCTTACACACCACAGTAAAATGGTGTTGCTAAGAGGAAGAACAGATCACTGAAGGAGATGGCAACATGCATGATGGAGGCCAAAACTTTGCCACCAACGTACTAGGCCGAAGCTATCAACTATACAGCCTATATTCAGAATAGGGTGCCTCACAAACAGCTTGATGGCATGACTCCCTTCGAAGCATGGAGTGGGCAGAAGCCAGATGTGACCCATTTCAGTATTTTTGGCTGAAAGGCTTGGGCTAGAATCCCGACAGAGAAGAGGAAGGATTTGCAACCCCAAAGCCAAGAGTGTCTTTTTTTTGGATACTATGAAGATTCAAAAGGGTACAAGTTGATAAATTTGAGCACAAACAAAGCCTTCATCGAAAGGTGTGTTCAGTTTGAAGAAGAACCCCTTGCAGCAGTGGAAGTTGGTGAAGCCTCTTCACCACCTGAACCTCAAGAAGTAAGTAAAGAGTTTGTTGAACATGCTGATTCTGATTTTTCTGATGGAGATGAGTTTATTGCAGACCCTAACAGCCCCACAAGGCCAAAATGGGCAACCAAGACACTACATGCAGCAGGTGAGCTAGCTGGGGATCCCAATGACCCAAGGAGGACTAGATCTCAATTTGAGAGTGGTATGTGCATGAAGGATCCTATGTTTGCTGAAAAATGATATTTGATAGTGGAGTCTGATCCTCAAACATATGAAGAAGTAGCAGGATATCCAAGATGGCAAACTGCCATGAAGGAGGAGTTCAGCTCACTCCAGAAGAGCAACACATGGGAGCTAGTGGATCTTCCTCCAGGGAGAAAACTAGTACAATGTAAGTGGGTCTATGAGACCAAATTTGCTGCTGATGGTTCACCACTGAAGTACAAGGCCTGATTGGTAGCCAAGGTCTACTCACAGGTTCATGGCATAGATTACAATGAGACCTTTGCTCCAGTGGCAAAGATGGATTCAATCAGGCTAGCTCTAGCCATTGCAGCCTCAAGGAAATGGGAGGTACATCACATGGATGTAAAATGTGCCTTCCTGAATGGATATCTCACTAAGGAGATATATATGCAGCAGCCCCAAGGTTTTGCTACTAACCCTTCTCTTGTGTGCAGGTTGAGAAAGTCATTGTATGGGCTAAAGCAAGCCCCCGGGGCTTGGTATGCCAAGATCGATAGCTTCTTGCTATCACTGAATTTTGTTCGGTGCAAATCAGATCCAAATGTCTATTTGAAGTTAGTTAATGGTTCATTAATGATCATTGTGTTATATGTTGATGACCTCCTCATTACAAGAAGCTCACAGGCTGAGATTGCTTCCTTAAAAGGAGCTATGAACCAAGCCTTCTCCATGACAGATTTAGGGCTCTTAAGTCAATTTTTGGGGCTTGAGATCTCTCAAACCAAAGCTGGAATCAAGGTGCAACATTCCAAATATGCCTTGGACTTGCTGAACAAATTCAAAATGAAGGATTGCAAAGCAAGAAAAACTCCTTTCCTTTCAGGAGTGAAGCTGGAAGAAGCTGATTCTTCACTGATGGTAAACAATACACTGTATAGGCAATTGATTGGATGTTTATTGTATCTGAAACATACTAGACCTGATCTTTGTTATGCAGTAAGTGTGGCTTATAGATTCATGGATCAGCCTCAAGAGATCCATTGGAAAGCAGCCAAAAGGATCCTTAACTTTGTTCAGGGAACAAGGACACATGGGATCTTCTATAAAGCAAAATCTGATCTTGAATTGATTGGATTTACTGACAGTGATTGGGTAGGTAATAGCACAGATAGAAAGTACACATCAGGATATGTGTTCATGCTTGCAGAAGGGCCAATCAACTGGTCAAGCAAGAAACAGAGTGCCATTTCACTCTCATCTACAGAAGCAGAGTACAGAGGAGTTGTTAATGCAGCAACTCAATGTTTATGGTTGAAGGGTTTACTTGGAGAGTGTGGCTTCGAACCTGAGTACTCAACTTCCATCTACTATGATAACCAGAGTACCATTCAAATCTGCAAGGATCCAGTTCAGAAGCAGAGAACCAGACACATTGAGATCCATATGCACTACATCAGAGAACTTGTGCATGATGGCACCATTCACCTACTCTTCTGTTCATCTTCAGAACAAGTAACTGATATCTTCACCAAAGCATTTTGTGAGAAGACCTTCAACAATCTCAAATCACTGCTGGGGATTGCTGATCATGCTGTGAAAGCATGAGTGAAGACAAGATTCTACAATTTTGTTTTACAGTCCATGTTTAAGGGAGGATTTTCCCAAGTTGGTTTTGCCTCTTTCCTTGTTTAAATGGATTTGCAGTATGTAAAGGGTGACTAAGCCTTGTTGCTAGGCCCTATAATTTTCTGATATATTACTCATAAGTCAGGATTAAGGGGGGGTGTTAGAATAATCAACCCATAGTTTACCCACTTAGACATTAATTCCATTATTTTTGTCTTATTTGCCTAGTTCATGTGTCCCACCTTGTGCAAGTTGCTATTCGCCTATCCATAGAGGTCAAACTTGCCTTATTTGACTCATGTAGCGCATGGGAGAGCTAAAGGAATCAATTCTACTTTATTCCTGGCCTCCTAGGCGTCCTTCTGCTTTTTCTGCTTTATTGCCTGCTTTTTCAGTGTTTTAAGGCAAAAGGAAAAGCTAGACTAGGTGAGGTTGACCTTTTTTTTGTCCTACACATCCTCCTCTCTTTTCTCCATGCAAAAGCATGTATGAGCTGCCATTCCACCACTCTTTATCTTGCCTATGCCTTTTTTCCAATTCATGAGCTCCATGACAGATTTGGTATCAACTTTTTACACCTATGGGGGATTTGCTTATTTTTGGTAATCTTGCTTTATGCTAGATTTGGATGCCTCCTCATGCATTCAATTTCTTGATGTATTCTATTTATTCAGCAACCTATGTTATTACAGTTTTGGCTATTGTACACTTAGTTAATACAATTTAGTGTTACAGCTCCATATTCAGTCTCTTTTGTGAGTGATTTTGCATGATCAATTGATAATTGTTGTGAGTAAAATTAATCTATTGCTGGCCTTAATTTCCACAATAGTTAGAATGGGGCCTAATATTCCAGAAATTTGAGAATGCATGACTAGAATAATTTTCATCCACCCATAGGTCAGAGTTATGGACAGAAAATTCTAGAAGGTATCCAAACAAAAACCTAATAATTTTTTTACGATTCTACTAATTTTCAATAGCATTTTAAACTAGTCAACATCAAAAACCAAAATAACATCTCGAACCTGGGTTGTCTGAATTATAGTCTCTCTCTTGACTAAATGTGGGGTTGATTTTATGCAAGCCAACGAGAATCGACTGTAGATCACCTAAGTAGCCTCAGGTGATGTTGAGGGAACCCCGCCAAATGTTTTTCTAGTTAAATCATGTGCAAGAGAATTCATCTTCCCATTGATCCTATCATCCATTATGCATTGATTCTATGTCATTCTACTCATCCCATCCTTGAGCCTGTCCATATGCTCCTCTAAAGTAGCCCAAACGTGCACCTTCTTGTTATTGTCTGCCATTTCTTCTAGGGTGAGACTGACTAAAGTCTTCGTATTCCACATTGAGCCAAGGGTTCGAGTGTCTCATGTTTTGTTGGTCTTGGTTGACCCCTTATTCTCCACTATGCCACCCAATTCATCAATCAATTAGGTCACATATAGGTTCTGCCTCTAGATGCCCACCCATTATTCTAGGTTAGAGATCCTTGCCTTCGTATCTCATTGTATATTCCTTTTGAAATAGCCTTTTTTCATTTTCCAGCTCCTTGCCCACTCTAGGAATATGAATGCACCTTGGGCCTTCCTAGGTCTTCATCTTTGTTACCTTAGTTCTAACCATTATCACGAGAGGGGTTTGACAGTAGCAACCCGGCCAGTATTTTCACTTGGTGCCTCTTGGCTCCCACAAGATCATAACAATAAATTAATGGCATGAGTCTCTTAAGCTAAAGACCTTATTATGCATGTTATCTTCATGGTACTCACCCCCTCTCTTCACATTTATGGTATTCATTATGCCTCGACCAAAATCTAGGTGATGTGCCAAATATGAGTGATTACCGATAATAGTTCGCATGCATGAGTGCTTAACGAATCCAAATGCATGGTAGGTTTCCATACAAACCGATAAATGTAGTGAGGTATCAGAAGAACCAGGTCCCGAGAGTATGGAGGATCTTCAAACGTCATTTCCTTGAGCCGTCCCATCAACTGCATACCTTTTCTCCCACATACCACTTGTTCCTCTTATGGATCAGTGTTCCATGTGGCTAGAAGATCTAGACACTTGTCGTAGGGAACTTTGTCATACTTTATGAATGTAATGACGGTATGAATTTTTTGTTTGTTATGAGTCAAAGGAGGACAAACTTTGAACAATATTTGTAACTTTGATCGACATCGTTTTGAATAAGAAGTTATGGTATTTTTCCCTTGAAAAAAAAAGATAATAGATAATAAGTGAAAAAAATAAATAAATAATAAGGTAGATTGTATTTAATGTTTTGAAAGAGTTTTTCAAATCTCATATTTTCTAAATTTAAAAGTAAAAAATAAAAATAAAATTACTCATAATTATTAATAAAAAAAGAACTCTTAGATTAAATCCTTAACTAAAAATTAAAATCAAAATTTTCATTATTTCTTATCTAGGGATAACTAAAGCATCCAATTTTCATTGCTATTAAATCCTTAACCAAACCATTAAAAATCATTTCACTATTAATTAATTAAAACATTAAAACATATTCATAGACCAAAAAACCCTTCTACGAAAACTCTGCTAAAATTTAAAGCATTCATTGAATATTCGGATACCTTCAGGTAATCTTATGTAATGTTATGCAACTTTGTTTTGAATGTCTATATTAGTGTGCTTGGTAGTTGATCCATACACTTTGAGTGATTTGTACCTTTTGTTTAGAAAAAAATACTAAGGGGGCATCCTAAGGGGTCTCATCTTGTGGAACCAAATACCTCGAGGAATCAGCTACCCCAATGAAGGATCCCTTACCCCAATGGGTCAAGATTTGAACCCCTGGCCTCTATCCTAGAAACAACTTGTAAAATTGGGCCCAACCAGCTAAGTGATTTGTACCTTATTTTAAGAGAATGCTGGAAATGCCCATACATATATACATCAGGTCATCCATAAATAAATCTTAGGGACATAGATCAATGTCTCCTTTTTGCATATCTAATAGCATTCTTAGTACAAATACCTTCATAGTTGAGGTTTTCTTGTATTTGAATTTAATGGGATTTAGATTGACCCAGGATGGCATTAATCATCGTACATTGTGGTGTACAAAGTTGATTTAGATATGCCTAACATCTCCATAGTTTTGGGGTTACTTTTGTATCAGTGTGTTGGTGATTGGACAATGGAAGGTGTATATCTTTTGGGTTAATTTTGTCTCGGTGTGCATATAGCTATTATTTTACTTAGGGTGTAGTTTATTGTTTATGTTTTAATAATATGTGGATCACAATGTCCAAACCTATTTATGTGGTTGGGGACATTCACATGGTTTTGCAAGTGGAGAAATGCATACGCTTTTAATTCTACCCTTTTTCAAGCAATTAGTGATTGATCTATGAATGCATCGCTAAATTTTACAGCCAAGCACGCGGGAACCTTTCTCAAGAATGCAAGGACTTATTTTCTATAATAGCCAAAGAGAAGACAATTTTACTAAATCTATTTTTTTTCAATCCAAATTGGGAATTTATATAAATTATTTATCAATTTCTTGTACTTCCATATCACATTTTTTGGGTTGGGAAATGGACTTTTGTTAATGAAGTGATCTCTAACCTAGCATATAGGACATCCAAGGGATATCTATTTCATCAACTTCACCCATAATTTAGACTTGGCTTTTTCCATTGAGACGTGCTAAAACTGTGGCTTGTCAAGGTTACCAAGACTTCTACCTGGTCTTAGATGCGGTAGTCATCTTTGTTGGCCACATGAATGCAACACCATGCCTTTGCAAAATTTTGAACTTGGGTCTGAACACCGAAATGAATTGATTTAACCACTCGGCCACAACCCACTTGAGTGCATATCATATCTCAATTTTTATAAGGCTACATAGAGTTGTATACATTTTATGTACTTTGTTTTTTATGACATCCCATAGATCCTCTTGATTCTTTGAAGGATGATAATAAAGGTCTCAATTCATTTTCATTTCATTTCAGCGGATTACTCTTGCTTTTTTAGGATTAAAAAGGGAGCAACATTATTGGGGAGGGAGGAGAAGGGTTATCAATAATTTGAGTTAATGTTTGCTTGTCCAGCTTTGAGTAAGAGTCTATCCCATCACCTTGTTTGCTTAAAAATTAAATATTTAGTCTAGGTTTTTTTAATCTATTTATTTGTAATCATAATAAATAATTCCAAAATTGAAATTGTTAAAATCATAACAAATTTTATTTTAAATTGTATTTCAAAAATTATTTTTAAACTAAAAGTTATAAAATTATGAATTTAAATTTAGATATTCATTAAAATTGTAATAAAATCTAAACAAAATGAAGTTTACATTGAAATTTATATTTTTTAATAATATCATTTTGATGAAGAAATGAATTCAATGATCTGTACCAAGGCTCACTTCCTCTCATAATGGGGATTAAGGCATTAAGGAATGAAATTAAACTATTTTAGTTTAGTTTGACCCAAAGTCAAACCCTCCATCTACAATATAGAATTAAACAAGCTACAACGGTCAACCCTCCCCATTTATATATCTATATATTGGCAAGCCTTATTTATCTTAAGTGGGGCAGAGTCCAAGCCACGATTAGGAAAGACAGAAAACAGATCGAGAAATAAGAAGGAAGGCATTACACTCTAGGACCACCAATTACATGGAATCAACGAAGCACCATACTTGATGAAGTAGTGAAGACAAAGCAATATGTCCTCGATTTAGAAAGGGTGCCACCTACGATACTAACCCTAGTGAGTAGTATTCATGGATGAAAGAGTTGAACTGTTAGGAAAGAGAAAAAAGGTGCATAGACCTAACCCACAATTTTGAGGGATGTCCTCAGAAGCAAGGAAGAAAGTACACCAAACAGGTTTTTGCAATACTTTGGTTATTTCAGGAACTACACCAATAGACTCTCGGGGATTTTGGAGATTTCAATGATCCTCAACTCGATGCAAGGAGATGTGCCTAGGTTGGTAACTGCATTTCCTCGAGTTTCAATATTAGGTACAGTGCCTTAGTTGAATAAATTCACTCAATTTTTGGTTTACATAATTTTTGGTTTGGTTTGGTTGCTAATCAGTTCATCCATCACAAATATTCTATATTTAATTAATCAAGGAGATACTTTCATGAAGGCTAGTTTGTTCATTGGTATTTATTATATCCTTTCATTTATACTTGTTTGAGTTTGTTTTGCATGATATTTGTTAACTAATGTCCTGATTAATGTCTTTATTTTTTTTGTAGGTTGAAGCTACATAAGTTTTATTTGCTGCCACATAACTTTTTTCAGTGCAACGATACTAGCAAGAGGATAATGGTTTATTTGATTATTAAGGAGCTTTCTCCTTCTGCCAATGAGGTGAGAGATTGCCACTCATTTATTTTATGTTGATCCGTTAAGATTCTTTTTTAGTTTGGTCAACTGATTCTTCATGAAATCTCTCCCAGGTTATCATTGTGACAAGTTCATTAATGAAAGACATGAATAGAAAGACATATATGTATTAAGTCAATGCGATATGATTTTTATGCATAATCATAGATGGGACCTTGTTGGTGTTAAATAAATGTACAAAATATATTCTATTTTGTATTATTTTATTATTTCCCCTTCCATATATGTTTATCCTCCGATTAGGGATGTCAATGATGTATTTGGTCATGTAAAGTCTTGAGGTAAACCTTCGTTGTAAGTCAGGTCAGTAGTAGCCACAAAAGTATTATTAAAATGTATTTTTGAGTATCCCAAGGCAAGTGGGCCTTGATTGGGAAAATAATTATTCCATATTGGGTTATTAGGCCTCTCCACATATCAGTATAAATAGGGGAGGTGCCTCCCTTATCATTTGGACACACTCAAAACTCAAACGGTTATGCTAGAGAGAGAAGGAGCAATCCATCTAAGGGAGATGAAGCAGTCTAGTGTTATTATTGGTATCTTACAAGTATTATTATTGGGGTATTACACTGTACTTTATTGAAGTCTATATCGAGGATGTTTTTATGGTTTTTTCTCACCCACAAGGGTTTCCCAAGATAAATCTTTGTGTTCTTTTGTTTGGTTGTGCATGTCTTTCTTTCAGTGGTCCTTTTGCATATGGCTATGATGTTATGATGATAAATGTTTTTGGACATTTTATAACCATTAAAATATCAAAGTGGTATCAGATACACCATGAAATAAGTCTTTGTGTATCCTAAATATTCCTATAACTGTAACTACTAGAGATTAGGGTTTCATGTTTGAAAACCCTAGAAGGAAAAACCTAGTCATATTGGATTTTTCGTTATAACTCAAGTTTAGTAAATGATCAGGAGATGAAAATTGGACATGCCGAAGGTGAAATATTTTTATACTTGGGTGTGATTTTATGCCTCATCCTCGTTACACTTTAGGAGGTATTATCCCTCCAAATTAGGGTTCCAACTTCTTCAAGAATTTTGTCATAAACAGGTGACCTAGGGATAATTTCTATATCTCGAGATAGGAGTATCGAAATCAAATTTCGAAAGATATTTTTGATAGGTCACATACTTTAGTTTTTTTTGTGTGATTTCCATACCTCGAAGTTGAAACAACTACACGTGGCATTTCGTATAAGTTATCTATCCTAAACCATCCCTCAAACGGGTCACCTTGGGAAATTTAACATAAGTTCCACTTGGTGAACCCAATAATTCTCTAACCTATGGAGTTGGAAAGGAGACATATTAGGATATTTCAGTATGAATTTTCATACCTTGAGAAGTGGGAATTTTGAAGACACAATAGAATCAAGATCAAACAATTATGCAGAAGAAATTGGAAAAACTAGGGTTTCCTGTTCCAGGTACTTTTGTCAACTGATCAGTCAAAAAATGGAGGACCATCCAAATCACCCTAGGAGGGTGCATATTTCTATGGAAGAAGTTTCTAATTATGTGGATTTTCAATTTTTTACCTAACACCACTATTGGGAAAACCAGGGCATTATATATTTTGCAGTTTTATCCAAAGTTTTGGGGAAAGGAGTATGTTGCTCATCTTGCCTTGAGGAGGCACATCTTTCTATCCAATCATATATGAAAGTCACCTTAGTTAAATATTACGGTTTCTTTGTCAAACCCTAGGGCCAACAGAAACAGTATTCCATAAAATCATTGAAGCAAGCATCCATTTGAATCAATCTCATTTGTAAGTTCTATTCTCTCTAATTCGATTTGAAGTTCTCACTTTATCATGATGACATGCAAACCAAGCTTTAGGAAAATCTTGAAGGGTCTGATAAATTCAAGGAATGGAAGTATACAGTGCTACTCATATAGAAGAACATGACTTAGAAGACCATATCAAAGTAGAAGTTAAATATCTAGAGGAAGATGAGGACAAATCTAAAGAAGCTAAGAAGATCATTACAAATTCCATCTAGAGCCATTTGATAACACATGTATAATATTTGAAGACTCCCAAGGATATGTTTGATATCAACATGAAGATGACCTTTAGGACTCATCTCCATGGTGTAAAGATGCAAATGTCAAAAGGTATCTAATCTTACTTCACAAGATCATTCCAAATCAAGGAGCAACTAGAAGCCATTGGAGACAATGTTAAAGAATCAGAAGTGGAGATGACAACCTTGAATGGTATCCCAATATTTCATTAAATGAATTTATTATAGAAGGAAGCTTACCTATGGGAGGAATGCACACAAGAAGAAGATCGATTGATAACAAAGGAAGAAGAGATGGATGAAGATGGAAATCAATCCATAACAACTCATACCAAGAATAGAAAGAACAAGAAGGAAGAATATTCCTGCAAGAATATAAATACTTCAGAAGAAGGGCCTCCAATAGCTCAGATAGGACATTATGTGAAAGAATGTTCCAAGAAGGAATAATGGAAGGATGATATAATCAAGGAGTACCAATCATGAAGAATAATGTCTAGAATGTGGTCTCAACACTTGAAGGGCAGTCTATAGTGTCTTCCAAGTAGATCTATAAGATCAAGCATACAACAGATAGAAGTATCAAGAGATACAAAGCAAGGTTCATGGTTTCTCTCAGAAAGAGGGAGTCGATTATGACAAGACATTTGATCCATTTAACAAACACGCTTATTCAGTGAATTAGAAGTGCATATAGAACAACTTCTAGGACAACAAAATATCTATGGAGAACCACATATGCGCAAATTAAAGAAGGATTTGTACGAGCTCAAAAGGCACCCATGGGATAGCACATACAGTTACATGACAAGCTTGAGGATCACCTAGATTGATGGAGATATCAAATTTTTCGACAAGCTTGAAGATGGAAGCCTACAAAGGATGAGAAGATCATAGATAAGTGTAAGAGGAACTTTCAACAAATTTTGAGATGGAGGATCTCGATATCCAGTGATCTTGAAATAGATGGATACGAAAAATATTAGTAGCAAAGGGGGATACCCGTCACTCCAAAACATAATATAGAGAGTACAATATGCATAGGGAGGATGGTGCTTTGCTTTAAAGGGAGTGACTATGGCAGATCTCAGAGTTCAAGAATATTGAAATGAGGTGTGACAGAATCCAAAGGAGATTTTCGTAAACCAAGGAAAATGTGTGGTCAAGATCCTAAATAGGTATGATATGTTGGACTATAGCTACACTAGTGGCATCAAACTTGTAGTTACTTTGTGATCCTACTTCAAAGATAGTTGATGCCATAATCTATAGGCATAATTTTGGTTCATTAATTTACTTGACAAACATGAGGCCAAATAATTTCTTTGTGGTGAATACTTCGATCCAATACATAGTGGAGCCTAAATGTGTTCACATGGTTATGGAAAATCATGTGGTGTGGTACATGAAGGGTACAATTGAGTATGGCATTATATATGTGAGAGACCAAAGGATATGTATGCATGGATATGATGAATCCATTTGGGTTGGTAGTGCTACAAACATAAAGAGCACTCAAGGATGTTGTAGAAAGTGGACCAATGTAGCTCTCAGTGAAACTTAGGATGAATATATCACAGCTAATAAGAAAGCAGGGGAATATTCCTCAAGTGATGAGGAATATGTACCTTGATCCAAAGGAATTCTATGAATGAAGAAAAATAACACACCCTTATCCATTTCATCATTGGATAAGAAGGGATACATTTGTAGGAGCATATATTCAACACCAATACACATGTCCTATGTGATTTTTGGTGTAGAATATTTGCTCATCCCTTCTAATAATGAGTAAGATAGGCACAAGTCCTCAGTATTGGATGATGAAATAGAGCACATTGTCAAAGACTCCAATAATTCCTACAAGGAGATAAAGATCAAGAGGGACTCTACCAAAGTAACAAATATAAGTATTGGAATTGTCATTTCCTATATATATATGTTCTTAAATGACATTGTTTAGTTGTGTACATATCTATGTTCAAGGAAATATATTATGCATGATAGAGTGTTTTCATTAATGAACGGTATACTACTAATATGCATGTGATGGGTAAGTGTCATATGGTGCTATACAAAATTCCATTGCTAGTTATCTAGAATGAAACCTATTTTATGACATGTTGGGAGTAGTGCACATGCTTAATAATGTCCCAGTAGAGATGGAAGGAATTTAAAAAGTTACCGTATGAATATTGCGTATGGATGAATATTGTATTTCTTAAAATAGTTGCATGATTATATGACATATATCTTTATGCATAAGAATTTTTCATTGTGAATATGTATTGAAGATCATGAAATGATTCTAACCATGAAAATGATGTATTTGACTTGTACGAAGGATCATATGCAATCACCTACAAGAGAATAATGATGAAGTTACGTATGTACAAGGAATTAATGGCGAAGTTGCAGACGTATAAGAGAAGAATGATAAAGTTGTGAATATACAAGATAATAATGATGAAGTTGCACATCTAAAAGGAAAGAATGATGAAGTTGTGGATGTAGAAGAGAAGAATGATGAAGTTGTGAATGTACAAGATAAGAATGATGAAGTTCCAGATGTACAAGAGAAGAATTATGAAGTTGTGAATGTACAAGATAAGAATGATGAAGTTGCAGATGTACAAGAGAGTAATGATGAGCCCCAGTGGTATGGTCACTGTATAGAGAGTCTGGTCACTATATTTGTGGGTAGATCCTAATATGGTTGGTGACATTACCGAGGGTGGATTCCAGTATGACTAGTTGTATCGCTAAGGATAGATCCCAACATGGTTAGCATAATCCATAGAAGGAATATCCCAGGAAGGTTGGTCGTATCTTCAAATAGGAATATCCCAATGAGTTGTGCTACGCCATTCATTTGTGGATATTGTGGTTTGACATTCATTTGTAGATGTTGTGGTCTGGAATTGATTTGCAGACGTTGTGTTATGGAATTCATTTGTGGAAGTTGTGGTCTGACATTCATTTGTGGGAATTGTGGTCCGTCATTCATTTGCAGATGTTGTGGTCCTACATTCATTTGTAGACATTGTGGTCATGCATTCATTTGCATACATTGTGTCCTGCATTCATTTGTGGATGATGAGATTCCATCATTCTTAATGCTATGGATGATTCCGCATTAATTTACGATGTTGTGTCTTGTTTGTAAGTGTAGCATTGCAAGTGATGCTCAAGATGAGGACACTTGAGATGATGTGATGCAATGAGATTCTAGCAGTGATGTGATGAGACGTGATGCTCGTGATGATGCGACGATATGTGATGCTCATGATGATGCAACAAGATGTGATACTCATGATGATGCAAAGAGATGTGATGCTCTTGATGATGCAACAAGATGTGATGCTCATGATGATGCAATGAGATGTTATGCTCGTGATGGTCGTAATGATGCAAAGATATGTGATGCTCGTGATGATGCGACGAGATGTGATGCTCATGATGATGCAATGATATGTGATTCTTATGATGATGTGAAGAGATGTGATGCTAGTGATGATGGAACACGATGTGATTCTTGTGATGATGTGACTAAATGTGATTCTTGTGATGATGCAAGAAGATGTGATCCTTGTGATGATGTGACGAGATGTGATACTTGTGATGATGCGAGGAGATGTGATTCTCGTGAAGATGTGAGGATATGTGATGCTCGTGATGATGTGATGAGATGTGATGCTCATGATGATGCGATGCGATGTTATTCTCATGATGATGCGACAAGATCTGTTGATGATGATGATGTGATGAGGTGTGATGCCTATGATGATGCGACAAGATGTGATACTCATGATGATGCGACGAGATGTGATGCTTATGATGATGTGAAAAGATGTGATGATTGTGATGATGTGATGAGATGTTATTCTCATGAGGATGTGTCAATATGTGATGCCCATGATGATGTGTCAACATGTGATGCATGTGATAGATTCACGCAATGATGTGACATGATGATCGTGATGATGCTCATGATGATGTGATTATGATATGATGATTGAGATGTGATGCTCTATGATGATGTTGTTCCATGGATGATGATGATGTTGATGTAGTTGTGAAAACATCCTATGATGCATAGACTTACCAGTCAATTGTACAAATTTATTGTTGTGTTATAGAATACATTCCTTGTTAAGAGGGAGTGTTAAAGAAATGACTTTGGAAGATATTCTATTTTGTATTATTATTATTGGTATTTCCCCTTAGGTAGATGTTGTTCCTTCGATTAGGGATTTCATTGATGTATTGGTCATGGAAAGTCTTCAGGTAAAACCTCCATTGAAATTCTGGGTAGTAGTACCCACAAAAGTATTATTAAAGTGCATTTTGTATCCCAAAGAAAGTAGGCATTGATTAGGAAGAGAAGTTGGCTCTTTTGGGTTATTAGGCCTATCTATTGATCAATATAAATAGGGGAGGCACCTCCCTCATTCAGACACACTCAAAACTCAAGCAGTTGCGCTAGAGAAAGAAGGAGCATTCCATATGGAGGAGAGGAAGCAGTCTAGCATAAGTATTATTCTTGAGGTCTTACACTGTACTTGACTGAAGTCTATATCGAGGAAGTTTTGCTGGGTTTTCTCCTCCAGGAGGGTTTCAAAGAAAATATATTTGTGTTCTTTTGTGTGGTTTTTCGTGTCTTTCTTTCAGTGATCCTTTTGCAAATGGTTATGATGATAAATGCTTTTAGACCTTGTATAACCATTAGCATTAGAGGAAATTTCAACTAATTCAACCCTAATTCAAATTCCATGTCACCATGTGTTAGCCAATGAAATTGCTTCAAATTTCAAATGTCGTGTAGGTCTTAAGCAAATTTTTAATATAAATTTTGGGATAGGTATCATAAAAAATTTACTTTTTTTGTTCGTATTTTCGACATATCTCCCCGTGTTTTTACTCAAATTTCAAGTGGGAGAGCTCCGTGGATACATAATTTAATTCTGTATCCAACGAGTACCCACTCTATATACTTTTGATGGACCTTGATACCCTAAAAACAAGAAATACTTGAAAAAACGTGATGATGACATTTTTTATCATCACACTTTTTCAGGTATTTCTTGTTTTTGGGGTAGCGGGGTCAATCAAAAGTATGCAAAGTGGGAACTCGTTGGATGCATAATTTAGTTTCATATCCAACAAGCTCTCCCAATCGAAATTTGAGTAAAAACAAAGGGAGATATGTCGAAAATACAAACAAAAAATAGTTTTTTTCTTTTCTTCCTCCAAAATTAATAAATATTATTTTATTATTTTAACTATTATTTTATTATTTTCCTTAGGAGTCCCATTTTGAGTTGAAATTTCCTCTAATGAATATTAATAGTTGGGACAAATTGAGATATCTCTTAAACAAGCTATTGTTGATAGGAATCCTATTGTATCCAATTTCTCCCTTGTCAGTTAAATTAACTTACTCGAAGTAGTCAGATTAAAGCTTTATGTAGTTCTTCGTGACTACTTATTTTCTTAACTAATAAGTTACTTCCCATGACTCAATATTTTACGATTGCATTTGCAGACCAATACATATATAGTGAGACGATGGCATAATGAGGTCCAAGAAGCAGTTATGTCCCGAGATGTTTTTGTATAATTTCATGCTCTTGTCTTGCTTGACCTGGCCGGTTTATATCTTCTTGTTGGATTTTTAAAGAGAATTTGTCTAGTTGCTTGTAAATTTGTGGCTAATTATAGTATAGAAAAAGCACTATAGTGTGATTTTATTGCCTCTATAATTTTGAGAATGGTGTTTTGTTTTCCATTTTCCAATGTATTCAAGCAACTTATCAATTAGTTTGATATTCTTGTTTTCTCTTGCAACAATTTTGCACATCCCCAAAAGTAAGTGCCTTTTGGATGCCTCTTCGCCTCCCTTCAAGTTGCTCAATAATTTTTTCGACCAACCTTTCAAGTCAGGTAATAATCATGATGCTATCTCTTCCATCAAAAGACAAGAGGGATAAACTTCCAACTAGTCTTTATTTTGAAACAACCTCTCTTATCTGTTGACTCCAAACCTAATTGGTGCATGGTGTAGAGCCACTAGACGGAGCGAGCTGGTGGAAAACTAACCAACAATCCAATTAACCTAATTCCAATTAATTGGTGCACAATCATTAGAGGAAATTTGGGGTCTAAAATGGGCCTTATAAGAAAATGTGCCAAAATAAGTTTTTGTGAGTTGGAATTCAAGAACCAATAGAATTTAAAGAAAATAAGTCAACCATAATGGTTGAATTGACATATTTGTCATTAAAAAAAACTACTTTTTTTGTTCGTATTTTCGACATATCTCATTGTGTTTTTACTCAAATTTCGATCGAGAGAGCTCGTTGGATGCGGAATTTGATTTCGCATCCAACGAGTACCCACATTGCATACTTTTGACGGACCCTGCTACCCCAAAAACAAGAAATACCCGAAAAAATGTGATGATGATGTCATCATCATGTTTTTCAGGTATTTCTTGTTTTTGGGGTAGTGGGGTCCATCAAAAGTATGCAGTGTGGGTACTCATTCGATGCGGAATCAAATTTCGCATCCAATGAGCTATCTCGATCAAAATTTGAGTAAAAACACAGGGAGATATGTCGAAAATACGAACACAAAAAGTAGTTTTTTTCTTTCTTCCTCCAAAATTAATCAATATTATTTTATTATTTTAACTATTATTTTATTATTTTAACTATTATTTTATTATTTTCCTTAGGAGGCCCATTTTAGACCCCAAAATTCCTCTAATGAGTATTTTTTTATGCGCCCAACCTAACTAACTTAATTGGAGTGACCCAAGGGAACTACACTACTTAAAACCCCTATATCTATCCATCTAAATAGGAAGGGGATGACCATAATGAGAAATAAACTATTGAGTTTCTTAGTAAGGAAAGGCAAGGAGGATACTAGAAGGGTGTTGTGAATATTTAATTAAATATTATTAATTATAATTAATTAGATTATTAGGTTACTGGGGTGATTCCATGAAGATGGGTAACACTTTTTGGCCAAATTTGGCGATGAAAACCTGATTTTTTACTCATGTGCTAGATAGAAGCCCTCAAAACGCA